>JAVGWX010000008.1:47658018-47745518 GCA_036924085.1 Ariolimax columbianus | reverse complement strand
CCAGTACCAAAAACAGGAAAGGACAAAACAGATCCGAATGGATACAGGCCCATAAGCCTACTGAGCTGTGTCGGCAAGCTGATGGAACGGATGATAAACACCAGACTGATGTGGCATCTGGAAGAAAAACGAATACTAATTCCACAGCAAGCCGGCTTTAGACAGCACAAATCCACTGAGGACCAGGTCATCCTCATAGCCCAAGAGATAGAAGATGCCTACCAGGCACAGAAACACACAGTAGCTGTTTGGGTGGATCTGGAAAAGGCATTTGACAAAGTCTGGAAGGATGGACTTAGAGTCAAGCTAAGAAGAAGTGATGTTTGTGGGAAGATGTACAAGTGGATCAACCACTACCTCAAACAAAGAACGGCCAGAGTCCAAGTACAAGGGCAGATGAGCAAAAAGGTGACACTCGAGCAGGGAGTACCCCAAGGGGGAGTACTGTCACCCACACTCTTCCTGGTATATATAAACGATATTACAGAGAATATACCAAGAAGAGTCCATAGCTCAATGTTTGCAGACGATCTGGCTATGTGGACCTCTGAAAAGAATCTCACCATAGCAAGAAATCGGATGCAAACGGCCCTAACATCGCTGGAAGAGTGGGCGAACTCATGGCTGGTCAAAATAAACGAGGAGAAAACCACGTGCACAATATTCTCGCTCTCATTAAAACCCCAAAGTACCAAACTAAGCCTAAATGGCAAAATCCTGCAGCCAAACGACAACCCAACCTATCTGGGAGTCATATTTGATCGGCGCATGACATGGAAAAGTCAGATTGAGAGAAACCGAATGAAAGCCAGAGAAAGAATGGCGATCATGAGGAAACTTGCTGGCACAAGCTGGGGAGCAGACGAAGGCATACTAAAGAAACTGTACACTGGAAGAGTGAGACCAGTTCTCGAGTATGGCATCGCGGCATGGACAACAGCAGCGAAGGCGAACTTCGATAAAGTTAACAAACTTCAAAACCAAGCCATGAGAATCATAACAGGTGGCATGAAGTCAACGCCAATTGTAGAACTTGAAAAGATTACAAAACTGCAATCCATGACCGACAGAAGAGACTGCAGAGCCCAGCTGCAGTCAGAGAAACTCCGAAGACTGACGGACCATCCAATGTACCAGAGGCTAAGCAATCTGGGAACTGGGAAACTAAAGCGGAGAAACTTTGCAGAAATAGCCAAAGCAAAGATGCACGAAGATCCCAAAAACGCACTAACAACACCAAAACCCATCAATACTGTACGAAAACCTACTTGGAGGCAGGATATATTTCCAGAGGTGGTAGAAAATATACCAGGTATTGCAAACAAAAACTGCCAGACCGAAAAAGAAAGGAGAGACACTACCCTAAGCTTCATAACGAAAAGCTACCCAAGCATGGACTGGACCCATGCATACACCGACGGTTCTGTAACAAACACTACACAGAACGGAGGGGCAGGAGCATTCCTGAACCTACCAAATGGCAGAAAAATAACACTGTCATTCGCTACTGGTAAGTACACGAGCAATTTCAGAGCAGAGGCAGAGGCACTGAGGGCGGCAGTGGAAGAAATGGCAACACACAGTGAAAACGAGAGCCATATAGTCCTGCTGACAGATGCTCTCGAAGTAGTCACAGCGCTAAAAAGCCAGAAAAACACTGAGCTTAATGACTTAAGAGCAGCACTCTGCAAACTGTGCCAACAGTCCGCACCAAAAAGGGTAGTGGTACAGTGGGTTCCGTCACACTGCAACATCCAAGGCAACGAGGAGGCAGACAGACTGGCAAAAGAAGGTGCAAGGCTACCACAAATAGATACCAGTATGACGTACGAAGAGTCAAAACGGCTTATCAAAGCCAGGTACATGTCCAAATGGGAAACCGAACATACTGGTTACACCAAAAACGATGCCTATTACCAGTTGAACCGAAGAGAGCAGGTCGTTGTCTTCAGACTTCGCACTGGCCACAACAGACTGAGGTACCACCTCTTCAACAAATTGAAGATAGGGTGTACCGACGAATGCCCGTGCGGTACTGGTAAAATGACCACTGAACATCTGCTGCAGAACTGCCCGACATACGAGGATCAGAGAGAGCAGATGTGGCCATTGCCAGTGGAACTGCAAGACAAGCTCTATGGTAGTGGCGAGAGTCTCAGGATGACCGCCGCTTTTTTCGAAAAAATAATGGTTACTGTCTGACTGTGTACGCAGAAGAAGAAGAAGAAGTATTGTATTAAACTAAATTATATTACAGAGCAGAGGTCGCCGTCCATCGTAGACGATGATGGCACAATTAATTTTGCTAGAGCTATTTTTAGCAAGGATTAACTGCGCTCCTTGTTATCCTCACTCTCTCGTCTCGTGCCAAGGAATCCCCAATATTATTATATCATGTCATGTCACCAAACGGTTTTACGAGGCACTGAAAGCTCTCTACGGCCCGCAGCCTTCTAGTAATACACCAGTTCGCAGTGCGGATGGGGTACTGCTAACAGATAAGGTTCAGATTCTAGACAGATGGGCAGACCACTTCTGCAAAATACTAAACCACCCATCGTCCATAAATGAAGAGGCCATCCGGCGAACGCCGCAGGTGGAACTGAACCTGGCTTTGGATGAAGTAATTACTAAGGAGGAAGTCGACAGGGCAATCAGTTCACTATCTATAGGAAAAGCTCCAAGAGCTGATGCAATACCAGCAGAGGTATATAAGACAGCTGGCACATCCCTCACCAGAAGGATCACTGAACTCTTCTGTCACATGTGGGCTGAAGGTAAAATTCCGCAGGAGCTAAAGGACGCCTCAATCGTTAACCTATACAAAAGAAAAGGCAATCGTCAGGAATGTGACAATCATCGAGGAATATCGCTACTCTCCATAGCAGGCAAGATCCTAGCGCGCTTACTGCTAAACAGGCTCAACAAACACCTTGAACAAAGCCACCACCTCACAGAAAGCCAATGTGGATTCAGAGCCGGAAGAGGAACAGTGGACATGAGTTTTGCCGCTCGCCAAGTACAAGAGAAGTGTCGAGAGCAAAATCAAGCATTGTACACCACATTTATTGATTTGACAAAGGCATTTGATACAGTAAACAGAGGAGGGCTGTGGATGATAATGTCCAAGTTTGGCTGCCCCAACAAGTTCATAACAATGGTGAAATAGCTACACGAAGGCATGTGTGCTCGTGTACTGGACAGCGGTGCAATCTCTAAAACGTTTCTAGTATCAAACGGAGTAAAACAAGGATGTGTACTCGCCCCGACTTTGTTCAGCATGATGTTCGCGGCCACGATGACAGACGCCTTCAGATGATTGGAGCTTGGAATACCCATAAAGTACCGCACAGATGGCAAGTTACTCAATTCCAGAAGAATGAAGGCCAAAACCAAAGTGGCTGGCGACATAATCAGGGAACTTGTATTTGCTGACGACTGCGTTCTAATGTGCAACTCAGAACTGAACATGCAGGTTGGAATGGACCAGTTCTCTGCCGCATGCGAAAATTTTGGCTTGACCATAAATGCCAAAAAAACAGAGGTCATGTACCAACCAGCACCAGGCATGCCGTACACAAAACCAGAGACTACAGTCAGCGGGCAGACGTTGAATGCCGTAGACAAATTCACATATCTGGGCAGCACGCTGTCGAGATCTGTCAGCCTAGACGATGAGGTGGCAAGCAGAATAGCAAAGGCCAGCACAGCCTTTGGTAGAATGCGCTCGATGGTCTGGGCACGTCGTGGCATCAGCGTCAAGACCAAACTCAAAGTCTACCGTACAACCATCATTCCAACCCTACTATACGCTTGCGAAAGCTGGACTGTATACTCTGGACATGCAAGGAGGTTAAACCACTTCCATACAGGTTGCCTGAGGCGAATATTCCACATCCGATGGCAAGATCGTGTCACTGACATCGAGGTTCTCTCGAGGGCTAACATGCCCAGCATCCATGCACTGCTAGAAAAAGCACGACTAGGATGGGCCGGACACCTCGTCCGTATGTCAGACGAGCGGCTCCCAAAGAAGCTTCTCTACGGCGAGCTGAGAGAGGGATGGCGCGAGAGATGGCGCCCAAGGAAACGTTTTAAAGACGGTCTGAAGGACTCACTAAAAAGTTGCCAGATAGACATCGACACCTGGGAATGTCTTGCGAAAAACAGATCTGACTGGAGAAGCGCAGTCAAATCGGGTGTAGCTGCCGGTGAAGATGACCATGTTGTGAAAGCCCAGAACAGACGCGAGACGCGGAAATCCCGAGCAGCGGGAACGCCATCCCCTTCTACAAACCTCGTGTGCCCGATATGTAGCAGATGTTTTCGTGCTCGCATTGGCCTGTTCAGCCACATGCGCACCCACACCCAACAGGGAAATCTGTGACAAGGATGATGTTGGCGGTCCTCATCGACAACGATGGACAGCTATTATTATTATATTATATTATATTATATTATATTATATTATATTATATTATATTATATTATATTATATTATATTATATTATATTATATTATATTATATTATATTATATTATATTATACTATACTATACTATATTATATTATGTTGTGTTGTGTTGTGTTGTATTGTATTGAATTGTATTGTGTTGTATTGTATTGTATTGTATTGTATTGTATTGTATTATATTATATTATATTATATTATATTATATGATATTATATTATATTATATTATATTATATTATATTATATTATATTATATTATATTATATTATATTATATTGGCTTCGTTCAATCTCAATCTCCCACTACCAAACACTAAAAGGGCTTAAGTTGCAGAATGTAGTCCAGAGAACGGAATGCGTTGTGTCGTAGTTTACAGCTTGACTGCGATATTTGCACCTTTCGATCCAACACATCCGACTTCAGCGAGCATTTTTTGAGTACGGGGTTAATATTCCCTCTTCGATCCCTTCTCCTTAGCCAGTCTGCCCTGCTGCAGCCTGTTATCCATGATCACCGCGTGGATGTGTAGAAGGGGCTTGGCAGCTTTGGTTCGCTGGCCCTGACACTAGCAGTCAGCTATGAGTCGCTGACCACTGCAGCTCATGCTGGAAAGGATACAAAGAAGAGCGACACAACTAATAGTGGGATTTCAGAATTACAGTTACGATGAAAGACTCGGAAAACCCGGCCTACAGTGTCTAAAAATGAGAAGAATTTGAGGTGACAATTCAGGTTTATATGAGAGTCAAAGGAAAGGTAAAATTAGACTATAACAAGCTTTACAAAATACAGCCACCAGCGAGAACAAGAGGACACAAATACAAATGAACTAAAGGAAGGTCCAGATTGGATATTAGAAATATTTTTTTTAGTCACAGAGTGGTGAATGCTTAGAAAACATTACCACAGGAAGTTGTGGAGGCGGAGACAGTTAATACATTTACAAATAGATTGGATGTGCATAGCTTTTAAAGCAGGGTAATGCAGATGTGACTGGTTGTCTGCAGACAGTTTAGAGTCTTCTAAGCTAGTATAAGAACGTTAAGTCAAGTTAATCATCTTCAGACTGAGAACTGGGCATAACAGACTCAACGGTCATCTTTACAACAAAATGAGGATTGGGACAGATGCCCATGTGAGGAGTATAACATGACCGTGGATCACATCCTACAAAGTCGCATGCTACGCAGGAAAAGAGAGAACAATACTGGCGACGTGAGACAGAAATGAGACAAAAGCTGTATGGAGATGAAACAGCCTTACAAACAACGGTGTCCTTTGTAAGAGAAACCAGGACCCTGATCTGAGGATGTAAGAGAAACCAGGACTTAGATCTGAGGATGTAAGAGAAACCAGGACCATGATCTGAAGATGTAAGAGAAACCGGGACCTTGATCTGCGGATGTAAGAGAAACGGGGACCTTCATCTGAGGATGTAAGAGAACCCGGAACCTTGATCTGAGGATGTAAGAGAAACCGGGACCTTGATCTGAGGATGAACGAAGAAGAAGAAGAAGAAGAAAATTCACCACCATTGACCAACATGGCAACCTCGTCCAACCGTCCAAAATACCAGTGGATGATTATTATGTTATTAATTTGTAAATAAATTTCATTTTTCATTTTGAATGTCTTGCTATACAAAAATAAGCATGCCAGTATATGTTTTTAAGGGGTGTGATGCCGTCTGGTGTAATTTTATAACAGGGTGCCGGCCTCAAAGCTTCAAATAATTTAGCCAGACTAGGGCCTCACCAAGTCTAAGTCAGGCCCTAGGTGGGGTTGTCAATTCTCTTCCTCGCTGTAGCTCTTTATCTAATATTAAATCATGCGCCCTTTGACTGCGGAGTCAACTGGAGCGTATCGATAACCGGGAACGAACTCGATACCTTTGTCATGAGATCAGAGTACTCTTATCACTCCGCTACTCGGACGAGAAATACCTGATCTAAATTTGGCTCCCCCGTTCCGCTATCAGAAATTTATTCCATCTGATTGGCTAGTCTCCCGTTGTTGTGACGACAAAGCAAGCGGGAAGCCCCCACCGGTATTTTTATACTGAAAATGAGCCGAGGGTTTCCCGTGTCTGTCCGCCAGTCTTTGTAAGGCCAGTGATGGTTAAGGCCGCTTTACCTGAGTTTTCTGTGATGGATATGGATGCGTCAAACAGGATACTAGCACGCGCATGCTGCCGCTTCTTTGTGATTGCCATACTGTTTTCAAGTGATATTTCGAAAAGGATATTAATTACAAGTTTTCCGTTGATTTTGTGGTGTAACTTTCATTTCTCGCAATAACAACAAAAAAGTCAATGCCTGGAGCGGTATTTTACTAGTTTTCGTGCACCATTTATTTCTCTACAACTTGGACTGTTGTATTTTATTAAGAAAATGTAGTGAATGTTTTAGTTCATTTATTGTTTATTGCGTGTGTGTTCCATTTCATTGGTTTAATAAATAATCCAGGAAAATTGTGACGTATTATTATCGTGAATGGAAGTAACAAACGATGCTGTATAGTGTATTACAAATTGGGATTAATGATTAAACCAAAGGAACTAACCAATCTTAGCATAAGTGTTCTGTCGGATTGTCGGGGAAACACCAGGTAAGTTAGTCAACTATTATTATTTAATTCGGCTATATTATGCTTTAAAAGCAATGCTGTGAAACATTGTTATCAGTTGTCAATATAAGCGGGAATGGTTCAGTGTCTTTCTATCAGCTAAAATACACAGAAATCAGAATAGGAATGTAGAAAAGAATATATACTACTTACTATCTTTGACGACATGTTTGCAAAGCAAAGTTTCAAAAGACAGTGAGTTATTATCAGTTTTGGATGTCAGCGCCATTGAATTCATTAACTTTCGTCTGATGAAAAAAATAGAAACAAAGAGATTGGGATTGGTACGACAAATGGAATAGATAATAATATAAGTGAAAGTGAAATGAGAGCCATTAAACTATTTTTCACAACCTTTTCATCTTTGAATGTTTAGAAAGCGAAGAAGATTTGGATAAATTCGTTCTCTTGAACTTGAGCGTAACTTGCGGAACGCACGCGCAAAATATACAAATTTTATTTCTAGGTCAGGGAACCCCTAGTGTTTTCTGGCTATTTTTAGTACGGTGAGCAGGGCTTTGGCTTTATTTGGCGGCAACATGAGCGCGTGAGTGTGCGATCTTTGTTCAGGGCGGGAGACGCCGCGAGCGCTTTGTCTTAACTTTCTCTCGCCAGAAAGAAAGACGGTCTGACCCATGGGAGAGATGAGAAGAAGGGCCGGGCAAGGTTACAGTGTCTGGAACCAGGATGAGGTTGTGTGAGAATGTCTTCTCTGTTTATTTTTAGAATTGAGTGTATCGTATTGTTCTGAGTTAACCTTGACGTGATGATGGTGTCCCCTCCCGTTAACTGGACAGCTTGTCGTATAAGTATGAAGTTGATACAGATTACAAACATACCTCTCTTACCACACACTCTATTTAATTTAACTGTCCAACAAGCACACTCTTACACAACTTTCACACACGCCCTCCGGGTGAGGAAGCCCTTCCATTGCATTTTGGTTGGGTTAACCTCTGATAGCGCCCTAACTAGCAAAAGCACATACAAACGCACATATGCATCCAAGCACTGGTTAATACGTCCTGATATAACATAAAAGGCTGCGCCCGGGATGGAAAAGGGCGTGCCTCCGACAGTAGAATACAGAGAAGCAAATCTAAAATTACAAACACTCGCGCATGCACACAATGGATATGTGTCCATATATAGCCAAAAAGACTAATATGGAAATGGGACCACATTCGCCATAAGTAAGAAACCAAGAAAGCGTATGGCGAACATAACCAAATTCAAATTACGTCGCGCTTGATAAAACAGATTGGTCCTGTTTTTTGTTTTCATGAAATGATCGCTTCACCATGTCGACCCAGCTATAAATTGCTACCTGACTAAGCCATTTGAACATTTTGGAGTCTCGAGTTGAGAGACGGAGTTCGTGCTCCAGAAGTGTGAGAGCACACACATAGTTTTGACACAAGGTTAATAAAGAACGTCAACTACAGTGGTAGCCCTATAGTCCGACTGGAGTGAAGAAGGGACAACATCAATCAGTTATATGAAGGTTGAACACTGGCACGAAGATCCAGCAGTGAATCAGATGACCGTATCCCTCATAGCTGTATGTCCCAGAATCAGCGAACCATAGCTGGCCAAGATCCTCTTCCGGCTTCTGATGGTGGCATGGAAAAGAGCTTCACTCGTACAGCCGACTGAGAGAATACGGATCGAAGAGAGACAACAAATCTGGTCGCAAAAATGCCATGCAGTAACCAAATGTGTTGGGCCAAAACGCACATATATCGCAGCCTTGATGCTAACAACGACAGAACGTTCTATTCAAGACAAATGCCATAAAGAAAAAGGTTGTTTAGTTAGTTAGTTAGTCGTTGGGTCATCTTCATTGCACTAGGGACAAGTCCATTCTGGATCAGATCTCCTCTTCAGTATGTCTGCCAGCACGTGATGACTGACAGTTCCTGTCCTGTGCTGGTTAACCAGACGTCTTTGGATCCCTGCGGGGTGTTCCTTCCTCGCCGACCCTCGTTTCACACCAAATTCAACAAGTAGTGCCAATGGCGTAGAGTCTGAATCAACTTCCGAATCTTCCTTCCAGCCAATTTCCATAACGGAGTTTTGGATATCGGCTCGATCCATTAATTTCCCGCCCTCCACTATAGCTGTACTCGCCAACCTATCAGCTCGGTCCATTAATCTCCCGCCTTCCACTATAGCTGTACTCGCCAAACTATCAGCTCGGTCCATAAATCCCCCCCTCCCTCCACTATAGCTGTACTCGACAAACTATCGGCTCAGTCCATTAATCTCCCGCCTTCCACTATAGCTGTACTCGCCAACGTATCAGCTCGGTCCATTAATCTCCCGCCTTCCACTATAGCTGTACTTGCCAACCTATCAGCTCGGTCCATTAATCTCCCGCCTTCCACTATAGCTGTACTCGCCCAACTATCAGCTCGGTCCATTAATCCCCCCCCCCCCCCTCCACTATAGCTGTACTTGCCAACCTATCAGCTCTCGTTCCCTTCGACACCTGAATGTCCCGGAACGAGTATGACGGTAACTCTCTACAACCTTGACCGCCCTACCGACTCCAACCACTGGCGCCGCACGCAACCTGATTTCACCTTCCTGAGCATCCTCATTGAATCACCGAGGATGCCCACATAC
The DNA here is from genome assembly GCA_036924085.1 of Ariolimax columbianus. Lineage (NCBI taxonomy): Eukaryota > Metazoa > Mollusca > Gastropoda > Stylommatophora > Arionidae > Ariolimax > Ariolimax columbianus. Next base: position 47,735,793 of record JAVGWX010000008.1, on the reverse strand, counting down.
GTGCCACTCATTGTTTCAAACCAGACCATCGCCTTCATAACAGCGATGATCTTCATGGTCAGACTGCTTATGGGGATCAAGATGCTGAGCAGCACACGAGCTGCAGTGGTCAGCGACCCATAGCTGACTGCTAGCGTCAGGGCCAGCGAACCATAACTGCCAAGACCCTCTACACCTCCACGAGGTGATCCTAGATAACAGACTGCAGCAGGGCAGACTGGCTAAGGAGAAGAGATCGAAGAGGGAATGCTAACCCGGTACTCAAGAAATGATTGCTGAAGTCGGAGTGTTGGACCGAATGGTGCAAATATCATATCCAAGCTGTAAACTACGACACAACGCATTCCGTTCTCTGGACTACATTCTGCTACTTACCCTTTCAGGGTTTGGTAGTGGGAGATTGAGAACGAAGAAGAAGAAGAAGAAAAAGAAGACTGCTTATGGCCACCGCAAAAACCCCACTCCTCCTTTATCGTTCTCCCACCCCTCCACGCGCTTCTCAACAAAAGGTTGTTATTCAAAAATAAACAAAAATTAACTCCTTCACATTCAAAATATTTTATTTTCCAGAAGACACGAATTTTTGCAGATAAAATTTTTTTTAAAAAACAGCCGCAAAGTATAACTGGTACATTGGCATATTTAGGAAAACTTATCTTGAAAATGTCCTAGTGTAGTCTGTGTATGGCAATTCTTCAAGTCTATATATAAGCTTTGTGATAATACAAGAAAGTTTGTGAGCCAGTATATCCGCTCTACGGAGTAAATCGTTAGTCATTTATATTTGTTGACAGTTTAGTGGTCTTCTCTGACTGAAGTCATTTCAAGACGAAGTGATATTTAGCGCTGCACATCGTGTAGGCCTGCCTGCCTACGATTTTCGATGAATGACGCATGCGCTATTTAATAACCGAAAGATGATGGCTGTCTGTCGTTGAAAGCAGCGCAACTTCGTCAAACAATACGGTACAACTTAATGAGCACAAATAACTTAACAAACCCATATAGACGAAAATAACTTAACCCCATATGAACAAAAGTAACATAACAAACTCTATTGAACAAAAGTAGCATAACAAAGTCTAATGAACAGAAAGTAACATAACAAACTCTATTGAACAAAAGTAACATAACAAAGTCTAATGAACAGAAAGTAACATAACAAACTCTATTGAACAAAACTAACATAACAAAGTCTAATGAACAGAAAGTAACATAACAAACTCTATTGAACAAAAGTAACTTAACAAACTCTATTGAACAAAAGTAGCTTAACTAATGAACAAATAATATCTTAACAAACTCTAATGAATAACAAATATTGTAAAAAAAACTCTAATGAATAGAAATGACTTAACAAACTCTAATGAATAAAAAATATCTTAACAAACTATCATGAATTAAATTATCTTAACAAATTCGAATAAATATAAATATCTTAACAAACTCTAATGAATACAAATATCTTAAACTCTAATGAACAAGAATATCGTAACAGACTCTCATTATCATCATCACGTAGCATGTCCTTTATAGAACGTCGCTCCCATCACAGTCTGTCTTAAAGAAACTCTTTCCCTTGCCAAAACTCCAGCCTCCGCGGCTCAGGCATTCCTGGATATCTTGGTACTTGGTTTATCTTCTTGGTCTATCCCTGCCTCTTTTGCCTGGCACCATACTTTCCATCACTGTTCTCTCAAGACCGCTGTGTCTCTTGATGTGACCAAAGTATTTACATTTTCTAGCCAAAATGGAATTGATAAACCAGTTCTCCTCTATGCTCAACTCTTGCCGAATGTCTACATTTGTCTTTTTCTCTGTCCAGGGTATTCTGAGGATCTTTCTGTAACATTTTGATTCGAAGGATTCGATTCTTTGTCTGGAGGATTTGGTAATCGTCCATGATTCACAGCCATACGGTGCCACAGGAAAAACATAGGCTCTCAAGACTTTTACATTTGTCGTTTTTTTGGTGCTCTGCCATAATTTCTTCAGGCTATTCATTCTCTCCATTGCAAGGGTTAGTCTTCTTCCGATTTCTTTCGAGCAGTCGCCATTCTTGTCAATTCTGGAGCCCAGATATTCAAAATCCGTGACCTGATCTATTTCCTCCCCATCAATTGTAAATTTATGCTGACATTGTGTTTTGTCGGTTGTCATTATCTTTGTTTTGTTTATGTTTATAAACAGATTTTGATCTTTACTGTGTCGATCTACAGCTGAAATTAGCTGCTCTAGCCCTTCTGCACTTCTTGATAGTATCACTGTGTCGTCTGCGTATCGTAATTCTGAAAACTCGTACCCGCCAATCGTAAATGTATAAACATTTCAATGTTCTCGTCTTCTCGAACATGTCTTATTATACATTTCGCATAGATGTTATATAGATAAGGTGAGAGGATACATCCCTGTCTCCCCCCCCCCCTTTAGTACTGCAAACCAATCTGATGTTTGCCCAGATATTCGGTCAGCGGCTTGTTGATCTTGGTATAATGTTTCAATGAGATGGATAATATGCACAGGAAACCCGATTTCCTTCATGATGTTCTACATAATTTGATGTATATCGAACGCCTTGGTGTAATCAATGAAACATATGTACAGGGCTACATTAAACTCTCTACAATTTTCGTCGATATTTCTCATATTGAATGTGGGGTCCCTGGTCCCTCTGTCTTTCCTAAAACCTGCCTGGACTACGTGAATTTCAGATTCAAACCTTTTCTCTATCCTTCTCAATAGGATCCGCAAGAGTATGTTGCTAGCGTGGCTGATCAGCGCGATAGTTCGGTAGTTGTTGAACAGCTTCAGGTTGCCTTTTTTGGAGAGGGAAATATAAATTGATTTCTTCCATGCTTCTGGCCACTCTGCACTGTCCCATATCTGTTTACACAGCTTGTGATAGACTCAAGCACTGGCCTCTCCTCCTGCTTGTATTAGCTCTGCTGGGGTATCATCGCATCCTGGGGACTTTCCCTTTTTCAGGCTTTTGATTGCAGAGCGTACTTCCTCCAACGTTGGTTCAGGCTCTTTATCATCCTTTGGAAGGATTGCAACTGAGCGCTTTGTGCTATCTCCATACATAGTTCTGTAGTACTTTCTCCATATATTCAGTATGTCTTTGGTTTCTGTTCAAGTGTTATCCCTTTTGTCATTGATGACATGCGGAACTGGACGGAATTCCTTATCAGTGTTCTTATTCCCTTAAAGACATCTCTCTCCCTGCCTTGTTGCTGTAGATTTTCTATGTCCTTACAAGTCTCCACTATGTATCTTCTTCTCTTCTCTTTTCTTATTTCTCTTCTACAAAACTCTAATGAAAACAATTATCTTGAACACTAATGAACAAATCTATCTTAAGCACCAATGAACAAAAATATCTTCGGAAACACTAATTTACACAACTATTTTAACAAACTTTAATGTACAAAAATGATTTAACAAACCCCAATGTACAAAAAATAGCTATCATATTCTAATGAAAACAATAATTATTAACCTAAAAACCTCTAATGAACAAAAATATATTAAACAACTTTAAGGAACAATAAATAATTTAACAGTACCCAATGAGCAAAAATAATTTAACAAACCCCAATGAACAAAACTAATTTAACAAACCCAAAATGAACAAAAATAACTATCACATTCTAATGAAAATGCATTAACATAATAAACTCTAATGAACACAAATAATTTTACACTATTTGCCTCAATCAAACCAGAATTACCAGGTGTGCGTATGAAAGAAGAGAAAACTATTTTATAAAATGAGACTGACCATTTCAGTTAGTCGCTGCTTTGACTGTCTTACATTCGAATCAGGTATCCATATACCGATGTTTAGCCTGCTTGCTCATCTTCTGTTTATGACACATATATGTTGTACAGAATGGAGTGCCTGGCCCAATGCCCAATCTTCTATATTGACCTCACATGCTCTAATTTTTGTTGTTGTTTTTTTTTTTTGCGTTCGCCTTATTTCTCTAATTCCCAAGGCGGTGTGCGTTGCACTGTGGTTTTTATGTTGCGCCTGTCGTTCCAGTGCATCCGACTTCAGCATTAATTTTATGTAAGGGTTTGCATCCTCCTGCATTTTCTAAGGGCTTGCTTCCCCGGGGTAACGGCCGGTGCTGTGATGAGGATCGAACACAGCACCTTCAGCTTGTGAGCCGTGCCACTTAACCACTAGGCCACGCCGTCCCCATGCTCTAATATTAAAGTCACTGCCGTCGGTAATCAAGTGTTGGAGACTTCATTTTACTAACCCACATCTTGTTTTTGACGTGGGGTGGACAGTCTCCTTTCTTGTTGCCTTACATTCGTTAACTGCAGATCAGATACTCATTTGTAAATGAAGTTTTTCACATTTTGATTAGCTGAAGCGTGCCGGTAGCGGAAGTTGAGCCCTGTACCTTTACTATGAAAAGCGAGTGTTCTACCACTACACTAACCAGACGCACTAATCGGTTGGGAAGGAACCAGAATCCTATTGGTTTCTTAGTTTCGGTGCGGGGTGGGGTGGGAAAAAATTCCATAGACGCCAACATTACTGTCTCGTACCAATTGGCTGGAAGCACAGGAACGTTGATTAATAAGCACAAAACATGGCATTTGCCTCCTACGCAACATCTTGCAGGTTACAGCGTTAATATTGTTGGCTCCATTATTGGTTCTAGGTCAAACTTCCCATTTGTATGCATGGTTCATTGTATCATTTGTATGCATGGTTCATTGTATCATTTGTATGCATGGTTCATTGTATCATTTGTATGCATGGTTCATTGTATCATTTGTATGCATGGTTCATTGTATCATGTGTATGCATGGTTCATTGTATCATTTGTATGCATGGTTCATTGTATCATTTGTATGCAAGGTTCATTGTATCATTTGTATGCATGGTTCATTGTATCATTTGTATGCATTGATAACACCAAGGCCCTCGATACGGTAAAACATCAATTTCTGTGGAACATCATGAAAGAAATCGTGTTTCCTGTGCACAATGTACATCTCATTGAAACATTATACCAAGATCAACCAGCCGCTGTGCGAGTATCTGGGCAAACATCAAATTGGTTCGCAGTACAAAAAGGAGTCCGACAGGGATGTATCCTCACCCCTTATCTATACATGCTACTCTTTAAAAAATAAAAAAAAAGGTCGTTATCCATGACAAACAATGATGGTGACATTATCAGACGGGTCAGTCTTGATGATGTAACGTGCGCTGTATTTGAGCTATAGTTAGGAACAGATGGACTGATCATCCACCTCACTCTCTGGTCCCGAACTACCTAAGACCAATGGCAAGACGACTAGAGGTAATTTAGGATGCAGGCACTCTTGTGACACCTCTTTGAGAGTAAGTGTGGCTTGAAACCTGCGGGGCTCGAACCCACGCCGTTTCTTTTTATCGCTTTGAGACGAGAGTGCCTTACCTCTCGATTACAGCTACCTCACTTGTACTCATTCGGACAATACACCATACATTTACACACCATACGAGGAAGGTATTAGCAGTGTATCGAAGCTACGCGTCGCTTAGCGTCCACAATACGTTCTATGAAATAGGACGAAATGCGATTGTGATGTTGTGCGCACACCATACTAATTACCGTGGTTAGCGAGGTAATATGGGATACAATTCAACCCGCGAACTATTATACGGTACATTTCTTTATTTGTAGGTTGGAAAAGTTCACATTAAAATAACAATAGAAAGTAGAGTGCACACATAGACCAATAACATGCGTTTATTATGACTAGAGTTGCACCGATTAATCGGCAGATAATCGGTCATAGGCATATTGTCGATTAACCGGTATCGGCTCTTCAGTCGACTAATCGGCCTTGATAGTTTATTCTTATTTTCTATTATTATTGACAGGAACGTATGCTGTAGCAAGAAAACCTTGGATCTTGGATGACAAAGAGATTTAGAAAAGGTATTCTATTCATGCATCAGCAAAGTATAATTTCATAGAACACACAATCTTAGCCCACCAGGTTAATCTAACCAAATCCACAGTGCTTGTTCATGCTGATTTACGCTACTGGAAATTACTGGGACTGTCCAGAAGGCGTAACTACCCGTAGCTATCAGTTGTTATCAAAGTATAAAAAAAACATTCTCCTCTCCTGAGAGGACACGTGTTGATCGTTTCTAAGGGAATACATGAAATAATTCAAGATTCCTATTGCATGTTTATTTGTTGTTTGCGAATGCCCACAATAAGTAGGTTACTCTTTTGTGCGCCCTAAAAAGGGCGTTAAGTGGCTGGTTGTCGTAGTTTTCCTCACATTCCGAACGTGCTGATGAAGGTGGACCGGGGTCCTCCAGGCGGTTGTGCTATGCTTGGCTTTATCTGCGTGTCTCTCACTGCTACGGGGATCACGTCGAACCTTACTTAGTTAGGCGGACAGTTGTGTTCGAGAACAGCCCGTTTCCAGGACGACCAACGAGGAGGTCAGGTGAGGGTCTTGGCAAGTATATTTCTCCTGAACCTAGCTAACATTGTCTGATCAGTGTGGTTTGCTTGACTAGACGTTAGCCTCGTCGTCCCGTCAGGTGAGGGTCTTGGCAAGTATATTTCTCCTGAACCTAGCTAACATTGTCTGATCAGTGTGGTTTGCTTGACTAGACGTTAGCCTCGTCGTCCCGTCAGGTGAGGGTCTTGGCAAGTATATTTCTCCTGAACCTAGCTAACATTGTCTGATCAGTGTGGTTTGCTTGACTAGACGTTAGCCTCGTCGTCCCGTCAGGTGAAGGTCTTGGCAAGTATATTTCTCCTGAACCTAGCTAACATTGTCTGATCAGTGTGGTTTGCTTGACTAGACGTTAGCCTCATCGTCCCGTCAGGTGAGGGTCTTGGCCAGTATATTTCTCCTGAACCTAGCTAACATTGTCTGATCAGTGTGGTTTGCTTGACTAGACGTTAGCCTCATCGTCCCGTCAGGTGATGGTCTTTGCCAGTATATTTCTCCTGAACCTAGCTAACATTGTCTGATCAGTGTGGTTTGCTTGACTAGACGTTAGCCTCATCGTCCCTCCATGTTTATTTAAAATGATTCAAACAGTTTACATTAATAACTATTCTCTAAAAGGGAAGAATAATAAATAAATAATTTACAGAAATCACATTCGAAAACATTACAAATCTCAATTTTCAGGACATAGCCGGCTTTTTGTGCAGGCTCGTTATGTGCTCAGTATCCACAAACGTAATTTTCTATTTATTTTTCTTTACCAGTTTACACACTCTCCGCACTTGTTGTTCTCCTCCTGAGTGTATGAAAATGTGTTCTTCACTTTTTGTGTACTCAGCTTCTTCCCATTTTGAATCCGCTAGCCTAATTATGATTATGAAGACACATGTACTACCTTAATGAATGTTTTTGGCTTGACTTGGCTTCGTTCGTTCTCAATTTCCCGCTACCAAACCCTGAAAAGAACTATGCAAGTAGCAGGATGTAGTCAGGAGAGTAGATTGTGCTGTGTTGTAGTTTTCAGTTTGACTTCCATATTTGCATCTTTCGGTCCGATTCATCCGACTTCAGCAGACATTTTTGGGAACCGAGTTAGCCTTCCCGTTTCGATCCCTTCGATCCCTTCTCCTTAGCCAGTCTGCCTAAAGTCATTTTCAGGAATTGGTAGCGGAGTTTGAGAACGAACAACGAAGAAGAAGAAGAAATATATATATATATATAAATGTTACCATTATACGCATAGCTTCGCAATTACTTTGTAATGTATATACATATATATATATGGGATATGGGATATGGGATATGGGATACACACATTAAATGCAGGAAGCTGCTGTTTTCACTATGCTTGTTTACTGCCTGTTCTCTGAACTAAATTCTAGAATCTTGAGGAATAGAGAAATAAGGCGAACGAAACGAAAATCCTTCTCATTCTTCTCTTCTTCCAGCGCCTCCTCCTATTTATTCTTCTTCTTCTTATTCTTCTTATTATTATTGTGGGCATTTGTAAACAACAATTTCTATAATGTGTTTTGTTTTTCTGCGTATTGCCCGTTGTCCCTGATGAGTGTGTTGGTTGCAACGCGTAGATTCCGATGTTGTTTTTGTTTCGGCGCAGTATCTGAGCCATTCTAATCCATGTTTTTTTATACTCAAGATTATCTTAGTTCATTTGTGATCGCAAAGTACACATGTTGAAAACGCTAGGTGGAAAGTGTCAAAAATGTTAAATAGAAAGTGTCAAAAACGTTAAGTAGAAGATGTCAAATACGTTAAGTAGAAAGTGTTGAAAACGTTAAGTAGAAAGTGTTGAAAACACTAAGTGGAAAGTTTCAAAAATGCTAAGTGGAATGTGTCAAAACAGCTAATTGGAATGTGTCAAATCAGCTAAGTGGAATGTGTCAAAACAGCTAAGTGGAATGTGTCAAAACAGCTAAGTGGAATGTGTCAAAATAGCTAAATGGAATGTGTCAAAATAGCTAAGGGGAATGTGTCAAAACAGCTAAGTGGAATGTGTCAACACAGCTAAGTGGAGAGACAATGTTGAGGGAAAATACAAATGCCAGACATGGCACCAGGAATGTCTGAACAACAGTGGCAGAGCGGTTGCTTATCACAACAAAGGCAACAGGTTTAATTTACACTATCAATACCCTCCAGTAGACCCCGATGTAAATGGGTACATGCATTACTGCTCATGAAATAAAACTAGGCAGATAGATTAAAACCGTTTACTCCAAGGTGGAGCACACGACTTCAACAAACACACCAAGTTCTCTTGTCATGTGCCATCCGCTCCAACTCTGTCCACATCGTCACTGTTGTCTTTTGTTTGTCTTGGGGGTCTCTGTGGCGAACGGATCAATCCGTTTGCCTCGTGTTCAGACGGTCGGGATAGGATTTCGATCTGCAACGGTCTGTCCATGATGTCAATTTTTTTCCGGAGATCCCTGGGTTCATCGCTGGAGCTACGGAGTCCGTACTTTGTGCGATCCTCACGATAGATGGGGTACCCATACAGATGGGGGTACACATCTGCCGAAAGAGACCGAGCTAAATGGGGAAAACCCGAGGCGATGAAGTCGAGTCCCCGCTTATAGATTATTAAAAAAAATTTTCTTCTTGAGTTCTCGTTTCAATTTGTGTTTGGTCTAACTCAATGTGTCTTGCCTTGGTGATTCCAGAATAGTGTACTGTCAAGAATTATTTTTTTCCCCTTAATGTATGTCCTATCCAACACCAGCGACTTCTCCTCACTTCATGTTCTACTGCCATCTGAATGTTTCCTTCCAACAATCTCATATTAATGATCTTATCATACCGTTTAAACCCACCATTCTATGCAGATAGATAATATCGGATACCCTTGTTTTTCGTTTAATCACTTTAATTTCTGAACGGAACAAAGACACCGCAGAACAAATTATCGCGATATCAGCACCACCACCATAACTCTTGCCCCCATATCTCTCCAACCTCTCTCTCTCTCTCTCTCTCTCTCTCTCTCTCTCTCTCTCTCTCATAACTCCCTCACACACACTCGCACATTCAGGACAAAGCCAAATGTAATCCAAGGGACATAAGCGATAAAAATAAACAAGTCGGTCAAGCATGACGAATGCAACCCCTTAGCAGCTGAGTTCCTTCACATTCGCAAGTCAATGAACATACAAAAACAATCAATGGTAATTCTGACTATCTGTATTCAACAATTCTGGTATAAGTAGGTCTTTTATTTTCTTCGATCATAGGCCAATGATTGACGAAGAGGTAAAGGACCATACACCTGATAGTGTCATTATGGCTAATAACTAACTTCCCCGATATCGGTTGGTAATAGGGATGTATCATAAAAACTGTAGACTGCTCTCTGTACAGTGGCTGTAGGGACAACCGGCTTTTGACTGCAGTAAATGGAAATGCACTGTACTGGTTATCAAAACAATTAAGTATAGACACTCTCAGATATAGCTGTTCTCGCTACTCTCAAATATAGCTGTTCTCGCTACTCTCAAATATAGCTGTCCTCGCCACTCTCAAATATAGGTGTCCTCTCCCCTCTCAAATATAGCTGTGTTTGCCACTCTCAAATATAGCTGTGTTTGCCACTCTCAAATATAGCTGTGTTCGCCACTCTCAAATATAGGCGTCTTCGCCACTATTAAATATAGCTGTCCTCGCCACTCTCAAATATAGCTGTCCTCGCCACTCTCAAATATAGCTGTGTTCGCCACTCTCAAATATAGGCGTCTTCGCCACTCTCAAATTTAGCTGTGCTCACTACTGACATTTAGATCGGATAATTTCCTTTTTAAATAACAAGCGGCCCCTAATTCCAATTGGCAGATCATAGGTCCAACACAATATTTGGATTTACTCTTTGTTTGCAGTGTTACTTTTATTGGCAATGGTTTTTATGCCAGTGATGTTGTCAGCCTCAAAATATGTCTCCACGTGCAAAAGTAATGAGAACAAAAAACGATTGCATACTTTTAACGTTCGTAGTTGACCTGTACTTTTATATGGGAAGATGCCCATTAACAGGACCCAGCTGTGGTATTAGCTGGATGTAGCCGGGTGAAAGATTTTCTGCTTAGCAGGCTAGGCTCGGGCAGCTAAATATTCCGCTGCGTTGGGACAATTGCTTACGGAGGGTAGTTAACCGATGTGCGAGTTCGTCTTAAAAGACTCAAACGCTAGATCAAAACAGACCCCCAGCCTGTAAGGCGCCATCTATGTGGGTCTAAACAAACCACCTAACCATGGCCGGTGTTATACCATGCCACACAGTTAGTCACCTCTTACGACATGCTCTCTATGAGGCAGTGGTGCTATTCTTGTCCTTGTCATACACAGAGACCTCAGCAGACCACTCAGGCAATATATACTTTGAAAGTAAATTTTAATTGAATGGACTTGAATGAAAATGTTCAGACTGGGAACAGACCCCCTGAGACCAAAATTTGTCCAACAAATAAACCTAGGACAAATACATTTCAGCGTCTGGAGATAATACATGTGCTCCAAGCCTGCTCAGTTTTTTGTACATTAATTTTCATGCTGTATTCTTTACATGTTGTATTTAGTTTATCTGTATGTTGCTGCAATTGTAGTTCTGAAGTTGCAATAACTGCATGATCATCAGCAAAAAGAAGTTAATTTAAGAGTTCACCAATATTGCTGCCTTCATTTGGGTTGGCTGTTTGACAAATGTGGTCTATATATGTAATGAATAGCAAAGGGGATAGCACACCTCCTTGTCGTACTCCTGATTTGATATGAAATTTTGCTGAGAGTCCGGTTATTGTTCGAACAGATCACCGCTTTATTAATGTAAAGACTTTTGCGCAGGTTAATTAGATGATCGGTTACTTTATAGTGTTCCAACATTTTCCATGGATAATGTCTATTTTGTCAAAGATTTTCCTTGATCTATAAACGCCACATACAGTTCCTGATCGTATTCAATTGTTTTCTACATCAATTGTCGTTGTGCACAAATTGCATCCGTACAGCTTCTAGTCCCTTCTGGGTATCGTCGATCTACCATCATCTTTTTTCCAAGATTTTACCAACTATTTGGCAGTGTGACTCAGGAGTGACATTCCTCTGTATTATGTTCAGTCTCTTTTGCCATCTTTCGTTTTCTTGATTGGAATTATAATTGTATTTCTTCAATCTTCTGGCATTTCCTGTGTGGTCCATATTAGGTTATACAATCTATGCAGTTACAATATCTCTACCTCATTGGCTGCTTCCATTAATTCCACATAAATTGTATTAGGTCCTGGGCATTTGTTGTGTGGAGCATATTGTAAAGCATATCTGATTTCCGAAAGTGTGTTTGGTTCTAGCTCCATACAACGTTAACGTTGGTATCTTGTTTGATGTTTGGTTCTAGCTCCATGCATACGTTAACGTTGGTATCTTGTTTGATGTTTGGTTCTAGCTCCATGCATACGTTAACGTAGGTATCTTGTTTGATGTTTGGTTCTAGCTCCATGCATGCGTTAACGTTGGTATCTTGTTTGAAGTTTGGTTCTATCTCCATGCATACGTTAACGTTGGTATCTTGTTTGATGTTTGGTTCTAGCTCCATGCATGCGTTAACGTTGGTATCTTGTTTGAAGTTTGGTTCTATCTCCATGCATGCGTTAACGTTGGTATCTTGTTTGAAGTTTGGTTCTATCTCCATGCATACGTTAATGGTGGTATCTTGTTTGATGTTTGGTTCTAGCTCCATGCATGCGTTAACGTTGGTATCTTGTTTGCCATTGATCCCAGATGTTGGTAAGTTGAGAAGTTCTCTAAAGTATTGCTGCCATCTGTTCAGGACTAGTTGAGGGCCATTTATTGCGATTCCATTGTGGTCGTTAATAATTTCTGTTTGATTGTAACAACCATCTTTGCCTCTCATACTTTTGGATTGTAACAACCATCTCTGCCTCTCATACTTTTGGATTGTAACAACCATCTCTGCCTCTCATACTTTTGGATTGTAACAACCATCTCTGCCTCTCATACTTTTGGATTGTAACAACCATCTCTGCCTCTCATACTTTTGGATTGTAACAACCATCTCTGCCTCTCATACTTTTGGATTGTAACAACCATCTCTGCCTCTCATACTTTTGGATTGTAACAACCATCTCTGCCTCTCATACTTTTGATAGTTTAACTCCTTTTTTACTTATAGCCCATGATTTGTATCTATTCTTCTACTCTTTGGCAGCTGTTTTGACTTCATCGGTCCACTACGCTGTTTTTATCGGTCTTGAACCTCTTGACTTTACAGTGCCACGTGTTTATTTAGATGCTTTTATTAAATTTACTTTTAAATGTTGCCAATTCTTTTTCGATTGATTTAATATTTGTGGACGTAAATTTACAGTGCGTGGTGAGGAAATAGATCAGGTCACGCATTTTTAATATCTGGTCTCCAGAATTTAAAAATGGCGATTGCTCGACAGAAAACAGAAGATTTGCCATGGCAATGCAGAGACTGAACAGCCTGAGAGACTGTGTTTTTCCTGTGGCAGCTTATGGCTGTGAATCATGTACGATTACCCAAACGTCTAGACAAAAAATAGAATTTTTCAATTCAAAATGTTACAGAAAGATCCTCAGAATACACTGGGCAGAGAAAAAGACAAATGTAGATATTCGACAAGAGTTGAGCACAGAGGGGAACTGGTTTATCAATTCCATTTTGGTTAGAAAATGTAAATACTTTGGTCACATCAAGAGACATAACGTTCTTAAGAGAACAGTGATAAAAGATATGGTGCCAGGTAAAAGAGGCAGGCGTAGACTAAAAAAACTATGGCACCAAGATATCAAGGAATGCCTGGGTATGTGTGGTGGGGGCTAGAGTTTTGGCAAGGGAAAGAGTTTCTTTCAGACAGACTGTGATGGATACGACGTTCTGTAAATGACGTGCAACATGATGATGATGTCTAGCCAAGGTCTCATCAATTCTCTTAATATGCTTTGTGGGTGACTGTTTCTTTAAGTTTGTATTGATTTATTCTTTTCCTAACATATCCGTTCGTTTTGCATACTTTTTGTCTTGAACTTTCATAACCGACGTTGCTGCTTTGTGATAAATTTCTATACATAAATTTGGTATGGTTCTTGAATCTTTTACTGCTCTTTTCTTGTTCTTCTTGACTATAATAAAGTCTTTCTTACAATGCAGGTCATGCCATCTGTACCATGTAAATACTTGTGACTGTCTATGTTGAAAAAAGTTGATGGTTATTAAAAAAACGTTCTGACTACATAATTCAAGTAGTCTGCAACCATTACTGATTTTCTGTCTAAGTTTGTCTCCAAAGTTTCCTAGGTAGTCTTCAATCCATTTGCTGCCTAATCCTAGTCTGAAATTGAGATCACCCATTACAATGACGTTTTCAGTATAATGGATATTATTGATTTTGTTGTTGATGGTCAAAAAAAATAATTGTATTCGTTTTCATTATTAGCTGCATTGCAAAGGGCATACACTTGAATATATATAGTATTATCACAATTTTCTTGGTAATATTCGCTCAGAAACGTAATGTATTTTAAAGTTACCCAAAATGATTGAATAAGTTATATATTTCACGTGGCAATGTATTCCACGCATTCACCGCTCTGTGACAAAAAATATTTCCTAGTATCTAATCTGGACCTTTCTTTAATTAATTTGTAGCCGTGCTCTCTTCTTTTTGTAGGCGGTTGTATTTTGAAAAACGTGTTATAGTTTAATTTATCTTTTTCCTTGATTATCTTATAAACTTGTGTTAAATCACCTCGAATTCTTCCCATTCCTAGACACAGTGGGGCGTTTTTATGACTTTTCTTGTAACTTTTAATTGCAACAGATACAGCAGATGCGTTTCAATACTTATCAAGAAAAGATCAAGCAACAATATTTAGATTCAGACACCGTCTATTCAATAGATTAAAAATCTGGTACATGAGCATGTAATTGCTGGAGGGCGGGGGGAGGGGGGGGGGGGGATGGACACACGATAGAACATGTTCTCTTAGTCTGTCAATTCCAGAAGAGGAGCAGAGAGACAGCATAACCTTCTTTAAACCAGCGGAATAATAAACTGAACAGTGACGTGAGATACATGGGAGGTTCGCCGAATTTACGAGGGAAGTAGATGTCGTTTTGTGATATAAACTGATGATGAGGAGAAGCATGAGAGAGGTCGGTGAGTTTATGAGGGAAATAGATATGATTATTTGAGGAAGAAACTAATGATGCACAAGAGAGATTGTCAAGTTTAGGAAAAAATTAATGTGACTATGTGATAGCGAACAACATAGTACAAGAGGATGAACCTGGCTTTCACTTACTTTTCTTAACAATGAAAATGTCGTATTGACCCACTAAAGAGAGTTGTACATGGTGCTAACAACCTCATCATGTAAAACAAATTTCCACAGAAACCACTACTGCACAAGTATACAAAGACCTACCATCCAGTCTTCATGCAAGGTGATATCTATATAGAAATACCTTTGCTTCATTGGAAGTGATACAGAAGTAAAAAAGAAGGGAGACAAACGAGTAACTTAGCGAAACCTTGCTGATGAGCTATTAACACGGTTGTTTCCCTTTGATCTAATCGCGTTCAAGCCAGATTGAGCAGAGCAGGGAAAAACTTCAACCTACATATAATGAAAAACGTCACATGGAAATAAAAAAACACCATCAGTTAGGACCACTCAGTAAATGGGGAATTCACAAATAACTTTCTTATTTTACGTGCGCTTAGTGAGAGGGTAGGGGGCGTGATGAAGCGGTTAGTTGGGCACGGCCCACACTAACATTTCATGTGATCGGCTCCATGAAACAGCAACCTCATGCCTTTATTGGAAGTAAACCCATTAACTAAATTCTTGCTGGAGTCGGATGCACTGGGCCGTTGTGCAACAACACAGCACAACGCACTCTCCCTAGGAAACAAAACAGAAGAGGAGGGCAAAAAAAAATTAATTTTCTACTCAACAATTACATTAGTGCTCTGCAACCATTTCATACATTGCGTCCACTTTTATAACTTTCGAGAAGGTAAATCTTCCTCACCGTCCACTTTTTTAACTCCGGTAAATAAGTTCAAGATGCAGTCCTCATCTGGTAAATAAGTTCAAGATGCAGTCCTTATCTGGTAAATAAGTTCAAGACGCAGTCCACATCTGGTAAAGTGAAATGCACTGTCTTTTGGGATAGGAAAGGGATGGCTTGGCTTGCCTTCGTTCTTTCTCAATCTCTCGCTACCTAGCCCTAAAAGGGCTTAAGTAGCAGAATGTAGTCCAGAGAACGGAATGCGTTGTGTCGTAGTTTACAACTTGACTGCGATATTTGCACCTTTCAGTCCAACACGTCCGACTTCAGCAAGCATTTTTTAAATACCGGGTTAGCATTCCCTCTTCGATCCCTTCTCCTTAGCCAGTCTGCCCTGCTGCAGCTTGTTATCCGGGATCACCACGTGGAAGTGTAGAAGGATCTTGGCAGCTCTGTTTCTGACACTGGCAGTCAGCTATGGGTCGCTGGCCACTGCAGCTCATGCGTTCGGAAAGGGATAATCCTTCCTGATTTCTTGGAACCTGGACAAACCATCAACTCTCACCGTTACATTACGACACTGACTAAGCTGAAGGCTCGAATCTCCAGGGTCAGGCCAGAGAAGAAGACAACCTGTCATTTACAACATGATAGTGCCAGCCAGGCCTCATACCAGCTTGAAGACCGTTCAGCACAATCTCAGTCTTGGCTGGATTATTCTACCACAGGCATCAAATAGTTCTGATTTGGCGACTTATTACTTCCATCTGTTCGAGCCAATGAAAGATGGACTACGTATCCTACATTTTCCTAGCAACGACGCCGTCATAGCAGCTGTGAAATAGTGGGTCACCTCTGATGGTGGATATATTTACGAGCGCGGCATGTACGCTTTTGTTCATCGTTGGACAGAATGTATATCCAAGGGAGGTGACTATGTTGAAAATTAGTTTTTTGAAGGCAAGACATTTATCTACCAAATGGTGTTCTTGTGCTCTTTTCATCTTTTTTGGTTTTCATGGAATAAAATAGGAGGCTTTACTTTCGGAGCGCTCCTCACACAATAAAGCTGTTTGATAGCAAATTGAAAAGGAGGGACAGGTTAGCAAAAAAAAAAAAAAAAAACAACAAATGGTCAGGTACAAATAAAATGACCAGAACCATGATTAACACGTATGATAGGAGAAAACGAATAGAGAGGGAGATACCGGATGTGTTTTTATATGTCAAGGAGAGCTGTGAGTAATCAGGGTCAGATGAGACAAACTCGAATAGAGAGGGAGACACCGGATGTGTTTTTATATGTCAAGGAGAGCTGTGAGTAATCAGGGTCAGATGAGACAAACTCGAATAGAGAGGGAGACACCGGATGCGTTTTTATATGTCAAGGAGAGCTGTGAGTAATCAGGGTCAGATGAGACAAACTGATCAAGACCCCAACCGCACGTGCTCGTTCGTGCTTCTGAAAACAGGCTGAGTCACAGCAGTCCAGCCATCGTGGTGAAAAACAACTATCGAATCCTAATAACGACAAGGTTACCGAGAAAGCTTGCGCTGCACCAGAGCCCTGAGACCTCATTCCACATTCTTTAGTACACCTGTGGATGTAAAAATAGCAACTGTAACCCGCTCCCAAAGACATTTAGTAAAGAGTTAACTGAACTAACACGAGTGACCTCGATCAGAAACAATGGTTAGGCCATGCATCTAAAACTCAGAAGCCACTGACTACCATATGAAGTACAGTTCTTGGGCCCACATGAAGTAAAGTTCTTGAACTCATATGAAGTTCAGTTTTTGAACTCATATGAAGTACAGTTATTGGGCACACATGAAGTACAGCTCTTGGGCCCAAATAAAGTATTGTTAATGGACCCACATAAAGTATTATTAATGGACCCACATAAAGTATTGTTAATGTACCCACATAAAGTATTGTTCTTGGACCCACATGAAGTACACCCCTATCGTAGTTTACAGCGATATTTGTACCTTTCGGCCCGACATATCCTACTTGAGCATGGCCTTTTTGAGTACCGGGTGTTCTTTCTTTTTTTCGATCCCTTTTCCTCAGCCAGTCTGGCATGTTGCAGTCTGCTATCCAGGATCACCGCATGAAGGTGTAGAATGGTTTTGGCCGCTCTGGCTCGCTGACCTTGACGCTAGCAGTCAGCTTTGCGTCACTGGCTACCCAGCTCATGCACTGCTCAGGATCCGCATTTATTGATGACGTCTTGGAACATTTCAGTTGCACTATCCCTCTTCTCTCTCCCCCCCTCCCCCCCCCCCCCCCCCGTCATAAAACGGACCTGCCATTGGAGTTGAAGATCTGCATTTTTGCAATGGTCCTACTTTATACGATTTCCATAAATACCTGAAGCAATTAAATCCACTGTGACCTTTTGTATTCTGAATTTGATATCAGATCTGACATTGTCTCTATTGCAACCATTATACATGAATGGATCTACTTCATGTAGTACCGTCTCGTAATCTATATTTTTTCTTTGTGTGCCGTCAGACCTCCTTTGAGTAACAATTCATTGAGTTTATTTATTTTATTTTGCATTATGTTATGGTTATGAGACAGAAGAGCCTAGGTTTCAGCAAAGTCTAGACATGAAATATTTTCATTAAAAAACCGTTGAATTCCATTTTGGAATGTGGTTATTTAAGTTCGGTATTTATTCTCATTTTTTGAATTATGCACTATCTGCAGATTACTGGAACTACCAATATGAATTCTTCGAGATTTGTTCAGGAGAACTAAGTTTTCCGAAGTGCAGTTACATCAACTCTTTACAGAACAAATCATCATCATGTAGCATTTCCTTTGTAGAGTGTCACTCCCATCACAGTCTGTCTGAAAGAAACTCGTTCTCTTGCCAAAACTCCAACCTCCGCTACGGTCATACCCAGGCATTCCTGGATATCTTGGTGCCATCGTCTTCTTGGTCTACCTCTTCCTCTTTTGCCTGGCACCATACCTTCCATCACCGTTCTCTCAAGACCGTTGTGTCTCTGGATGTGACCAAAGTATTTGCATTTTCTAGCCAAAATGGAATTGATAAACCAGTTCTCCTCTATGCTCAACTCTTGCCGAATGTCTACATTTGTTTCTTTTCTCTGTCCAATGTATTTTGAGGATCTTTCTGTAACATTTTGACTCGAAGGATTTAATTCTTTGTCTGGAAGGTTTGGTAATCGTCCATGATTCACAGCAATAAGCTGCCACAGGAAAAACACAGGCTCTCAAGACAGAACAGATCAGAATGGAAAATTTGTTGTATGGCTGACATGCAGAACCTGCTCGAAACACATGTTTGATCTCGACCTTTATTCTCATTTTCTGCTCCATCATAAAACCAACTAGAGATGGACTGTCAGGTGGAGATAAGGGTAGGCCTCTCTGAATGAAACTGGGATCCGCGTCAAGTCACGCGCAGACCGTTTCACTTAAGACTTCTAATCTCGGGTAATGGATTGAGGGCACTTGGCTGGACGGGGCAGGCGATGGTGAGAATGCGTCCCAAATTACAGTTTGTGACAGTGTCAGATTTATTGAACCCTTGGCAGTGGTTGGAATAACGGGAATTGAGGACACCATGTGTAATGTGTTACAGGTTCGTGGGAAATCAGACCGACGTGGGTTCTACTTTCGTTATAGCCAAACTGATACTAGAAAATTTGTATTACAGTAAAACTAGTGACTGAAACATTTGATTACAGTAAAACTGGTGACTGGAATTTTTTGTTTACATTAAAAACAGTGTCTGGAATACTTCCCCGGAGTGATATTGGTGATTAGAACTTTTCATAAAGGTAAAATGGTGGCTTGAACATCTCATGTCGACGATAAAAGCACCAATCTCACAGAGTACGTCACCGAACTGGACAACATACATTTCTTTGATTCATGTAGTAACCCATCGTCACTCGGAGAACGGACATTGCAGCATCATCCAAGAACTCCATTCACAGAATATGTACCCAGCATAGCCTTACCTGGATACCAAGCTCACGCTCTACAGATCCTGTGGTTACCAAGCCTTACCTGGATACCAAGCTCACGCTCTACAGATCCTGTGGTTACCAAGCCTTACCCAGATACCAAGCTCACGCTCTACAGATCCTGTGGTTACCAAGCCTTACCTGGATACCAAGCTCACGCTCTACAGATCCTGTGGTTACCAAGCCTTACCTGGATACCAAGCTCACGCTCTACAGATCCTGTGTCATACCAATTCTTTTGTATTTCTTCGAAACTAAGATGGTCTCGCAGAAAGATCAGAAGTGTCGTGAGGCCTTCCCCTGGCGGAAACAATGCCCATTCTTGGAATCCGTTGGCAGGACCGAATCGCCAACAATAAGTTTGCCTGATAGACACAACTCGAGAGTATTTCTCTAACGTTGGATCAGCGTCGACTATCTTTCTTGTCTCAAATCCAACATCTTTCAAGACACCCCGGCCATGCCAGATTTGTACATTTGTCCATGGAAATCAGGAGTGAAGAAAGACCGTACACCTCAGGGAGTCGTCTTAGAGGATGCCGTACAACACCTGGCGGAGACACAATACCTTCATTCCTATCTGCCCTGAATGCAGCGTGGAACTCTCCCATTGACTGTGGACATGAGCGGACCGCACGACGAGCCCTGGTTGTCTAGACGAATGACTTACTTATTCAGAGTGTACATCTGTTTCGTTACTTACCACGTACAAGTGCAAGTCACTAAATAGGCCACACATGACAATTTATATATTTATGCTATCGCTTTATCAGTGCATCAGAACATATTTCATAGATCTCTTTGGTCTTATGTCTCCGCCACGTTTGCATTTTACGTTCTGGCTGTTCTTCATTCACCAAGGTGGGTTTTTAGTGCATCAAACAGGTGGACATTCTTTGGAGCTAAATCTGTGCTGTAATGTGGATGTTGAAGAATATTGCTACCATATTTAGTCAGTTTCCTGCTGAGTTAACTAGACCGTACGTGGCTTGACATTTTTTTTCAGGAGACCTGAACGTTATCTTTGAATTGCACCCTGAAGCATCAACGGAACTTCACAGGAAACATTCCCCCATGAAAAGCCTTTTCAGGAAGTTCTTTTACCCCTCGAAAAAGCTCGCGACAACTTGTTGTTTTTTGTTTGTACATTCTTTCAGTGTAGAAAGTCGTCTTTTTATTGGCGAAGACATGCCCTTTCAAACTCAATCGCATAGTTCTGAGTTATTAGTTCTTAGTTGACCTGTATTACTACAAGGACACGTGCCCCATGCGCAGGTCCCAGCTCTGGTATGAACTGGATGTAGCCGGGAGAAGGGTTTCCTGCTTAACGGACTAGGCTCGAGCAGCTTAATACTCCACTGCGTTGGGACAAGCGCTTATAGAAGGTGGTTAACCGATGTGCGAGTCCCTCTTGATAGACTCAAACACTAGAGCAAAGTAGACCCACAGCCTGTTAGGCGCCATCTATGACGCTCTGAAAAAAACCACCAAACTATGATCGGTGTTATGCCATGTCACACAGTTAGTCGCCTCGTACGACATGTTCTGGGACGATGGCGCTAACGTCTGGTCAGGCAAAACACACTGATCAGAGAATGTTAGCCAGGGTCAGGAGAAATATACTGGCCAAGACCCTTACCTGACCTCCTCGTTGGTCGTCCTGGAAACGGGCTGTTTTCGAGGTGAGGTTCGACGTGATCTCCGTAGTAGTGAGCGACACGCAGATGAAGCCAAGCAAAGCACAACCGCCTGGAGGATATCGGTCCACCTTCATCACGACGCTCGAGATGCGAGGAAAGCTACTGCAGCCCGTCAGATTATGTCTGGAGGGATCGTATTTAGGCTGAGAACCCAACACTCCCCACTTAAGAAAGACATGAACAAAATCCACCCCCAACACACTCAAGAGTGCAAGCTGTGTACACACCCATGCAAACCAGTTGATCATCATCATCTCATTGAGTGCTCCGCGCACAACAATGTTATAAACATGTTCCTTCTTCTGAGACCAATAATTGGGTCACTTTGTATGGCACTAAACAGCCAGTAACAAACACGTGCAGATACCATCACACGGCACTTTGTATGGCACTAAACAGCCAGTAACAAATACGTGCAGATACCATCACACGGCACTTTGTATGGCACTAAACAGCCAGTAACAAACACGTACAGATACCATCACACGGCACTTGGTCAGTAGATCGAGATCCCTGATGCTGCAGGATCCTTAACAACAGCAAAGAGACAGGTTAAATAAAAACGTTTGAATGTTAGACTAAGGCCAATATATTATTCAGCACAATCATGTGGCTCCTTCTGAGTATAACGGCACATCTGAAGATTGTTCCTTAAAGTAAGCTTGTGCTAAAGTACTTTAGGCACTCTTACACCGGTATTTTCTATAGCAATTTGTTGTACGTGATGAAGTTACTAGACCTCGTGCGCAACACTCTTTTGTTGCATTTTACGACATGCATAAAGCAGCGGTGGTCGCAGTAAGAGGTCCCGTTATCCAGAACGGGGGAAAAGGGACCGGTAGAAGCATTTTGAGGTAATCACAGTCATTCCATGTTGAGATCAATCAATCAGTCACGTGACGTGAGCTTTGTCTACACGTGCTTAGGGTCGTGGAGTACGCGTGCTGTGCTGACCTGGCAGCGCGTCGATGACTCACAAGGCGGGGAGTCTAGCCAATGACAGCACACGGATGACATCACCTTTTACAAAGTTAAAATGTCATAGATAATTGGCTACTTGAAGAGTTGAATAGCCTAGCGACAATGATCAAATTTTCTATTGATCGGTCGCTTCAAGCTTTTCATGGCCTAGCGACAATGATTAGGTCTGTCTCTGATTGAAATTTGCAGGTCTTGTTTAGTAATAGTATATAAATATGAGGTGTGTTTAAATGAAACCGACCAAACTGCAACAAGTGAACATACGTACAATGCGCATGATGACGTCACTTCTGGTGTTAACAGCACATACCAACCGTCAAGTTTGCCCAATTATATTATCCTCCGGCTCAAAGTTTCCTCAGCAGACCGTTGAAATCATGGCAGGTGTGATACGGAATCCGTCCAGAGTTGATCACCGAGCGGTGATTCAGTTTCTAACAGCTGAAAGATGTCGACCGGTTGACAGTCACCGCAGAATGCAGGGAGTGCATTGTGACAAAAGTGTGGCGAAGACAGCAGTGAAGAACTGGCCAACGATGTTTACTGAGACGCTAGTCCCATCAGGCACAATATACTGACCAGGACGTCGAGTTAGGGTCAGGCATATTACACTGACCAGGACTACAATTTATCTTTCATGTAGCGCACCCTGGATACGCAGTTTTCAAGGTAGTCTGGCTGAAAAGATGGAGGCCAATGTGATCCCCGTAGTAGTGATCGCCACACAGATGAAGACAAGCATAGCACAGTCGCTTAGCGGACCGTGGTCCGCCTTCATAAACACGCTCGGGATGTGAGGAAAGCTACTACAACCTGCCACTTAACGTCCTTTTCAAGGAGCACAAAAGGGTAAACTTACTTATTGTGGGCATTAAACCACAACAGCAAGCATCCCTAACGATAACCCTAACCATAACCTTAAGCATAACCTTAACCATAACCCTAACCATAACCTTAACCATAACCCTAACCATAACCACAACCATAACCATAACCCTAACCATAACCCTAACCTTAACCATAACCACAAATATAACCCTAACCATAAACCTAACCATAACCATAACCCTAACAATAATTCTAACCATAACCCTAACCATAACCCTAACCTTAACAACAACTCTAAATATAACCGTAACCACAAACCTAACCATAACCATAACCTTAACCATAACCTTAACCATAACCTTAACCATAACCATAACCCTAACCATAACCACGACCATAACCCTAACCATGACCATGACCATAACCATAACCCTAACCTTAACCATACCCACAAATATAACCCTAACCATAAACCTAACCCTAACCATAACCCTAACAATAATCCTAACCATAACCCTAACCATAACCCTAACCTTAACAACAACTCTAAATATAACCGTAACCACAAACCTAACCATAACCATAACCTTAACCATAACCTAACCCTAACCATAACAATAACCATAACCATAACCATAACCCTAACCACCACAAAGCTGAATATAACCATTGTATCTATAATTTTATCTTAAACCAAGTCTTCACTTATTTATTTAAAATACAATTATATCGACCTGACCTCCTCTTAACCCGAAATGGAATATCCAATTAAAACCATTGGAACTCTGTTTTGGGATGAATTAAGACACAAGTACCTCACCATGTCGATCTCTAAATATGCCCTCACCCTGTAAATATATATGTATGCAGCGCACAAACACACACAATCACCCACAGATATATTCCTTCTCTGGCTAATCGATATTTAGGTGTCCAAAAATAGTAACACAGATCATAGAAACGGCTAGCACATGTCACCGCGTTGCCTGCATGTTCAGAGTTTGTATAACACTACGTGAAACAAAAACAATTGTTTATTGGTTTTCGAAACGGGCAAAATAACGAAAGAGAATGTTGAAAACTATTTTTGCGGTGAGTAGTTAAGTAAGAGCCCTGATTAGCGTAATGGTTGTTAGTGTTGTCGTTGAATGCGCATAATGAGTATGTTTTCTCTTTTGTGCTTACTGAAAAATGGGTTACGTGACGGGTTGCAGTAGTTTTCTCACATCTCGAGCGTGCTGATGAAGGTGGACTTACCGGGTTGTTGTGCTATACTTGGCTTCATCTGCGTGGTTAGTACTAATACTACGGGGATCAGGTTGATCCCTCATCTCGTTAGCCAGACGGCATTGAAAACAGTATGTTTCTAGGGAATGCTACACGGAAGAAATGTATGGACCTGGTCAGTATGTTGTGTGGTACTGGTCAGTATGTTGTGTGGTCCTGGTCAGTATGTTGTGTGGTTCTGGTCAGTATGTTGTGTGGTCCTGGTCCGTATGTTGTGTGGTCCTGGTCAGTATGTTGTGTGGTCCTGGTCAGTATTTTGTGTGGTCCTGGTCAGTATGTTGTGCCTGACGGAACTAGCGTCTCAGTTGCCTTGCAATGACAGTGCACGCTCTTTTCACGCGAAAGTACGGGTTCAAATCCCACTACGCTTTTAACGACCCAGCTGTGAAAGGGTACCTGGCATACATAATACTAGGGAAGTACAAGCCAGCAAGGAAAGAAACTGTCCACCCTACATCATACAAGTTGTGACTTAGCATTCTGAAGTCTCTTGCAACTTCATTCCCCGAAAGTAGTCTAACTACTGTGGGACAAACCTTGACTTATACTGAAGTCTCCAACAACTCCATTTCCCAACAGTAGTTTTTTCTCTTGGTCTTCCTCTGACAGCTTGCTGCCTGGTATTAGTGGCTCGAGGGACTGTAACATCTAGATATATTCTTGACCAATTCATTCTGTCTGTTTAAATTTATCACGCATCCCGTTATCCACAATTTCTGTCTGTCTTCCTGTTTTCTTTCAGTAAGTGTAAACAACTAAAGGATCAATGGGATGTTAGAAGGGATGGATATGGCATGAATGGATATTGAACATAGAGGTCTTGAACCTGTAGGAACTCGTGTGGATCCACTGTCCTTTCCATGCTGGAGATTGGGATAATGAAAGAGCTGACATCCTGACCCCCAGGGGCACCCGAAGACATTGGCAATGGACAGGGGTGACATATTGAATTTAATGAACGACAAAGTTTTGACCCCCCCCCCCCCCCCCCCCCCCCCCCTTAAAAAAAACAACAAATCCCGGGGTTTGGTCATTTAGTCAGAAATGATTATGACGATCATACAGCGAGAGCATATCATATGGAGGTCTCTAGTGATCGATGGATCGAGGGTATCTCTGACACTCTCAGGACGTTTCACCTAACGATAGATCAAGCCTCCCACGTGGCGATAACAAGAAATTAACGCATTCCGTCTCTCGCGACGCCTCATGGCTCACAGAGCCGCCTCTTGGAGGCGCAAGGTGATCTTGTCCATGACAAAACAAAGAAGGAAGAGGACGACCCCCTTTAGGATTGAGACACTGAATTTGTTGAACCGGGGATGCACAGGTTACACGATTTTGAGTTCATGAGATGGTCTAGCCCAGATAGGAGCCTGAGAGGACGGATTAGAAGTGTGTACAGCCAGCGAGCCACATGAACCATCGTTTTCTACACCATTTACCATTTGCTAAGAGGGCCTGATGACTTATGGTCTGCCCTGAGTGCAATGATATCGATTCTGAATAGAATATAAAATAAAGAAATATAATATAATATAATGGATTAGAATATAAAAGAATAGAATATAATGGAATAGAATAGAATAGAATAAAGTAGAATAGAGTAGAATAGAATAATCTGAAATCTGATGTAAGTCGAATTAAGAAGATTATTAAATGACAGATCAAGATTATGTACAATCATCGAGTTACACAAATTTCTAGTACTCAAACCGTCGATAACAACGTATATAGCTAATGGCCAACTGACTGCAGCAGGATAACAACACAATGAGAGATGCATTACTGTTACAAGGTCTTCGCCAGGTACAAATAGAACAACATATAAAAAAAAAAAAACTTACAAATTACAACAACAATTCATCACATGATGTGAAATGGTCGGTATAAGTTTGGCAGCATACCTGGAAGGAAAAAGGAAAGTATGAAAAACGGTATTTTTTAAAACTTTCGGCGGCTTATTACGTATGGAGGAAAGTACAAATAATTTAGGGAGATTTTTAACAAGAATTTTGAATTATGTCCGGGCAGCGTCTGTTAAGCATACTCTTTCCGATTTCTAACTGCTAATGAATATTTAACGTACTCGACACTGAACACGGGTGTCCGATTTCACTACCCAGAAATAGGACAATTTTAACCAGATAATTCACGTGAAAAAATGCCGGTCTCAACCGTGATTTGAACTCGCGACCTCCGGCACCTGAGGCGGACACCTTACCTCGAGACCACCTTACATCGAGACCATCTTACCTAGAGACCACCTTACCTCGAGACCACCTTACCTCGAGACCACCTCACCTTCAGACCACTTTATCTCGAGACCACCTTATCTCGAGACCACCTTACCTCGAGACCACCTTACCTCGAGACCACCTTACCTCGAGCCCAGCTTACTTCAAGACCACCTTACCTCAAGACTACCTTACCTCGAGACCACTGAGTCCCTTTCCAATATCTGACTATTTATAGTTTCTCCAAGATGGGGTAGCCAAGCCATTGGGAGGTCATCATTATATGACTCTTACGATAAGACTGGCAGGGTTCCATGTTCCCAAATGTCCTGTTCTTAAGAATCGACTTTAACTTCTGTTCCTAAGAATAGACTTCACTACATTCTCGGCAAAGCCATTGGTGCTTAGTCTCTATCAGTAAATGGCGCAGGGGTGGATACTAATGGCTCGATGGCTGTACACACTCCTACTCCGTCCTCTCGAACCTCATTAGATATCAAATCTCTGCAGTCTATGAATTGGTGATTCATCTCTTGCGGTGTCACAATGAAACAGATATCCATTGACAGAATTCATTATGTCACTCTTATCCATATCTAAAAGCTAACGGTTAAAGGCAAGGGCTCGACTTCATTGCCTGGGGTCTCCCCACGTGGTTCCGTCTCTTTCTACAGAACGGTATACCCGCCTGCTGAGAGCATCGCACAAAGCACAAACTCCGTAGCTCCAGCGATGAATCCAGGGATCTCCAGCGATGAACCCAGGGATCTCCGGAAAAAAAATTGCCGCCATGAACCGACTGTCGCATCTCGAATTGGAACCTCGACCGTCTGAACAAATATCTAGTGTACCCGTAATTGGTGCATGTGAAAGCAGGATGCTAGCTTTGTCGTTGAGCATCATAATAATATCCCTGCGCTCCGAGCATACCATAGGTACTCAACCTTTCTCAGCACACTACTTCGTTCTATGGTGTGCCTCACTCCACTAAACGTTGGTTATATTTAAAAGCCCTTGTATTATGTGTATATTTAACTCATCCAATGATGTGGCATCGTCCAACAGGCGTGCATTTACAAACTTCAAAATACCCCTCCCCCCTCCTCTACCTGTTCTTTTCCAAAATACGCAGAATAATGCTTGTGAAGTATTCCGCTCCATGTTTTGCTTCACAGGTCCATACAACACTCGAGTAGGCTTGCAAAACCATTCCCTATAAAATGGGACTCCCCTACCTCGACTTTTGTTATCCGTTCACAATCTGTCATACCGATCCGAGCTTCTGATTTGGAAAATGAGCGAACAAATGTGAAAGAAGCGATGCTTGACTGAGCACATCAGTTAAACACATGATATCATTGTGTGGGTGCGGGTTTGTGCTCGCGCGCACGTGCACCTGCCTTCCCAAATATTCAAAGCTGAGAGGACAATCTACACGCCAGCTGTCCCTTGCATCGTGTGTCAGTGTGGCAGGCTGGCAAAGCGTTTGTTTCTCATAGTGTGAAGTGCCGTGTTTAATCTCCGTTTTCGACCTTCTCTAGTTGACTCAGGGGATTCCATTGCGAAGTGGTTAAGCCGTCGGCCTCGTGATCTGGTGGTGTGGGTTCGACTCCGGACTCCGCCGTCTTTTTCACGGATGCTTGATGCGGAGTCCCTGCATCTCGTAGTCGCTCCCTAGTCGACTTATTCTTGACTTGCCACTGGGGTCGGGCTGCTCGAAACGAGAGAGTCAGGATAAAAAGTAGCGCAGTTAATCCTTACTAAAAATACCGCTAGCAAAATGAATTATGCCATCATCGTCTACGATGGACGGCGGCCTTTGTCTTAGTTGACTCAGCTGCAAATTGGTACGGTAAATGTACTAATAACCCACCTCCCGTTCTCATCGTGTTCCTTAAATCTTGGCTGAGTTACAGCAACCTGACCAACGAGGTGAGGATTGGCACTGATATTTAAAGAATTGACCATACTCAGAAGTCTCCCATTACACTACAGCCAGAAGGACCCCTGTCTACTTATTCCGAACGCCTCGGGATTTAAGAAAAGCCACTGTAACCTGACACTGCAAAGACTGAAGAACTCACACAACTAGGTGTACTGTTCTGTAAAGAATCGACATCGCTATTCTTCGGGATGACCCATAGGTACTAAGTTCCTCCATTGGGCCTGGGTATGATTTCTAAACTTTGCAATCTGTCAAATGCCGGTTCATCTGGAAGATTCGGTGGCCAATGGGTATTGACCCGGCTTACAAAACCAACGTAGCTGGTTCGAATCCCGTCAAGCTCAGTTTGAGAGACTGGGCATGTCGTGGGGTCTTCTTTATGGCATGCTCTTTTTGTTCCAGTCGACCCAGCTATAACTGGGTACCTGACGAAGTCAGAAGAAAATTTCGGAGCCTCCGTGAGAGGTACGGAATTTGTGCTCTGTCGTCGCCACTTTCTGCAGCGAAAGGAGCTGAGCATATATGAGGCGTCTAGGTGCAATGGAAGGGGCTGAGCACATATGGGGCGTCTAGGTGCAATGGAAGGGGCTGAGCACATATGGGGCGTCCAGGTGCAATGGAAGGGGCTGCACATATGGGGCGGCCAGGTGCAATGAAAGTGGCTGAGCACATATGAGGCGGCCAGGTGCAATGAAAGGGGCTGAGCACATATGAGGCGGCCAGGTGCAATGAAAGTGGCTGAGCACATATGAGGCGTCTAGGTTTAATGAAAGGGGCTGAGCACATATGAGGCGGCCTGGTGTAATGGAATGGATTGAGTTCAAAGGGCGTCCATGTGCAATGAAGTTAATTGAGCCATTTTCTATTTTAATGCCAGTGACAGTGCCATCATTCAAGAGACGGCTATTGATCATCCTCACAATGTCACGCCTATCCATTTCCACTGTCAACAAAACTGGTGCCTTTTTAGCCAGGGTCTCAGTTTTTTATTTTCCGCAAACCCCTGTGTAAGCTAGTCAGTAGATCCACTGGTGATCCCATATTGCTGTAGTATCGATAATGAGACAGGATGTGAACCAAGGCTACATAACAGTTATTGCCAACTGGTTCACACAGTACACTACCACCTTCCACCCATTCCCGCGTTTAGTTGTGGTTCCAATACGATGAGGGGTTCACCAGAGAGATCCTATCTCACTGAGCCTCTTCTCCGTGGGCTGGGAATCGGTCATCAATTTTTGCGACTGGAAAGACTTTGGAGAATGATTATGGCAGATGCCTCAATCCTATTGGATTTGTGGATGACGTACTGCTGATCACAGAATCAACTGCAGATGCGATCACAGAGTCAACTACAAAAGCGATCACAAAGTCAACTACAGAAGCGATCATAGAGTCAACTACAGAAGCGATTACAGAGTCAACTACAAAAGCGATCACAGAGTCAACTACAGAAGCGATCACAGAGTCAACTGCAGAAGCGATCACAGAGTCAACTGCTGAAGCGATCACAGTCAACTACAGAAGCGATCACAGTCAACTGCAGAAGCGATCACAGAGTCAACTGCAGAAGCCAACCAACCGCGTGGTAAGATGCTCAACAAAGAGGGAAAGAAAGCAGGGGTTGAAATTAATTTCTCCAAAACCGAAGACATGCTAAACTGTTTCGTCCATTTTGACCTTGTCATCCTTGAAGTGAAAAACTTGGCGGACGTGGAGAAATGCTGCCATCTTGGAAGGCTCCTCAACTTAGAATAATGGAAATCCTGGAGTTCAAACAGGCATGTTAATGTCTGTTGCCAGGTAACAGAAGGCTTCTGTTATACGTAGTAGGTAACTTAAAACTTCCTGCAGCTAACTAGGTCTGCAGTTAAGTCTACTCTTTTCGATTCATAACTGCCAATGGATTTTTAACGTGCTCAACCACTGAACAGGGGAGTACGATCTCATTACCAAGAGATCATGGGAATTTTTACCAGAAGATCCACGTGCAAACATTTCAGTCTCCACCGTGATTCAAATCCGTGACCTCAGGCACCCGAGGTGGACACCTTACCTTGAGACCACCCAACGGGGACGGCGTGGGCTAGTGGTTAAATGCAGGAGGAAGCAGACCTTTAAATAAAATGCATGCTGGAGTGGGATGCACTGGGCCGACAGGCGCAAAATAAGATCCAGAGTGCAACGCACATCCGCCTTGGAGAATAGAGAAATAAGGAGAACGCAAAGAAAAAAAAAAGAAAAACAAATCATCACCCAGCCACGTTGAACCAGAACTAACAAGACGTTGCCGAGAGGGCGTCTCGTCCATCAAGACAGTTCTGGAAGGTTGCTGGAATGGAACCCTACAAGCTGCTCCACTGTGGTCCCTCCAATGTGTTACTCTGTTAAAACAGGTCCATTTTCAAAAGCAAGAGATGCAATACTGAGAGTTCCCAAAGCTTAATCTTAAGAGACTTAAAGTCTGCTCTCCGCAATCAGCGAACATGAAAGCTGCACAATTCCGACCTACGGCAAATATCACTTGCAAACGATATAGTTGTTCACTGAAACACAGCAAACCATCGGTGGGCAAGCTACATAATCAGAAGAAAGGATTAACGTTGAAGCCAATCGACAGCATTCTAGTAGCCTCGAGATGGACAAAGACCAGATAGACCTGGTAGACCTTCAACGCGTTGGTCAGACCCTCGAGCTGGACACAGACCAGATAGACCTGATAGACCTTCAATGTGTTGTTCAGACCCTCGAGCTGGACAAAGACCAGATAGACCTGGTAGACCTTCAACGTGTTGGTCAGACTCTCGAGCTGGACAAAGGCCACGGGATAGACCTGGTAGACCTTCAACGTGTTGGTCAGACCCTCGAGCTGGACAAAGGCCACGGGATAGACCTGGTAGACCTTCAACGCGTTGGTCAGACCCTCGAGCTGGACAAAGACCAGATAGACCTGATAGACCCTCAACGCGTTGGTCAGACCCTCGAGATGGACAAAGACCACGGGATAGACCTGGTAGACCTTCAATGTTTTGGTCAGACCCACGAGCTGGACAAAGATCACGGGATAGACCTGGTAGACCTTCAACGCGTCGGTCAGACTCCCTTGCTCTCTACTACAACATGCACAACACGTTAAAATAAAAGCGTATTACCCACTTGACCTCCATAGACTAGGATAGAGGTCATTGAACAAAAAGTTAGGACACGCAGCGGTACAACCCTCGCTGAGTAAGTTTATGAAGAATTCTTTTAAATCCGGATGGCTACTATAAAGGGGTTTCTCCCGGCCAGTTTAGCCTCAGCGATTCGATTTACGACGTGCACACGTCTTCTTATATCTGATAATCCCATTATTTCTATCAGTTCCAAGATCAAACAAAGTGCAGGATTTCAAGTACTTGAGCAGGGTTTTCACACAGGAAAGGGCTTAGACATAGAAATTGAGATCAGGGGTCAAAAAGCAAAGGCAAATGCAGGACAGCTGTTGCCGTTATTAAAACACCCTAACATAAACATGTCCACACACACACACAAAAAGAGTACTGATCAACAATATATTCATGTCAACGCTGTGTTACTTGTGCTTAACGTGGACTTTAATTAAATCTCTAGATAAAAAGATCACAGCATATGAGATGAGATGCTTCTGGAAAACCATCAATGTAACTAGGAGCGACAGAATGCGTAATGAAAAGGTGCGAAACAACTACAACTACCTTTGTGCGTATACAACGTACGACGATATGGTTTTCGCAACCCTTGCAGGTCGAGAATAAGATGGATTGGAAATGTTGCGGAAATTCTAAATAATCATTGGACGTCGACTACTTGAGTAAGAAAACTACGGCTACCAACAATGTCTCACGGCACATGTGGACAAAATAAGATAAGATAAGACAAGACATGAAAAAACAAGACAAAACGAGTCAAGATACACCCACACGGAATAAAATACTAGTCGTAGTTTTATTCGACCTGTACTTCTACAGAGGCGGATGTCTCTGAGCAGATCTCAACTCTGGCGTGAGCTGGATGTAGCCGAGATAAGGATTTCCCGCTTAGCGGGCTAGGCTCGAGCAGCTTATTACTCCTCTGTGTTGAGACAAGTGCCGCAGAGGGTTAACCGATGCGCGATTCAATCTCAATGGACTCAAACACTATAGCATAGTAGACCCGTAGCCTGTTATAGTCTCTCTTTAAATTCGTAAACAAGGTCCGAAGGAATTTTCTACTAAATTGCATGTCAGATCCAAATGATTTTTCCCATTCAGCTTTAGAAAATCCATGACGTTAAGTAAATATTTTGTTTCTCTAAGAAATTTGATGTATTTTTGAAAAATGTATTCATTAGGCTATCTTAAAAACAACCTCACTGAATTGGACATAATTTTAACAAGTATACGGTACTCAATCGGGCTGTTTTAAAAATATATGATTTGACATTCAAATACATTGAGTTAAAAACAAATCCCTAATTATCCCGTGCCGCAATTAGTTATTTTGTCGAAAGCAGAAAACAGCCAAGGTCATTCATGCGAAACTATCGTTCAGTTATAGGTGTATCCCGCTATCATAGTTTGTGGGGTCTTTATTGTGACATAGAGTTGCTTATTCAAAAGTTACATTGAAACAATTTAAAAATGAATTTTAAGTGTACATTTATAACAATGCAGAAGGTTGACGTTTTACTATAACAGTTTTTCCGCAGGGAATATGGGTCATGTATATTGCTATATTCATGACCCGGAGAAACAAACACAATTGGCGCTTGGTCTGGATTGATCATCCTTTGACCGTTGGATTGGACAGGACTCGAGTGCACTCAGATCAAGCTAGGTAGGAAAAGGAAATTTGATGATTTCGATAGAGAAATCATAAAACTGGAGATTTTGAAACTGTTGACGAAAAATCAACTTGTTACTCTCCTGAAACTAAAATTAACATTGCAGTCCGACTGCAATATTGACATTTTTATAAGTACTCTATGGAAAATTGTAAGAGCCGCTGGCTTCACATTGAGGAAAAATTCAGGTGGCAAGAATATTATATGTGAAAAATCACATTTTACTGCTGCTCGAAGTAAATACCTTAAACAGATACGTGAATGGAGTAGGCAAGGTTATAATATTGTATACTTGGATGAATCCTGGGTCAATGTTCACCACACTATGGTAAAGAAAGGCAATCAGTTGACGGTGAACAGAAAAGACAAATTCCAAGCAGCAAAGGGCAGCACATTATACAAACGAATGCCGGAAGTAGTGAAAAAGAACTTATCCATGACGCTGAACTTATTTTCCAAACAGAAAGTAATGACGGTAGAGACTACCACACGGAAATGAATGGACAAATTGTGAAGCACTGGTTGACGGATGAACTGTTTCCAATTCTGAATAGACCGTCATACCTAGTAATGGATAATGCATCTCTTCAGAATGCAGTATCAGAAGAAGACAAAGTACCAACTGCATCAAATATAAAAGTTAAAATTAGGACATGGCTAGATGAGGAAAAAGTGAAATTTGATAAGACGTTTTTGAAGCCAGAGTTGTTGGAGCTTGTGAGGAAGACAATTATTTGAGGCGTATCAGAGGTGTATCATATTGACAAAAATCATTAAAGAGTACGGTCACACTTCTCTGTGACTACCTGCATATCATGCGCATCTAAGCCATACAGAACTTATGTGGGCTAAAGACAAGTTGCCGAACAGAACAGAACATTAAAAATGTGTGATGTTGAAGTGCTGACACGCGAGCACCTTTCAAAAATAAACATTCAGTTCTGGAAGAAGTGTGTTGAACATGTGCTCCGGGAAGAAGTACAGTACTGGCGACGAGATAGATTACAATTTGTCCAGTCAGTAACAATTATCAACCTCCTTCAATTGATAGATTCGGATGATTAATATAATCTTTTGTGGACATACTGATTAGCAGAATTGGATAAATTAGCGTATGTTTATCAAAACAATTAGGTGTACATACAATGGCAACAGCTACATTTCAATATTCAAATGCGTTACACAACATAACATTAATTACGCAGATGAAACAACCTTGTTGGTCTAAGGATGACCGAACGGCTGTACTAACTGTTGAATAATAGTTACATTTTTACGATTTGCACATAAAAGGCAAAACAAACAATCAATTGATCTATCAAGACATTAAGGAGATGAACAAAATGTGACAAGAATTCAGTTGCGTACTGTAAAATATTAAATTTAATGTCTTTTCTTTCCAGTGGTCTCGAAAGATCAAAAGAATTTGCCAATGTGCAAATGTCTTAACATCTATGGACTAAATGATATCAATGTTTTAGCGTCATTGATATTCTAAGGCTGCATGGGAAAAATCATTTGGATCTGACTTGCAATTTAGTAGAAAATTGCTTCGGACCTTGTTCATGAATTCAAAGACGGACTATAGGTTCCATCTTTGCTGGTCTTAAAAAAACCACCTAATCATGGCCGGTGTTACGCAATGTCACACAGCTAGTCGCCTCTTGCGACACGCTCTCTGTTGAGCAGTGGTGCTATTCTTGTCTTTGTCATAAACAAAGACCCCTGCTGACCACTCGGGTCAAAAATTAGACATTCAAATAGTCAACAACTGACAACAGAAATTCGTGTACTCAAATAGGAAAGTTTAGAACAAGATAGATGAAAGCTGAGGGTGACGTGGCATCCTCCATGAAAGCTGAGGGTGACGTGGCATCCTCCATGAAAGCTGAAGTCAAAGGAGCAGTAGATCGAGATCAGCAGGCTGTAATTTGCAGACGTCCCCATCACTAATTCTCATTAATTGCAATTCCGTTTGAGATGGTCAAATTTGCTCACCCTGTGAAAACGAGACTTCTCGAGTGCGCTTGCCACGTGGTCACTCTCTGGGCACGCGCTTTAGCGAATCCAGACCTACGATCGATTTCTGAGGGGAAAAAATTATCGGAACATTTTTTTCCGAATGGCCAGCGTGGTGGGGGTTTCAGGGACGTGGTAAGGAGAGGGGTGTGAGGTTGAGCATTCTTCCTCATTTCTCCCCCCTCGTGGGCAGGTTAGGAAGAGCATGTCAGCGGCAACGATTCTAAGATGCACGTTGTTTTGCTTGTATCAAAGATCGGAGTGGTTAGAGCGCTGGGTTTTGACAGCAGAGGTACCGGACTCAACTCTCGATCTCATCTATGTCCAGTTTACCCAGCTGTAAATAGTTACCCTAACTTAATATAGCTTACTCTTCAACTCCACAGTACTACCTGTAATATACTATGTGGCGGAAACGTGGTCACTCACAAAGGAGATGCAGTCCAAACTCAGAATGATCCAAGCCTCCCTCGAGAGACGCATGGTCGGCATCACGCTTCATAGCCAGCGCACAATAGGTATACATAAGATGAACATACGTTAATTTTCTCCGCTGGAAGATGCAGCTATTTATGCAGACAATATGAAACATCGCTGGGTGGACAACTTAATGCAAACAACGGACGATCGATGCAGCACAGCGACAGCAATATGGTACCCCAGAGACAAGAAACGACCACGGGGACGACCACCAACTCGTTGGTCCGACTTTTTTCCATCCCGCAACAACATTCACGATGCCACAGATCAGCTACTCATTATCCACCGTGGCCCAAGACAGAGACCGTTGGAAGAGAAGTAGAGACCCGTAACGGTGTAACCGCCCTGAAGTACGGGTCGTTCATTAACCCATTAACTTACTGGATAGAAAAGGACTGCGGAAAAAGAAACTGGTCCCGCCACTTGAAAAAAATAGCAGCGACGTAGCACATTACAGTCTGTAACACTTCATCTCTGACAGCACTGTCTCTAAAGAGATCACATTTACTTTCAATCTTTCCCTTCTTTTCTTCATTGTAAATCAGAGGTTAACATTGATGATCGCTCTTTCTAAACGAAGACTCTTTCCAAACAGCTGACAGTCGAACTACAGATGTATGTGCACAGCCAATGTTTTATAGAGATGTCGTGCAGAATAGCCTGTTCTGGCTTTCTCATTAGTGCAGTTAATAAATTAACTTAGCGAATACCGAACTTATGGAGACTGCAAGAACAGAAATAGAAACAACAATATGCATACAAAAACAAATAAAACAGGTGAACAATTTCACGTACATGAGTAACATAATCTCAGCAAAGGCAACACCAATATTGAAAACATATGTACTTGTATAAAGCAAGTCACATCATTGGGCAAATGTTCCCGATATTACTATGTAAGCACGTGGTAATGGATTAAAAAAAAACTAAACTCTATACAACACAATAATCTTACCTACATTGTGCTATCAGTGAAAGAACTGGACATTAACATACAAATATAAAATAAACATTGTAGGAACAAAAATAAAATTCCTGCACAAAAAGCTTGAAGTAACACGAATGGATAGAATCAGAAATGAAGATATTAGAAGGGAAGTAGGTACAGCACTACTGCTAGACCTCATCAAGATAACAAATGGTTCGGCCACGTAACACGCCAAACACCAGATAGTATCCCCCCAGAAAGCTTTGCAACTCAGATACAATGGATACAAGAGCAAGGTCTGACCATGCAAAAAATGAATAGCAGAAATAACAGAAGCAGATAAGCTCCCCGTGTACGAAGTACATACTACGGCCCGGCCAGGAAACATTTTCATAACCTGACTCTGAAAGGCACAAGCAGGACAAAAAAGCGGAAAGAAAGAAAGAAGTAGTTTATAAACCAAATGGGCAGTGGATTACAAGTAAACAAAAGGATAACAGAGATAGCGAGAGCGGTGGAGCTGCCAGACACAAGTAGTGAAACCATCGACTCTACTCAAGCCTGACCAGCTGATCAAGAAAGAGATGGTGAATGCCAGCTCCAGAACCAACAGCACAGACCTCCAGAGCGCCAGCATGATCGCGCGGGGAGGCGACTACACTGGACATGTGCCATCCAATCGTCTACTGGTCACTTTGTGACAACACTACACGATTGGAGACATGATTGGGAACCACACAGAAGTAACTGCATTGTCGATTGATGCTTATGGTTATAACTTATGGCTATGACTTCTATGACTTATCCCTATGACCCATGACTTATGACCCACAACTTATGACTATGATTTGCGACTATGACTTGCGACTACGACTTATAACTTATGACCTTTGACCTATGACATATTACACATGACTTATGACTATGACTTATGATTTATTTGACTTATGTGTATTTGTTCACCTTTTCAATCCAATGTGAAGCAAAGGATGTACATGGAGTGGGGCCCTGTACAGGAAGCCTGTTTCCAAGTTGGTGCTGTCACTGATTATAATGACAATATCTTGTCGCATGATAAGGTTGTCAGCACCAAGCACATCCCTCCTTAGGTGCCTTCGACGACTTGGAACTTCACATTAGGCATGTTCTTTTCATTCTGGATACTTTATCTGTACTTCACACAGCACCCATAAACAAGGAATACCTCCTAGGGGCATAAGAGGCAAATGCGATAAGTCCACAACACTATATTTATATGTGGGTGTGTGTGTATGTGTAGATGGGTGTGGGTGTGTGTGTGTATGTGTGTGTACATTGTCAAATCTGGAATTGGAGATGGGGGGAAGAGAGGGATGAATAACCGTTTGCAGTTCAACAACAAAACCCGTGGTCGTCTAGAAAGAATAGAAGTGAAGAGAAGAAGAGAAGAGAAGAAAAGAGAAGAGAAGAAGAGAATAGAAGAAAAGAGACGTGAAGAAATGAGAAGAGAAAAAGAAGAGAAAAAAGATAATAAGAGTATAGAAGAGAACAGAAAAGAAGAAATGAAGAGAAGAGAAAAAGATAAAAGAAAAAAGAGAAGAAGAGAACAGAAGAAAAGAGAAATGAAGAGAAGAAGATGAGAGAAGAAAAGAGAAGGAACGAAGAAAAAAGAAGAGGAAAAAAGAAGAGAAGTAAGAAAAAAGAAGAGAAGGAAAGAAGAAGAAGTGAAGATAAGTGAACAGAAGTAGAGGTGAAGAAACGCGAAAAAAAGATAATAATAGATCAATAGAAAAGAAGAGAGGTGAAGAAAAGAGAAGAGAAGAAAAGAGAAGTGAAGAGAAGAGAAGTGCAGAAAAGAGAAGAGAAGTTAAGAAAGAAGAGAAGTGAAGAGAAGAAATGTGAAAAAAGAGAAGAGATGAGCAGAAAACAGAAGAGAAGAGAAGAAAATCTCTGAGGTGAAAAAAAGAAAAGAGAAGTGAAGAGAAGAGAAAAGAGAAGAGAAGTGAAGAAAAGAGAAGTGAAGAAAAGAGAAGTGAAGAAAAGAGAAGTGAAGAAAAGAGAAGTGAAGAACATGACATTTGTCTGCGTTTACAGCCTCTGAAACACGTCAAGCCGTTCAAGTATCGTTGAGCTGTAATCATCCTAGGGAGAACTAATGAAGACGAGTTGGCAACAACTGGTAAACTTCTCCATGCCATAAATAGAGGATCATCATCATCATCATCATCATCATCATCTTCTATCCACTTGTGTCGTTAGACGATGTGTGAAGGCGAGGTTCTCTGTCGTGTACCAGCTTTGTCGGCGATGTTTGTTGTCATTCCGTGTTTCTTCAGTGTTTCACTAACACCATCTATCCATATTGAGTTTGCAAATTTTGAAACAAAAGATGTTTGCTGTTGAGAGCCTTGTATTTGTAAAAGTCAATGTTCATTCTGATGGAGTTTCTTCTTTTACTTACCTGTCTGATGTTCCAATTTCTGGTTTGCCACAATGTGATGGTATCCACTACCCATATCTTGGCTTTTAGCTCGCCTTCGCATTCTTAAGTTCTGGCAGTTTATCATTCTTATGATAAGAAGATGTAGATGAAGAATGAGACGATGACTAGGAAGAAGAAGTTAGTGATAATTTAGACGATGAGAATGCAGAGGAAGAAGGAGATGATTAAGAGGAATAAGGAAATTATCAAGATTAAGAAAATAAGATGTGGAAGAAGACAATGGGGAAATAGAAGTAGAGGATGAAGAGGAATACGAGGATAAGGGTAAGAAAGTGTTGATAAAGAAGAAGAAAACGTAGAGGAAGGATGAGAAGATGAAGAAGGATGCGACCAAGACTAAGAAAGAGAGGACGATAAAGAAGAAATACGGGAAAAAGAAGAAAAAGGAGAGAATAAAGAGAAATGAGATGATGAAGATTAAGAAAGTGTAGATGAAGAGGACGAAAACGTAGAGGAAGATGAATTAGACGATGCAGCAGATTAATAAGCAGACGAAGACGAGGACCATGAATAATAGAAAAATAAACGAAACCTGGAAACTCCACTATAATCCTGATCACGCACGTGCCATGTCGCGTTCGTCTCAAGCAGAACTCATCTCATCCCCGACCGCACCAGCGCTCCTCGAAGCTATCAGCCCAGTGACAAGAGGTCAGGCAGGCCAGGCTAGGCCCTTGGATGTCCACATGTGTCTTTTCCATCTTCGATTACGTCAAAAACACAAAAGAGACCAGAATTAATGTCCTCTCTGAGTGGAAGCGACTATGGGGAAATTCAAAATAACAATCTCATTTTCCCCCGCATTCATTTCCGCATATTTTGGCCCCTCCGCAAGCATCCATCCCTTCCTCTCACCCCTCCACGTTGGTCTCAGTTCGAACTTAGTTTTATTCCTTATCCACATCCCCACCCCACGCGCTGAAATGATATTAGACTCTCACAGCCAAAGCGACGCCCGCGTCAGATATATTGATAACGGTGTCTCTTTAGTCAGTGGTGTCTCGTGACCGGAACAACAGACCGTCTCGGCTAATCCGAAATGTCAACATCTGAATTCGACATTCATCCGCAGAGAGCAGCGACCAGGATAAGATAAGGACCACGCAGAATCCTGTCCTAGCTAAGCGAGGCAGGGTTTCCTTTCCCTTGTTAGTCACTCTCAATGAACATATAACCAATTTTAGGTCAATCATAGCTTTAGGACACGGGAAACGGGATAAAATGAAGAAGAGAACCGATTTCCAGTTCAAGGCATGTTGTAAAAGATTATTAAAGAGGGTTGTGCTTGGCGCTTGCAAGCACACCATGTGAAATAATCATTGGAATTAAAATCAGTAAGCGCACAAGTTCGGATACAGCCTCCTGTAACAGAACAGCTGCAGTTGAAACATGTTCTTGATAAGAGTAGCATTGGTCAGCCACCCATAGAGAAGCATTGGTCAGCCACCCATAGAGAAGCATTGGTCAGCCACCCATAGAGAAGCATTGGTCAGCCACCCATAGAGAAGCATTGGTCAGCCACCCATAGAGAAGCATTGGTCAGCCACCCATAGAGAAGCATTGGTCAGCCACCCATAGAGAAGCATTGGTCAGCCACCCATAGAGAAGCATTGGTCAGCCACCCATAGAGAAGCATTGGTCAGCCACCCATAGAGAAGCATTGGTCAGCCACCCATAGAGAAGCATTGGTCAGCCACCCATAGAGAAGCAT
The DNA here is from genome assembly GCA_036924085.1 of Ariolimax columbianus. Classification (NCBI taxonomy): domain Eukaryota; kingdom Metazoa; phylum Mollusca; class Gastropoda; order Stylommatophora; family Arionidae; genus Ariolimax; species Ariolimax columbianus. The sequence continues at coordinate 47,694,785 of JAVGWX010000008.1, read as the reverse complement.
TGGTCAGCCACCCATAGAGAAGCATTGGTCAGCCACCCACAGAGAAGCATTGGTCAGCCACCCATAGAGAAGCATTGGTCAGCCACCCATAGAGAAGCATTGGTCAGCCACCCATAGAGAAGCATTGGTCAGCCACCCATAGAGAAGCATTGGTCAGCAACCCATAGAGAAGCATTGGTCAGCCACCCATAGAGAAGCATTGGTCAGCCACCCATAGAGAAGCATTGGTCAGCCACCCACAGAGAAGCATTGGTCAGCCACCCATAGAGAAGCATTGGTCAGCCACCCACAGAGAAGCATTGGTCAGCCACCCATAGAGAAGCATTGGTCAGCCACCCATAGAGAAGCATTGGACAGCCACCCATAGAGAAGCATTGGTGAGCCACCCATAGAGAAGCATTGGTCAGCCACCCATAGAGAAGCATTGGTCAGCCACCCATAGAGAAGCATTGGTCAGCCACCCATAGAGAAGCATTGGTCAGCCACCCATAGTTGGCTACTAGCGTCAGGGCCAGCGAACTAAAGCTGTCAAGACCCTTCTACAGCCGCACGCGGTGATCCTGGCTAACACGTTGCAACAGAGCAGCTGGGTAATGTAAAAAGTCCAGCGGGAGCATGATCGTTTAGAACAGGGGTGATGTGGTCAGCGACTCTGAAAACAAATGTACCTGAATGTGTGCCAAGGTTACTGTCAGTCTCGACACTACGACAAGGTCACATCGTCTCGATATTAAGTCAACAAAGGAAAACGGAGGGCTTGGGGAAAGAATGTATCTAGTACAGGTAGGGGCTAGAAGCTGACCACTCTGAAGTTCCGATTTGGGGAGTGTGGGGTTAGTGACAGACAGAGGCCAGCAGAGCTTGCTGCGACATTTTGAGTGACAGGAATTCAGAGTGATTCGTTCCCATAACAACTAAATGAAGGTAGATCCAAACTAGAAGATGGCTGGAGCAGACATCCCACAGAGGACCATTGGACAAGCTCTGATACTGCTTGAGACTATATAATACTAGATATAATTTAACTCAAGCAGACTGGCCATGAGAGAGAGAGAGAGAGAGAGAGAGAGAGAGAGAGAGAGAGAGAGAGCTAGAGAAAGAGATATAGAGAATTTAGCTTGAGGCCTGTTTATCTCGCCGACTTTATAGAAGAGCGATTGATAGGCTGTTTTACGAATGTTAGGGAGATATAATAAAATGCAGGGTGACGGAGCCAGCATGCGCCTTTGAGTCTTGGCCAGTCGCTCTATAAGGTGTGTGTTGGACGCCCCGTGTCTAGAAGAGATCTGAATGTGTGTTGTACGTGCAGGACACCTTGTGAACGATGTATGATCTGAATGGTTATACGAGTGTACAGGACGCTTAAGGAGAGATCTGGAATGTGTGTGTGTGTGGGGTGTGAAGGACACCGAGGAACGATGTGTGTTCCAGAATGTGTGTATACGCAGATCGATTGAGTGTGTGATCACATGTGAGTATACGTTGGCTAGATTAAATGTATTTTGAGTTGTTGTTGTTGCTAAGATGTTTGCCTCACTAGTTTCTACTGGCGGAGGCGCGCCCATTCCACCCCAGACCGTAGTCAATTGGGCGATATGTATTTTGAGAGAGTGTTGAAGGTGCATATAAGGGGAGGGGAGTGTGCGGCTAGAACTGGGTTGGGATAGTTCGGAGCAATATTCAATAGCTTGTGCTTATAACCTCCGCGTATCTATTTAGTTAAGATATTATCTCATTGCACTCACTTCAATAGTTGTTGTATGAATATGATGTGATAAATCTACCAACTCCTGCGTGCTATGTTATTTACTGTGTGTGGTCATGAAGGATGTGGTAACATTCTAGATAGAAAAACTCTAGTGAAAACCTGGACTCTGCTAAACTAAGGAGAAGGGATCGAAGATGGACGGGTAACCTGGTACCAAAAAAATGGCTGCTGAAGTCGGATGTGTCGGACCAGAAGGTGCAAATATTGTAGTCAAGCTGTAAACTACGACACAACACATTCCGCCCTGTTACTTGCAAAGCTATTGTCAGGACTTGTTAGCGTGAGATTGGCGGCGAAGAAGAAGACGAAGAAGAAGAAGAAGAGGATGAAGAAGAAAACATTTGCTTCACATTGGCGTCATAAATTTCTTCTTTCCTTTATTGCTCATTTAGTCCGGCGATCCGGATTCCCCTGTAAATTGTTGTCTTATTCAGGGTCTCGACGTCACTCGCGGGAAGCGACGTAGGTCAGTCTTCTCCTCAGATCTGCGCACTGTGGGCAGTGCTGAAGTACACGTGCTGCCTTTCTTGCAGGGCCGCAGTAACATAAGCTGGTGGTAGCCATCTTGAATTTGGTGTAAAGGCGGTGTTTCATTCTGCTGTAACATAACTTAACATCTTATACTGGTTTAAAAGACACTACCAAGTCTGTATACAACCAGTTTCTTGGAATATGATTTAACCGATGTGCGAGTCCACATTAACTGACTCAGAAGTAGCCAGGTAGGTACAAATAAGTTCGGTAGATTTTTAATTTGAATTTTGTCCAACAGCAAGGATTTTTCAACGTGCTCGACACTGAACACAAGAGTCCGATCTCACCGCTTAGAGATCAGGGGAATCTTTACCGGTTCCCTCCGGCATCCAGGTGGACAGATTACCTCGAGAACACTGAGTCCCCTCTCCGGCGGCCAGTTCTGAGAGAGTGTATGATAACCTGGACAGTTGTTAGTAATCGTCATCTGGGCGAAGTTTAGTGTGTTCTTACTGTCCCTTTATTTTGTATTACCCTTTTAGGTGGACTTTGCTTCTCCATAGGTATTCTACCTGCATCGGTGACGCTTTTTCGACATCACGGAAGGATATAAAAAAATAACCCGGTCGTGGTTCGTTTCTTGTGCGAACGCTTCTCCAGTCGATCCTGCTGTTTATGAGCACCTGCCGTATGCGTTAGGGAAGGTATAAACAGCAAGGAAGGGAACTGGCCAACCCACCTCAAATAGGCTGCGGCTTAGTCCATGAGAAGTTATCTTCATCCCCTAGGGCAGTTGTTGCCATGGGGCCCACCTTTACCTTAATAGTGACTTAGATTCCGTGGCAAGGTGGTTACGCCGTCGGTCTCGTGATCAGGTGGTGTGGGTTCGACTCCGGACTTTTTCACGATTGCTTGATGTGGAGTCCTTTGCATCTCGTAGTCGCCCCCTAGTCGTCTTGTCCTTGACTTGCTACTGGGGTCGGTCATTACGAGACGAGAGAGTGAGGATAAAAAGTAGCGCAGTTAATCCTTACTAAAAATATCGCTAGCAAAATTAATTATGACATCATCGTCTACGATGGACGGCGGCCTTTGCCTTTTCCTTTGACTTGGATTCAGCTATAAAAGTTACTGGCTCAATCAATCAAAACCTTCTCAGCATACCTGGGGAGCATACGATTTTCTACAAATACACCCCGAGTAATTAAATGTTGTCCTGTCCATATTTGTTGAAGTTTATTTCTGGTCTAAAGTTTCACAGGATGGACTAGCTATCCCAATACTCACTCCACCTTAATCACCTCTTACGACATGCCGGGCAGGTTACAGTTTTAAAATGTATTGCTTCCATGTCAAGTTCAGATAATGTCGAGCTGTATACGTCAGTCATGACATGACTATTTTCTTCTTCTTCTTCCTCCTCCTCTACTTCTTCCTTCTTCTTCTTATTCTTCGTCTTCTTCTTCTTCTTCGTCTTCATCTTCTTCTTCCTCTTCTTCGTTTTCTTTTTCTTCTTCTTCTTCTTCTTCTTCTTCTTCTTCTTCTTCGTTCAATTGATACTATTCTTTTAGCTCGGCAAGGCTCACGAAAAGAGACTGCGTCAGGTCTTCACCGGTCCCCTACAGCTTTCCAAGCATGCTCGCTCCACCAGGCCAGAGCCTTTCTTTGGTCTGCATTAGTGGGGCAGTCCTGCAGGACATGTTCTGATGTTTGTTTCGATGCTCCGCAAGCGCATTTGGGGTGTCCCTAAGACTCATTTCGCGATATGTAATCTTGAGCTTGCAATGTCCTGTTCAGAGTCAAGATCTTCATCAGCCTGTTCAATTCAATCAAAATGATACATTGGAAGCTCGCATGTCTAATTGATTCTTATTCACAAACCCGTCTATGGAAGGAGTCTCTCCAATACGTGAATTGGCCCATCATGACATTCACACAAACCAGCTGAAGATTTATTACAAGAAAACAATATAAAAATATTACTACTTGCTACACAAATAAGATGTAAATCAGTCTAGGTTTAACCGTACAATTGTTCAACCCATATTTATCCCAAGTTCAGTTGAGTTTAACCATTTGTTTATTGCTCCCTCTTGGTCCCGAATGTCACCGGGGACCAACTGTTGTCTCCACCATAAAACTATCATCATGAGAGTTATCAATAACACGTTATCACAATTCAACACCATACCCAGGCAACGTGGCCAAAGGCGAAATAACCTGGGAGACGATACGCGACGAAAGTTATGCAAATTGGACTAATCTAATCCCGCGTACGGCAACTGCTGTCGCGCCATCTGCTACGTATTGTCCGCACCATTCAACGCTCCAGCGTTCAGACTTTAGTTGAAGGTAAATACATTTCTGGATTGTCAATTTTTGCACACTTATATAAGTGTTTATTTGAAGCAGAACCAGGCAGCCATATTTTGCCATCCGATTACACACGACCTTGTACATCCTGTTTTGACACTCACTGTTAAATGAATTCCGATTTTTATTTAGAAGTTTAACTCGGGCAGTAAATAAACACAAATATTCTTCTTCTTCTTCATCTGTTTGTTCATCTTTTTCTTCTTCTTCATAATTTCTTCTTCTTTCTCTTCTTCTTCGTTGTTCTGTTCTTCTTCTTCTTTTTTTTTCTCCGTCTTCTTCTTCTTCTTTTTCTTTTTCTTCAAAGTCTCCTGTTTCTTAGGCGTTCATCATGATACGGGTGTTGTAAAATTGTTTTGTAGTCTACGGTGCTATTTATACACCTTTCGACCTGACACATCCGAATTCGGCTGGCGAATTAGGGTACCGGATTTGCCTTCCCACATCTCCCTGCAATCTGTTCTCGTAACCAGACTGAACTAGCGCAGCATGTTTCCAGGGTGCTGATGGAGGCGGAACATAGTCTCGATCAGCTTTGGGTCGCTGGCCCTAATGCCAGCAGCCAGCCATGAGTCTCTGACCGTGATGCTAGCAGCCAGCCATGAGTCTCTGACGCTGATGCTAGCAGCCAGCCATGAGTCTCTGACCGTGATCGTAGCAGAGAGCCATGGATCTCTGACGCTGATGCTAGCAGTCAGCCATGAGTCTCTGGCCGTGATCGTAGCAGAGAGCCATGGATCTCTGACGCTGATGCTAGCAGTCAGCCATGAGTCTCTGACCGTGATGCTAGCACCGAGCCATGAGTCTCTGACCGTGATGCTAGCAGCCAGCCATGAGTCTCTGATCGTGATGCTAGCAGCCAGCCATGAGTCTCTGACCGTGATACTAGCAGCCAGCCATAAGTCTCTGACCGTGATACTAGCAGCCAGCGATGAGTCTCTGACCGTGATGGTAGTAGCCAGTCATGAGTCTCTGACGCTGATGCTAGCAGCCAGCCATAAGTCTCTGACCGTGATGCTAGCACCGAGCCATGACTCTCTGACCGTGATACTAGCAGCCAGCCATGAGTCTCTGACAGTGATGCTAGCAGCCAGCCATGAGTCTCTGACCTTGATACTAGCAGCCAGCCATGAGTCTCTGACCGTGATACTAGCAGCCAGCCTTGAGTCTCTGACCGTGATGCTAGCAGCCAGCCATGAGTCTCTGACCGTGATGCTAGCAGCCACCCATGAGTCTCTGACCGTGATCGCAGCAGCCAGCCATGGATCTCTGACGCTGATGCTAGCAGCCAGCCATGAGTCTCTGACCGTGATGCTAGCACCGATCCATGAGTCTCTGACCGTGATGCTAGCAGCCAGCCATGAGTCTCTAACCGTGATGCTAGCAGCCAGCCATGAGTCTCTGACCTTGATACTAGCAGCCAGCCATGAGTCTCTGACCATGATACTAGCAGCCAGCCATGAGTCTCTGACCGTGATGCTAGCAGCCAGCCATGAGTCTCTAATGCTGATGCTAGCAGCCAGCCATGAGTCTCTGACCGTGATGCTAGCACAGAGCCATGAGTCTCTGACCGTGATACTAGCAGCCAGCCATGAGTCTCTGACCGTGATGCTAGCAGCCAGCCATGAGTCTCTGACGCTGATGCTAGCAGCCAGCCATGAGTCTCTGACCGTGATGCTAGCAGCCAGCCATGAGTCTCTGACCGTGATGCTAGCAGCCAGCCATGAGTCTCTGACCGTGATGCTAGGAGCCAGCCATGAGTCTCTGACGCTGATGCTAGCAGCCAGCCATGAGTCTCTGACCGTGATACTAGCAGCCAGCCATGAGTCTCTGACCGTGATACTAGCAGCCAGCCATGAGTCTCTGACCACTATCAGCTCATTCACTGCATCATCTTTTGCGCTAAACATACATTTATTATATCTTATGGAGTATTTCCTTCTATCAGGCCGAACATTTACAAAAGAGTAAATATTTATGGACGCAGAGCTACTGGGTACCCATCCTATTATCGACACACTCTAGCCAACTCAACTATAAATTAGTACCTGACAATGTTCTCGAAGAAATAGCCTTTTTTTCAAAGAGCTGTTTCCTTGTACAATAAAGTCTCCAACACTTCATCCTCTGCAGCAGTGCTGCTACGGGATTAACTTTAAACAAACAATTCCCAATATAAACCTAATAGACGTATATTTTCACGAAATTAAGAAACGCATCAATTCAACTTTCCAGACGCCCTCATCATTCAGGCTAACACAACCTGGCTATCGGCACAGTCATATTTTAGGCGACAGATGGTCTTCTCCGTGCACTCAAAACCTCTGTGGTTTGGTATGGTCGACGATCGCGTTTTAGAATAAAATTAGATTCGCACCCCTAACCTACCGTTGCACTCCCCTCCCTCTCTCTAGGGACTTCTCTTGGGTTTCCACAAAATGGTACACGTTAATCCTGCCAGACCACCCAGAACCTGGATCACAAGCCACCTGTACGAGAGACCTCACGCATTGTTTGTCGCTGTAATTTATACTGTGAAAATGACCTTGAAAGTAACAAAAATAAATTGGAATAATTTTGGATAGAGGAAATATTGTCCGTCAAATAATCCAATATTTTTAGCTCCATATAAAACACAGGCAATCAACAACTGCATGCAAAGCTGCCCACTTCTGAGCCTTTCGATCAAACGCTGTTCAAGCAGCTCATGAACTGCAGCAGTTAGCGACCCATAGCTGACTACTAGCACCAGGGCCATCTAACATGAGCGGTCAAGACCTTTCTACACCTTCACACGGTGATCCTGGATAACAGGCTGCAACAGAGCAGACTGGCTGAGGAGAAGGGATCGAAGAGGGAAGGCTATCAATGTTCGCTTAGGCGTCTCAGGGCCCGTTGCGTCGACTGAACACCACCATGTCCAGTTGTAACTGCGTGCTGCCAGGCCTCTTCTAAGGCATATGAGGAAGCCGCTACCTGTTGAAGCCACGTGTTTCGGTGACAACCTCTCCGGCGCTTCCAGCCAGCAAGGTGGATGCCGTTTGCACTGTTGACCGTCTTTTGAAGAATCTGGTGAGCTGGGACCTTCTTGTCCAGTCGGACAACATGACCGAACAGGGAAATGCGGCGACGTTCTAGAATAACCGAGACAGAGGGGAGATGTGTCTTTGCAGAAACGTCTACATTCCGGACAAAATCGTACCAACGAATGTCAAGGATGTCGTCGCTAATTTCGAATATGAAAAGCCTCAAGTCTCGAGGTGTCGCTTTTTTGCAGGGTCCAGATCTCGGAGGCATACACGAGGACCGGGATCACGCACGACTGGTAGAGTCTCGGAGCCATACACGAGGACCGGGATCACGCACGACTGGTAGAGTCTCGGAGCCATACACGAGGAGCGGGATCACGCACGACTGGTAGATGCACAGTTTAGTGCCCATGGAGAGCCTACTGTTCTTCCACACACGGCGGAGATCGTTCATCATCGAAGCCACTAGACCACTCCACTTGTGTATGTCGGAGTTACTGCGGCAGTCTTGGCTATCCGGTATCCCAGTACTAAAAAAAATGCTTGCTAAAGTCGGATGTCTCGGACCGAAAGGTGCAAATATCGCAGTCAAGCTGTACCCTGCGACACAACGCATTCCGTTCTCCGGACTACATTCTACTACTTAAATCCCTTTCATGGTTTGATAGCAGGAGACTGAGAACGAACACATTCAAGAAAAACGCTGTTCACTGATTCCCTTCTTAGCATTTGTTTCGTGCTGTCTTCTTTGTGGTCGTTTTTGGTCTGCCACTACTTCATTGCTCTGGGCATTCCAGAACACAGGCTGTCTTTTAATGCTATCAACTGGTTTCCTTAGCGCAGGACACGCTAGATCGCCAAAACGTCTAAATATGTTGCTGTGGCGACTTACATTTCAGAACCAGTTCGGCACAATTTCCTCCGTGGCGGTACACTCTTAGTTTCCAGCACTAAGCATGACCCCTACATTTTTTTATAGCGAGCTCCTAGATCCTAAACACATTTTCTAACTTGATGCTCGCTCTATTCAATGCATTCGTCATCTATTCTTGTCAATGTTAAGTATTGATGGATCATTATCGTGTGGTTTTTTTCTGTCCTACTAATTTATTACTTCTCTTCCGTCCTCCTGTACATCTTCTTCTTCTTCTTCTTCTTCTTCTTCTTCTTCTTCTTCTTCTTCTTCTTCTTCTTCTTCTTCTTCTTCTTCTTCTTCTTCTTCTTCGTCTTCTTCTTCTTCTTCTTCTTCTTCTTCTTCTTCTTCTTCTTCTTCATAATTTCTACTTCTTCTTTTTTCTCCTTCTCCTTCTTCTTCTTCTTCTTCTTCTTCTTCTTCCTTTTCTTCTTCTTCTTCTTCTTCATCTATTTCTAAATTTTTTTCTTCTTCTTTTTCTTCTCGTTGAAACTTCATTTTTTTTTGTTAGCGTTTGACGAAATTTCACTTGCAGCGAGATCTGGTGATTTGTATTTTATCCCTTAAGAAAATGGACCTGGGTTCTCCTGACTGTAGTGCAATGTAGGCATTCATAGCAGAATAATCATTTCAGGGATCACCATCTCGACCCCCAACTTTTTGACCGATTAGCGAGGTAGTAGTTCACTAGCTTTTCAGAACAAAGTTACGGTGTTCAAATCTTGGCACTAGCAGTTCCAGTCGGCCCAGCTGTAAATGTGTACATGTCTGACGGCTAGGAAAGGAAAAAAGCTGCGCAGAAGGGAACTGGCCACGCAACCTCACAAAGATGTGGTTTAGTACAATGAAGTCTCTAGCTCTTCATCTCTGACGACAGTCTCTGTTAAGGGACTACCTTGACCTCACCTTGCTGTAGCTCAGACTGATTTCAGGTGCACGAACTAGAGGTGAGATGAAAGTCTTGGTCGCTATGTTGCACCTGTCCCTGATTCTAACCTTCCTACTCGTGTATTATAGTTTACGAACTTTATCAGATTTTGTAAACTTATCTCAAATTTCAAGAGCACGTCAGACCTGATCTCAACCCGGAGCTGGCTTGCGAGTCGGCCGTAATTAATACAATAAACTTATGCCCCCTTCAGAAGTCTTAATTGTCTGAACGTTGACCAACAGATGGCAGACCCGTAGAATCGACAGCTGGAGGTCTCACTGCTGGAATTAGCTAGCTTTACGCATGCCCATTGACCGTACACTGGACACGACCTGACTTCGTAGCATGCGAGTGGCGTGCCTAAGCTGGGCGTAGTATCCCCCTCTATAGTCCATGTTCTTAATTCGAACAACACATCAAAGAATACTGATGAAGGTGTATCAAACTCGCTCGTGGAAGATAATCTACGGTGAAACAGGTGTCGATTGCCACAATAGGATATGATCATAAATGATAAGATCAGACTATGAAAGATTAGATTACGTTTTGTTGCAGAGAAATGAACAAATACAATTGTAAAGAAAGGAATAAATCAGCCGAATTCGTGGAGAAAGGAATAAATATGTTGAATTTGCAGAGGAAAGAATAAATAAATCGAACTTGTGGAGAAAGGAATATATAAATCGTAGTTGTGGGGAAAGGAATAAATAAAACAGTCTTACAGAAAGGAATAAATAAATTACAGATATGGAGAGGGAATAAATAAAACAGTCTTGCGGAAAGGAATAAATAAATCGAAGTTGTAGAGAAATGAATAAATAAATCAAAGTTCTGGAGAAGAAATAAATAAAACAAAGTTCTGGAGAAGGAATAAATAAAACAAAGTTCTGGAGAATGAATAAATAAATCAAAGTTCTGGAGAAGGAATAAATAAAACAAAGTTCTGGAGAATGAATAAATAAATCAAAGTTCTGGAGAAGGAATAAATAAAACAAAGTTCTGGAGAAGGAATAATTAAATCAAAGTTCTGGAGAAGGAATAAATAAAACAAAGTTCTGGAGAAGGAATAAATAAATCAAAGTTCTGGAGAAGGAATAAATAAATCAAAGTTCTGGAGAAGGAATAAATAAATCAAAGTTCTGGAGAAGGAATAAATAAAACAATCTTTCAGAAAGGAATAAATAAATCGAAGTTCTGGAGAAGGAATAAATAAAACAAAGTTGCGGCAGTATGGAAGATCAAAAGAGAAAAGTGGAAGAGGCCTCTTAGAACCGGCATAATTGCGACTATGCGCACCCATATGTTCTCAGTGTCTTTCCTTGCTGAATGTGCCCACGGCAGCGCACGAACTGGGTTGCTACCGCGACAGCCTGAATTGTTATCCAGACTTCGCCAGATATCCAATTACAGATGGATCGACTGGGAGAAGCGGTCATGCCATGAAAAACACACACACAAAATGGGATATATATAAATATATAGGTAAAGACTCAATGACCGCACGAAGACAAAATAAAGTGCAGCACATGTTCAGTCCATTACTTGGGGAGACGAGAGTAACGTCCGGTCAGGCACACTTAGTGATCAGACGAATGTGTTGTGTATGTTATGAAGCTGTTATCAGAGATGTTTGGAAAAAAAAATGTGGTCCTGGATAACAGGCTACAACAGAGCAGGCTGGCTGGGGAGAAGGAGTCAAAGAGGGAAGGCTAGCCCGGTACTATTAAAAAGACCTGCTGAAATCGGATGTGTCAGACCGGTAGGGACAAATATCGCAGTAAAGCTGTAAACCACGATACAACGCATTCCTTTGTCCGGACAACTCCTGCTACTTGCAAAGCCATTTTCAGAACTTGGTAGCGGGAGTTTGAGAACCAATGAAGAAGAAGAAGAAGAATCTTAATAGAATCAAACACTAGAGGAAAGTTAGACCACAGCCTGATAGGCGCCATCTATGCTGCTCTTAACATACCAGCTAACCATGGCCGGTGTTATGCCATATCAAACAGTTAGTTGCCTCTTACGACATGCTCTTTGTGGGCAGTGTTGCTATTCTTTTTTTTGCCATACACAAAGACCCAGGCGGACCACTCGGTACTCTGGATGAACAGTTTTGCGATGGGAACAACGGGATGCAGTATATTTAGCAAAATGTTACAGCCAACAGGTAATCATGACTTAAATAGACTACAAAGAAGAAATCAAAGTCTCATCTTCCAATTCCGAACAGGACACACCAGAGTCAATAGCCACTTGAACCGCATCAATCCTTAGCATCTGTCCTTGTGCAGAGATTGCTCTCACCATGAAAAAACAGTTGGGCACCTATTCATTGAGTGCAATGCGCTAGAGGAAATGATGAGTTGATTCTTATAAGCATTGCTGACAATTGTCAACACACTGTATCGAGCAGTGGAACAATTGAAGAAGACATGCCTTTATTTAAGCATGGCATTGGACGGCCAAGAGCAGGCTTGCTCAGCACCGATGGGATAACAACAACAGCAGCCAAAACTGCACGGGTTCAAAACCTCTGTTAGTCATAGACTTCTTTCCTACCGGAATGAAACAAAAACGAAACATATGCCCTGCGTGGCGACTGCAGGGACTAGCGACCTTTATTTCTCATCAATATAAATCCCAGGCTGATCGTATTATTTGGATAAAGACGCCATTACCGCACTCCGAGCAGACTTAAGGGTGCGTAGTGCCTTTCAGCAGAAGACGTCGATCCCGAGTGATGACATAGGTCACTGGTTGAACTTGTTCACGCTCTGTCCTGCCACAGGCGCTGGTCCTGGATAAATCAACTGTTTATTTCAAAATTCTGCAACCTGTGAATAGCATGTGAATAGCCCGTGAATTGCCTGTTCATCAATTGTGCTTTCGTCACATAACAGGCAGTCCCTTATTGACTTCGTGAATATCCATCTAGCGCTCCCAAAATGTGTGCTTCCGAGGCCAGGACGTCACATATTTATTTGTCAGAAACTTCTCCTATTATTTGACTGTGAATCAATACGATACCTATCCTTTGCAACGTCTCGAAATGTCAGACCAGAGCTGTAGTTATTTTATTGTACTTAGGGGGGGGGGGGGGGGGGGAGGTTTACCTGTTTGTATTCTAGTGACGGTAGCACGACCCTTTCCACCCCATACCGTAGTCAAATAGGTGATATTAGGACGGATTAACCTGTAATTGGATGCGTGTGTGTGTATGTATGTATGTATGTACATATACTAGTTATGGTGATTTCAGAGGTTCAACACAACTTAAGTGCAATGGAAGGGCCTCATCCTGAGGGCGTGTATGAAAGTTGTGTAAGAGAGTGATTGTTGGACAGAGTCAAATGAGACAGAGTGTGAGACATGACGTGAGAAAACACTTATCTCAGTTGTAGTTATTGCCTCAATCTCCATCCTTATACCAGAGCATATTTTCATAAATGCACCACTCAGCTCGGCAACAACCCTACCTCTCAATCTAGCAAACAAACCCCATCCTGATTTCTCACCTGCAGTATAGGTCCATCGGTTATATACAATTGCCTCATCATCCTGACTATTATCACTTATCATCTGTTTAACTCAACCTCTTCTGTCCCTTCGCGTCACTCTCAGATCTGCTACCAAGTATAATGATAATTTGGTGGTAGTCCGTCACTTCATCGCCAGTAAGGTTCACGTATTCCCCTTTAATTATAAAGCCAACTGTGGTTACCCTGGTCAATCGACCCGTCTATCAATGTCACCCAGGACATCTGTCCATCTCCATTCTAGTTCCTATCCTTCTTGCATCGCGGCAGTGGGCCATTCTTGCAAGCGGTGAGTACAAGATTTAACTAGATTAGACCGGCGCAGGGAAGTTATTAGTAAGATCAACCGACAGATCGATATATTAGATATAAAGACAAGCATATAGCTAGTCTGATGTAAGTGTATATATAAATGTATAGTATATGTAAACAGACAGGCAACCAGTCAGACAGACAGACAAATAGACAGGAATGTATTCAGAAAGACAGACACACAAATAAACAGACAAAAAGGCAGTTACACAAACCGACAGACATACAGGCAGACAGTGAGATGTAAATATATATATATATATATATATATATATATATATATATATATATATATATATATATTTATATATATATATAAATACACACATGTGTCAGACAAAAAAATAGATAGATAGATAGATATAGATATATATAAATATATATATAGATAGATAGATAAATAGATAGATATATAAGTAGATAGATAGATAGATATATAGATAGATAGATAGATAGATAGATAGATAGATAGATAGATAGATACTTTGAATACTTAGAATCACGGTGTTCCAACATGCAGGTTATGCCTGCTGCCAGGTAGGCTAATGCTTTCCATAGTACCTTCTTAATTTTGCAATGTTTACTTCCGGTGGCTGTCTTGGTCTGGGGGGAGGTAGACTGCCTATTGGGTAGGTATATAATTTATTTTCACACTTTTTGTCCAGACATGGGATAAACTGCACCAGATCTCCGAGTTTTTCGTCGATTTCCTTCTTTTTCTTCATCGACCAACTGATGCAATGCTTCTAGTTTGGTGAGGCTCACTAAGGAGAATGCGTTTCAGGTCTTCGCCAGTACCCCACAGCTTTTCGAGCATGGTCGCCCCTCCAGACGAGACCTTCTCTCTTTGGTCTGTATAAGTTGGGCAGTCCTGCAGAATATGTTCTGGTGTTTGCTTGGTTGCTCCACAATCGCACGTGTCGGTGTCTCTGAGACCCATTTTGTTGAGATGGGCCATCTCCAATATGACTAGACGCTGGTAGCACCTCGCTTGTGACGTTTGAAATCCCACCTTTTCACGCATTCGTTTTTTGAGAAGCAAGAGCATTTAATATATATATATATATATATATTATATATATATATATAAATATTATATATATATAATATATATATATATATATATATATATATATATATATATATATATATATATATATATATAATATATATTAAACTCAACAAAGATGACACCCTAACTGGCTGCGGGTCTACATTGCTCTACTGTTTTGGTTCATTATGGCTCCAGGCAGACCACGGATTTGCCTGGAATTCACACTAGTCCGACAACTTACATTTGTGTTTACGGAAACGTGTTGTTCTTTTCCGTTTGGACTGGTTAATTGTTCGTTTTTTGTGATTTCTTCCGTCCGATTATCCTGGTCTGGGCATCGGCTATATGCATAGATCTACACTTAAACCTGTGTCGTTATTCACGACCTAGTTTACGCGTTTGAACTTCACGAGATTGGCGCCCTTCGCACTAGCTGCAAACAGAGTCAATCTTTGTGTGTGAAATTTAGACACGACTATAATTGACTGAACACAGCGCACGGAGAGATGTCAAACTCAATCACACTGAGTTACGACATCTTATGCTAAATGCACGACACACAACGTTGGATGTTGTTTCCCCCCTCCGCTGCCTTGCCAGATACCTGTTTACGGGAAAGGCTACGGGAGTAAAATCTAAGTAAAAATCAGCATCCTGTGCTATCTCCAGTCGTTTCGATAAATATCTTTCCACTGGCCAAGGGTAGCTCCAGACCAGAGAGTGAGGTTGACAAAATGCCTAGTTTCTTTCTCACTTTAATCCAAATCACCACACAAGTCACCCATTTCAGAGGACACAGAAAGAGAAAAGACTGTCCAACGGCTGAACAAAGAGAGTGTCATCACTTGTGTTGCACGAAAATCATCATCATCATCATCATCATCATCATCATCATATATATATATTCACTGTTTGTTGGAACAGTGACGTAACTTCTATAGCTGTGTCTGTTTCTTTTTCTGTTTTGTCTTTCTCTCGTTTTTAGGAAAGCTAAAGGTGATCACATCAGCTGGTCTCCGTACTGAAAGCCTGTATCTGGCGTTAGTGATTTTTAAGCAAATAGTTTTAAGATGAAAAGCTTGCTAACTGCATTCACAGTCCTTCTGTAAGCTCATGTAACAAGTTTGTAAAGACACCGCAGGTTTTTTTCAGTCGCACATTATTTTTACCAGCGTCATAAATAACGGAAGACAACTCTTGGTGAAGCAAATACTCGAAACTACATCTTTTTTGTTTGTTCTTTATATTTTCTTAGTTGTTTCCCTTGGACTGATTGCTTGTGTCGGATCTTGGTCGAGTGATGCTCCCTGTTTCTCAGTGTTTCTCTACTTCTCTAACTCTCTCTCCCTCTCTCTCTCTCTCTCTCACTATCTCAATCTATCACTCTGTCTCGCTTTCGTTAGTACGTTCTGTTTGTGTCACTTCCTCTCATTTTTCTTCTCTCTCTCTTTCTCTGTTTCTCGGTGTTTCTCTGCGTCTCTGACTCTCTCTCCATCTCTCTTTCTCTCTCACTTTCTCACTCTTTCTCGCTATCTCGCTTTCGTTAGTACGTTCTGTTTGTGACACTTCCTCTAATTTTTCTTCACTCCCTCTTTCTCTGTTTCTCGGTGTTTCTCTGCGTCTCTAACTCACTCTCCATCTCTCTTTCTCTCTCACTATCTCAATCTATCACTCTGTCTCGCTTTCGTTAGTACGTTCTGTTTGTGACACTTCCTCTCATTTTTCTTCACTCCCTCTTTCTCTGTTTCTCGGTGTTTCTCTGCGTCTCTAACTCACTCTCCATCTCTCTTTCTCTCTCACTATCTCACTCTTTCTCGCTATCTCGCTTTCGTTAGTACGTTCTGTTTGTGACACTTCCTCTCATTTTTCTTCACTCCCTCTTTCTCTGTTTCTCTGCGTCTGTAGTAATGTAAATATCCCGATTTCACGCCAGTGGCATTTTGGGAAGACTCGTGTTTGGGTCATATTTTTTGTGTGACCAACGGCACACTAGAGGTGACGAGGTTGACACTACGCCAGCCGTCTTCACTTTCCAAGATTGTTTTGGTACATAGTTATTGTGGTACATAATTTGTGTGGCTTGGTGGACTCCCGGGGCCGTTTCACAATCGGGGAAAATCTCACATCGACTTGGGACCGTACTCTGATCGCTCGGCTGGGACGTCAGTGCACTAACCACTGCGTCACTTCTGCTCACTTAGTTGTACATTGTTTATATACTTGTGTGTGTCTCAGTGAGAGAGAGAGAGAGAGAGAGAGAGAGCTAGAGAGAGAGTGACGCAGAGAAACACTGAGAAACAGAGAGAGAGAGAGTGACGCAGAGAAACGGTGAGAAACAGAGAAAGAGAGCGAGCCAGAGAGAAAGAAGCAGAGAAACATTGAGATATAGAGAAAGAGTGAGAGCCAGAGAGAGACGCAGATAAACAGTGAGAGAGAGAAAGAGAGAGAGCGAGAGAGAGATAGTGACGCAGAGAAACAGTGAGAAACAGACAAAGAGAGAGCGAGCGAGAGAGAGAGAGAGAGAGAGAGTGAAATAGAGAAACAGAGAAAGAGAGATGACAAATGAGAGGAAGTGACACAAACAGAACATACTAACGAAAGCGAGATAGAGAGATAGAGTGTGATAGTGAGAGAGAAGAGAAAGGGAGAGAGTTAGAGACGCAGAGAAACACTGAGAGAGGGAGAGTAAGAGAGAGAAGGAAAATGAGAGGAAGTGACAATCATAAATTATATTTATAAATGAGAGAGAGAGAGAGAGAGAGAGAAAGAGAGAGATTGAGAAAAGGAAAACGCCATGAGTGTGTAGGAGAGACAGAAAGAGGCAGAGAGTGACATGGAGAGTGAGTGAAGGATAAAGAAGGCGACAGAAAGACAGACTACAGTGAGATTCAGAACGATTGAATGAGAAAGAGTGTATAAGAGAGAGAGACGGCGAGTGATAGCAATACGAATTAAGAGAGAGAGAAACGGTAGTATATACACAATGAGAGAAAGCCAGAGAGAGTGAACAGCACGAATGTGAGAGCAATGGAGTGATTGAGAGACACAGACAGAAGAAGTATACGACATTTACAGAAAAATAGATAAAGAGAGAGAGAAAAAGAGAACGAGAGAGTGGTAGAGAGTAAGAGTGAGGTAGGGAGAAATTGAAGGAGGCATGAGAAGAAGACAGAGAGAAAGGATGGGATATAGAGAAAGGCAGTAAAGCGGAGAGAAAGAGAGGGAAGTAGAGAAAATGGAAGATGTATAAATAAACTGAATGAGGCAGGAAGACAGAGAGAGATAGAAAGAGTAAGAGAGCTGCGAGAAAGGGAGGGCGGCAAAGAAAAATAAACGGAGGCAGAAAGAAACCGAGAGACAGATAAAGAGAAGGAGGCAGAGACAAAGCGAGAAAAATTGTAGCAGACAGAGATAAACGGAGAGACAGAGAGAGAGAAAGAATAAGAGGGAGAAGGAGATACGATTACTTAGATCAGTGGTGCACTTCTTGCCAGATCTCACTGGACGCACAGATCTATTCTGAGGACCCTATATCTTCGGTTAATGGAAGGATAGGATACACATTATTTGTCAGGATAAGAGCTTATAAGAGCTTATAAAAAGCTGATAAGAGCTAAAAGTAAAGATACTCAGAACATGCATTTTCCCCGTGGCAACCTATGGATGTCTTCTTCCTCTTCTTCGTTCGTTCTCAATCTTCCGCTACCAAACCCTGAAAGGGTAAGTAGCAGAATGTAGTCCAGAGAACGGAATGCGTTGTGTTGTAGTTTACAGCTTGGCTGCGATATTTGCACCTTTCGGTCCAACACATCCGACTTCAGCAAGCATTTTTTGAGTACCGGGTTAGCATTCCCTCTTCGATCCCTTCTCCTTAGCCAGTCTGCTTTACTGCAGCCTGTTATCCAGGATCACCGCGTGGAGGTGTAGAAGGGTCTTGGCAGCTATGGTTCGCTGGCCCTGACGCTAGCAGTCAGCTATGGGTCACTGACCATTGCAGCTCATGTGCTGCTCAGCATCTTGATCCCAACCTATGGATGTGAAACATGGACGATTACAAAAGCAATAAGTGCAAAGATCCGTGTTTTTGAAACACAGTGCTACAGCATAGTCCCGATAATCCCGTGGACAAAGAAAGAAAGAAAGAAACAAATCCACCCGGCAAGAACTGAATATAGAGGACAATTGACTCATAAATGACGAAATTACCAGAAAACTGAGTATTTTTTGGACACGTCAAACGACACAACAAACTGGAGAGAGCAGTTATGGAAGGTCATGGTCACTGGGAAGAGAAGCAAGGGCCGACCGAGAAGACGATGGACTCGGGACATCAAGGAGGCGCTGGATTTGGCCTTGGGGCAGGCCGGAAGACTGGTGGAAGACAGAGTTTCTTACAGACAGGCTGTCATAAGAGCGACACGTGGCCTAGTGGTTAAGTGGCACGGCTCACAATCCGAAGGTGCTGGGTTTGATTCCCATCACAGCACCGGCCGTTACCCCGAGGAAGCAAACCCTTAGAAAATGCAGGAGGAAGCAGACCCTTACATAAAATGAATGCTGAAGTCGGGTGCACTGGGCCGACAGGCGCAAAATGAAAACTACAGTGCAATGCACACTCGCCTTGTGGAATAGAGAAATAAGGCGAACGCAAACAAAAATAAAAAATTAGAGCGACGTTTTGCAAATGACATGCTACATCATGATGATCTAAAAACACCTATGCGCAACCAGCCTATTCTTGAATGCATTTGTTGACCCTGCATCTACTATTTCCTGTAACATTGCATCAAGGAGTCCCCACTCTTTGACTAAACAAATATTTTCTCTATCAATCCTTAGCTTATATTCGTTGTTGTTTTTTGCCCCTGATGAAGACCTATAAGTCGGAACAAGCTGTCGTTTCTGTTTTTTGTCGATTCGAGTTATCTGATCATACCTAAACTTGTTTCATTACACGTTATTTTAATCCACAGTACCGTCACAGCCTCTCTTTACTTTTGATTTTGTTTGGACTTTACAGTTTGTAGATTGCAAATTCATAGATTGGAGTTTTGTCATCAATGTGTTGTAGCCTTTTTTTTGTTTTTTGTTTGTTTATTGTTTTATTTTTTTTGCGTTCACCTTATTTCTCTTTTCCCCAAGGCGGTGTGCGTTGCACTGTGGTTTTTATTTTGCGCCTGTCAGCCGAGTGCATCCGACTTCATCATGCATTTTATGTAAGGGTCTGCTTCCTCCTGCATTCTCTAAGAGTTTACTTCCTTGGGGTAACGGCCGATGCCGTGATGGGGATCGAACCCAGCACCTTCCGGTTGTGAGCCGTGCCACTTAACCACTAGCCCACGCTGTCCCTCGGTCGTTGTTTGACTTGAGAATACAATTCCCAACTATTTGCAGCAACCCATTTGGGCGTGATCTCGAGGCCTGGTTGACCGCCAGTTCTTTCGTTGCCACTAACCTCACCTTATACTACGTTATTTTTTTGGTTTATTTTTGCGGCACACTACCGGAAAAAAGACGTTTTTGTGTCCTAGCTTATATCGAGGTTGCGGTAGATGCACCTATCGGTCCGACATACCCGATTTCAGTTCGTCATGTTTTGGACAGCGGTGTTTCGCATACCCTCTTCGAACAATATTCTCTAAGCCAGGCTGCATGGTTGCAGAGTTTACAGGGTCGTCACTTATAGGCGGAAAAAGCATTTAAAATATGGCAGTGATTGAGCTGTAACGGTCAGTGACGCAAAGCAAACTGCCAGCGTTAGAGTCAGCCTCCCCATAGCTAGCTGCTAGTGTCAGAGTCAGCCTCCCCATAGCTAGCTGCTAGTGTCCGAGTCAGACTCCCCATAGCTAGCTGCTAGTGTCAGAGTCAGCCTCCCCATAGCTAGCTGCTAGTGTCAGAGTCAGCCTCCCCATAGCTAGCTTCCAGTGTCAGAGTCAGCCTCGCCATAGCTAGCTGCTAGTGTCAGAGTCAGCATCCCCATAGCTAGCTGCTAGTGTCAGAGTCAGCCTCCCCATAGCTAGCTGCTAGTGTCAGAGTCAACAACCCATAGCTAGCTGCTAGTGTCAGAGTCAGCCTCCCCATAGCTAGCTGCTAGTGTCAGAGTCAGCCTCCCCATAGCTAGCTGCTAGTGTCAGAGTCAGCCTCCCCATAGCTAGCTGCTAGTGTCAGAGTCAGCCTCCCCATAGCTAGCTGCTAGTGTTAGACTCAGCCTCCCCATATCTAGCTGCTAGAGTCAGAGTCAGCCTCCCCATAGCTAGCTGCTAGTGTCAGAGTCAGCCTCCCCATAGCTAGCTGCTAGTGTCAGAGTCAACAACCCATAGCTGCCAAGACCCTTTTGCTCCTCCCCGTGGTGGTCCTGGACAACAGACTGCAACGGAGCAGACTGGCTAAGAAAAAGGGATCGACGAGAGAAGGCTAGCTCGGTACTAAAAAATTGCATGCTAAAGTCGGATGTGTTGGACGAAAAGGTGCAAATATCGCAGTCAAGCTGTAAACTGCGACACAACACATTTCATTCTCTGGACTTACATTCTGCTATTTGCTAAGCACTTTTACAGGGCTTGGTAGCGGTAGATTTAGAACGAACGAAGCCAAGTCAAGCCACACTATATTTTGCATCTTACGGCCCAGTGCATCACTCGACAGAAAACTATGTATGGGTTCCTTTCCCATCGATTCATCATCTTTCTGTATCCAAACCTTCACATGTATGAGTTGCGAGCCTATCCCTATCAACTTCGAATCACAGCCTCAACATATTCGCTACCAATTTGTTAAAAAAAAAAACTGAATATCTTGTTATGTAACTGTTTATAATAAACGTCGATACAGCGTTTATTTCAGCTGATAAAAAATCATAAACTATTATTTTGTATACTTCTATTATGCGAAATGTCAAGTTAATCCCAGGCCGCCAAACGATACGATTGTATACACGACATGATGTAACCAAAAGAACCTTGTCTATGGTTGAATGTAAATTGGTTCGCCAATGCGAGGATACAATACTTAACGAACAACAAGCCACAATTGAAAAGAAATTGCCACAGAAATCGGCTGAACAAGGTTACATACATGAGCTTGTACTTATTTTCTGCGTCGGACCATCTGCTCCTATGGGAGCAAAATGGAAGAAACAACTTAATGATGAAAACGCTCCAGTTGACCCAAATACAAAGAACACTCTGGCACACATGTTTGGCCATGCGTACAATTCAGTCATCTTCCATTCAGCGCGCGTCCAATGAAATACGCCTTTACATTTCTTCCACTGGCGCTCGTCTCTTATCTGGTATGGCCTTCTCTCTCTCTCTCTCTCTCTCTCTCTCTCCCCCCCCCCCCCCCCCCCCCCCCCGACTTGCAGAAAGATATTTATTCGGAATGAGATTGCCAAGGCGTAAGCGCGAATTAAAGAACAAACTGAATATCCCGCAGGCCCCAAAATTAGCATTCCCCTCGGGAAATATTCTTGCTTGTTTTCCTGATTTGCCCGGTCTAGGAACACAAACCTGTCGTTGGTATCTCGTTTCTTCTGTCTGGGCTTTAAATGAATGCTTGATTCAGAATCAGTCTCTTAATCTCCAGCTCACTACCTTATTATCATTTTGTTCTTATTTTCTTTCATTTCCAAACTCTTTCCGGGATTTCCTGCAACTGGCGGCCTGTCTGACTGATTGATGCTCCACTGTGTTTTATATCGATTGTCTGGGGCATGGTTTCCTTTCTTCTGCATGTGATCTTGTAATGTATTTCCTAGTCTGCAGAGCGAACAGCTGATCAGATCGATAAGGTTTAGTAGTGTCAAAATGTAAAGAGAAGTGACTCATCATATATAATAATATGTTAGCAAAGTTTGCCTGCCCTGGAAAACAACTTGCTCTACAGGTATTATTAGATTACGTCAGAGGTCGGCAACTGTCTATCGCACTGGGATCAGAAACCATGAATAAATCGAAGCTGCGGTGATGCTGAAGGTCAAAAGTCGATCATAACAGAAACAAACATGGGTCAGTTATCGCTAGGGATAGAAAGAACACGAAGCCTGCGTTACGGCAGCAAAGTCTTCGTGAGGTACAATGAAGAAATTCATCAACAGCTAATCAATTATGGTTGTACAAATCCAGCGCAACTATCAACAAAGCTTTAAACACATTTATACTAATACATTGTTATTGTTGTTGTTGAATGCCCACCATGAGATTGATTCATCTTTTGCAAGACTTGAATAGGGCCTCAGGTGGCGGGTTGCAGTAGCTTTCACACCCCGTACATGCTAATGCAGGTGGATGACCGGGGTCCTCCAGGTGGTTATGTTATGTTTGGTTTAACTACTACGGGAATAACGTCGATCCTGGTTAGTCAAGATTGCTATGAAATAGTCTGTTTCAAGGAATAACTTTATAGAAGTGAGGTGGTCAGGTCTTGGTATATTTTACATGACCTTGATAAACATTGTTCGATCAGTATATTTTGTCTGTTCAGACATTAGTCTTCTCTTCCCAATAATACCATATACATATCATCATCATCATGTAGCATGTCCTTTATAGAACGTCGCTCCCATCACAGTCTGTCTGAAAGAAACTCGTTCTCTTGCCAAAACTCCAGCCTCCGCCACAGTCATACTCAGGCATTCCTGGATATCTTGGTGCCATCGTCTTCTTGGTCTACCCCTTCCTCTTTTCCCTGGCACCATACCTTCCATCACCGTTCTCTCGAGACCGTTGTGTCTCTTGATATGACCACAGTATTTGCATTTTCTAGTCAAAATGGAATTGATAAACCAGTTCTCCTCTATGCTCAACTCTTGCCGAATGTCTACATTTGTCTTTCTCTCTGTCCAGGGTATTCTGAGAATCCATCTGTAACATTTTCACCTGAAGGATTCAATTCGTTGTCTGGAAGTCTTGGTAATCGTCCGTGATTCGCAGCCATAAGCTGCCACAGGAAAAACACAGGCTCTCAAGACTTTTACTTTTATCATTTTGTTGACAAATTTTAGTGTGGCTCACCAGTCAGTCAAACCTTTCACCAGTCAGTACGGTGGGACTACAGTCATGTAGTTTATGTTTACAAATTTAAACTAAGCGCTAATTCACTTTTATTTCAACATAACAATGCGTACGAAGCTAAAATTTATTTTATTACTTACACAGTATTAGCCTATTTCTCTTTAAGAAAAAATGCACTGCTGTCAGTCATGTCATTTGAGTCATTAAACACGTCTGGGCGATTTGGTAATGAAGCTCCATTTATCAATGACTGTTGTAAGTTTAAATTGTAATAGCAAAGGTCCATTTAGTTTCACCATCAGATGCTAGCTATGTAAATCTATTCTATCCGTAATATCACTAATAATCGTGCAACAATCGCTAAGTAGTAACAATTAAAAAAAACGCATTAACGATTAAAAACGAACATTTTTTACTCGACAAGCAAAAATTGCTACTCGTCAAAGTCGATAAGCCAAGCGCTTTTGTCAAGCCCTGTGTATATATATATACACGAGATGTGTTCAGAATATATCCGACCTTTAGGCCAGAAAAATAAAATGACTCATAAAAGTACGTTCGCCTTATTTGTCTATTCCCCAAGGCGGGTATGCGTTACACTGTGGTTTTTATTTTGCGCCTGTCGGCCCAGTGCATCCGACTTCAGCATTAATTTTCTAAGGGTTTGCTTCCCCGGTGTAATGCCGGTGCTGTGATGGGGATCGAGCCCAGCACCTTCTGGTTGTGAGCTGTGTCACTTAAACACTAGCCCACGCCATCCCCTCACACATGAAGGTTTGAAAATGTAATCCCCTTAAAACTACTTTTCTAAAGACTCCACACACTTATCCCAGCGGTCCCGCCAATGTTGGAAGGATGAATGAGAGGCCTCTTTTGGAATAGAGTACAGCTAGGTTGTCGCCATTCGCATACTGTCTTCTCGTGATTCATTTCGGGTCCCTTTCAGTGGAGTTTTCAGCTGAAGGACAGTCAACAATCGCAAGGAGCCATGTCAGGAGAACAGAGAGCATGCTAACCAGAGGAAGGTTGTGTTTGGCCAAGAAAGTCTGAATCAGATGCAAATAATGGGCAGGTAGTTTGTCACGATCGAGCTCCCAAGTTCCCTCTGTTCACAGGTCCGGTCGTTTGCGTAGAACAGCATCACGAAGACACCGGATGACCTCCAATTAGTACTCTTTGGTTATATTTTAACCGAGTGGTTCGTACTCGTGATGCACATCCCCACGTGAGTCAAAGAAAAAGGTCACCATAGCTTTGGCATTACTGCACACGTGCGTGTTGTTTGGGCTTCGGGTATGATGATATCTCTACTGTAACGACTGCAGCTTGTAGATTGCGGAACGTAACCATAAACCCATGACTCATCACCAGTGATCACATTGTTCAGAATGTTGGGGTCGTACATATAAACCCATGACTCATCACCAGTGATCACAATGTTCAGAATGTTGGGGTCGTACATATAAACCCATGACTCATCACCAGTGATCACAATGTTCAGGATGTTGGGGTCGTACCCATAAACCCATGACTCATCACCAGTGATCACAATGTTCAGGATGTCGGGGTCGTACATATAAACCCATGACTCATCACCAGTGATCACAATGTTCAGGATGTTGGGGTCGTACATATAAACCCATGACTCATCACCAGTGATCACAATGTTCAGGATGTTGGGGTCGTACCCATAAACCCATGACTCATCACCAGTGATCACACTTTTCAGGATGTCGGGGTCGTACCCATAAACCCATGACTCATCACCAGTGATCACAATGTTCAGGATGTCGTGTTCGCTGTTTGCCTAGTCCAGCATGTCCTGTGAGACTTCCAGACGGAGTTGCTTCTGCACGTTAACAGCTTCGACACGAATTCTCGCGTACGCTCTCCGGATAGTTCAAATCTCCCTCAAAATGAAGTATACCAAACCAATGATTATCCCCACCTCATCTGCAAGTTCTCGTCATGTGACTCTACGGTTCTGTCAGACCAGAGTCCGTACTTGGTCAATGGCTTCATCATTTCCGTCTGTTGAGGGCCCTACTGGAACGTGATCTTTTTGAAGTGAAGTTAGGAACAATTTTTACTATCCAGTGAAGTTAGGAACAATTTTTACTATCCAGTGAAGTTAGGAACAATTTTTACGATCCAGTGAAGTTAGGAACAATTTTTGCGATCCAGTGAAGTTAGTAACAATTTTTGCGATCCAGGGAAGTTAGGAACAATTTTTCGCTGACAGTTCAGACAGTATTAAAAACCCATTATTAGAAATAACTTGTCTTCCGAAATACCACAAAACAGTATTAGCAGATAAACCCACCTTTAAAACTTGTTTATCATTTTTTAATTGCTTTAATTTACTTGAAATACTTCGAATCCTGGTATTCAAACAGGCATGTCTGTGGCCAGGTAGACGAAGGCTTCGGCTACGCAGTAGATATTTTTAAAACTTCCTGCGGCTTACTAGGCTTAGGAAAAGATACAAATAATTTGGGTAAATTTTTGAATTTTGTCTGGGCAGTAATAGTTAAGCCTACTCTTTTCGATTTCTAACTGCCAAGAGATTTCTTAACGTGTTTAACACTGTTCACGGGAGTCCGATCTCACAGCTCTGAGATCACGAAAATTTTTACCAGCAGATCTACGTGAAAAAAACCCAGTCTCCACCATGATTCAAACGCATAACCTCCGGAATACGAGGCGGACACCTTACATCGAGACCACTGAGCCTCTTTTCTTATTCTGCGTTTGTTCTCAATCTCCCGCTACCAAGCCCTGAACTAGGCTTTGTAAGTAGGTGGATGTAGTCCGGAGAGCGGAATGCGTTGTATCGCTAGTTTACAGCTTGACTGCGATATTTGCACCTTTCGGTCGGACACATCCGTCTTCGACAGGCTGAGCCTCTAATTTACCTTTAGCGATTTTTGGAGGGCTAGTCATTTACCCCACCAAAAACACACACACAAAAACACGAAACTCAAATACTTTGATAAACAAGCACAATTTTAAACAGCTCGTCTGTCCAAAAAGTACAGATACTTGTGTAGCTGGCGTCACTTGATGTAATACAATTAGTCCATTAGAGCTTAAATCACCCCAAAGTGATCTCAACAATTAAGTAGTTGAGCCGCAAAAACTATTTACGCGGACCCGCAGGAAACTCTGAGGACCGATACAGTTCCGTGGACCAGTGATTAGAAAACACTGATACAAATGCGAGTGAGAAGAACCTATATGACCTTATGGGTTAAGACTAACAAAAAACTAGTATCAAAGATTAAATAGCAATGAGCGCATGAGCTGCAGTGGTCAGCGACCCATAGCTGACTGCTAGCGTCAGGGCTAGCGAAACAGAGTTGCCAAGACCCTACTACACCTCCACGCGGTGATTCTGGATAACAGGCTGCAGCAGGGCAGTCTGGCTAAGGAGAAGGGATCGAAGAGCGAATGCTAACCCGGTACTCAAAAATTGCTTGCTGAAGTCGGATGTATTGGACCGAAAGGTGCAAATATCGCAGTCAAGCTGTAAACTACGACACGACGCATTCCATTCTCTGGAATACATTCTACTATTTAAGCCTTTTTAGGGTTTGGTAGCGGGAGATTGAGAACGAACTTAGCCAAACCAGGTCAAGCCAAGCAAAAACAAGCCAAACCAAGCCAAGCCAAACCAAGCCAAGCCAAGTCAAGCCAAACCAAGTCAAACCAAACCAAACCAAACGATTCCAAGCCAAGCCAAACCAAGCCAAGCCAAGCCAAGCCAAGCCAAACCAAGCCAAGCCAAATGTGTTTTTACCAACAAATGTAGGGCTAACATCGGACATGTCCTTAGAATGAACAGCAACAGACTTGCAGTCCAAGCGATTATGTGGGGTGCAAGTGGCACCAGAAAGAGGGGTAGGCAAGATGGACACTACGCAGGACAATCAACAGAGAGAGGCACACGTATAAGCCTCGACAAACATACAGGAACTACAACATTTGTCATTAGAACGATCTACCTGGAGTGGATTAGGTTCGGTCATGTGGGACAGGTGGGGCGTTGAAAGGTCGTATATACAAAGTTTTATTTACATATGTAGACAGACAAAAAAAAAATCTAAAAATAAAATAAAATATATATATATAGATAGATAGATAGATAGATAGATAGATAGATAAATAGATACATAAATAGATATATACATAGATAGATATATAAATAGATAAACAGAAACAGATTGATAGACATAGCAATAGATGGATAGATAGATAGATAGATAGATAAATAGATATATAGATATATAGATAGATTGACAGATAGATAGATAGACAGACAGACAGACAGACAGATAGATAGATAGATATATAGATAGATAAATAGATAGATAGGTAGATAGATAGATAGATAGATAGATAGATAGATAGATAGATAGATAGATAGATAGATAGATAGATAGAGAAATTGATATATAGACAGATACATAGACAGATACATAGATAGATACATAGATAGATAGATAGATAGATATATACATAAATAGATATATAGATAGATAGATAGATACATAGATACATAGATATATAGATAAATAAATAGACAGATAAAAAGATAAACATATATATATATATATATATAGATAGACAGATAGATAGACAGACAGACAGACAGATAGACAGACAGAGACAGAGACAGATAGATAGATAGATAGATAGATAGATAGATAGATAAATAGATAGATAGAT
This sequence comes from Ariolimax columbianus, assembly GCA_036924085.1. Classification (NCBI taxonomy): domain Eukaryota; kingdom Metazoa; phylum Mollusca; class Gastropoda; order Stylommatophora; family Arionidae; genus Ariolimax; species Ariolimax columbianus. The sequence goes on along the minus strand of JAVGWX010000008.1, from coordinate 47,666,656 downwards.
AGATAGATAGATAGATAGATAGATAGATAGATAGATATATAGATAGATTGATAGATAGATAGATAGATAGATAGATAGAATGATATATAGATAGATAGATATATAGATATACTGATTGATAGATAGATAGATAGATAGATAGATAGATAGATAGATAGATAGATTGATTGATTGATATATAGGCAGATAGGTAGATAGATAGATAGATAGATAGATAGATATATAGATATATAGATAGATATATAGATAGATAGATAGATAGATAGAAAGATAGATAGATAGATAGATAGATAGATAGATAGATAGATAGATAGATAGATAGATAGATAGATAGATAGATAGATAGATAGATAGATATATAGATAAATTAGAGTGAAGAGAAGTAGCAGAATCAAGAGAAACATACTTACGAAGGCCCCCACCTTTACTGCACAGCTGGCTAACGAGGTGGGGATCGACACTGTGAACCCCATAGCAGGAAGGTTAGTGAACAGCATCGCATTGCAGTGAGGCCAAGAGGATCTTCATCTACATTCTCATGTAGGCTTTGGAATGTAGAAATCATCTTCGTTATGTGCCACAAAAGACATGTTGTCAAAGAGTTGAAGGTAAATCAGTACAATCAATAATAATAATGCTAATCTATAGGACATTGATGAGAACTCGAGGTGTAATATGAACAATACAACCTTAACAGCACAATATAAACATCGCAATATGAACAACACAATATAAACATCGCAATATGATCAATACAACATGAACAACACAACGTGAATAACATGCACAACACAACAAGAACAATACAACATGAACAACACAATAGGAATGCCATGCACAACACAACATGAACAACACACCACAAACAACATGACAGGAACAACACACCATGGAAAACATGAATGCCACACCACTAGCAACACAACATGAAAAACACACCACAAACAACACATCATGAACAACACAACATAAACAACATGAACAGCACACCACAAACAACACAACATGCGCACCACACCACAAACAACACAACATGTACAACACAATATGAACAACATGAACAACACAACATAAACACCACACCACAAACAACACAACATGACCAACACAACATGAACAACACGCCATGGACAACACAACAGGAACGCCATGAACAACACAACATGAACAACGCACCAGAAACAACACAACATGAACAACACACCAGAAACAACACAACATGAACAACACAACATGAACAACACACCATGAACAACACACCACAAACAACACAACATGAACAACACAACATGAACAACACACCACAAACAACACAATATGAACAACACACCACAAACAACACAACATGAACAACATGATCAATACAACATGAACACCACACCACAAACAACACATCATGAACAACACAACATGAACAACACAACATGAACAACACAACATGAACAACAGACCGTGAACAACACAACATGAACAACACAACATGAATAACATGAACAACACAACATGAACAACACAACATGAATAACATGAACAACACAACATGAACAACATGAACAAACACAACATGAACAACACAATTTGAACAACATGAACAACACAACATGAACAACACAACATGAATAACATGAACAACACAACATTAACAACATGAACAAACACAACATGAACAACACATCATGAACAACACAACATAAACAACATGAACAGCACACCACAAACAACACAACATGCGCACCACACCACAAACAACACAACATGTACAACACAATATGAACAACATGAACAACACAACATAAACACCACACCACAAACAACACAACATGACCAACACAACATGAACAACACGCCATGGACAACACAACAGGAACGCCATGAACAACACAACATGAACAACGCACCAGAAACAACACAACATGAACAACACACCAGAAACAACACAACATGAACAACACAACATGAACAACACACCATGAACAACACACCACAAACAACACAACATGAACAACACAACATGAACAACACACCACAAACAACACAATATGAACAACACACCACAAACAACACAACATGAACAACATGATCAATACAACATGAACACCACACCACAAACAACACATCATGAACAACACAACATGAACAACACAACATGAACAACACAACATGAACAACAGACCGTGAACAACACAACATGAACAACACAACATGAATAACATGAACAACACAACATGAACAACACAACATGAATAACATGAACAACACAACATGAACAACATGAACAAACACAACATGAACAACACATTTTGAACAACATGAACAACACAACATGAACAACACAACATGAATAACATGAACAACACAACATTAACAACATGAACAAACACAACATGAACAACACAATTTGAACAACAAATTTGAACAACACAACATGAACAACACAACATGAACAGCACAACATGAACAACATGAACAACACAACATGAACAACACAACATGAATAACATGAACAACACAACATTAACAACATGAACAAACACAACATGAACAACACAATTTGAACAACACAACATGAACAACACAACATGAACAGCACAACATGAACAACACAACATGAACAACATGAACAAACACAACATGAACAACACAATATGAACAACACAACATGAACAACACAAGATGAACATCACAACATGAACAACACAACATGAACAGCACAACATGAACAACACAACATGAACAGCACAACATGAACAACATGAACCACATCTTCTACACACTCAGATTATCAGGATTACTAGATACCCACTTAATCATTAATTAATTATATATTGCTTCTAAAGCATTCTTCCATATCCAGAAGGCTACTTAACACTGACCAGAGTCCTAGTCTGCATGAAGATTCAGGTTTCTACTGTAGAGTGGGTTAATCTAAGAGGTAGACCAAGTTAGGCCATTCGTCTTCAATAATTGTATGAACTTTCACACATCAAGAAGAACAGATCACCGTTTCTAAAGCAGACAAGCCGGAGCCTGTATATTTAATGACGGTGACATTTTGATGATAAATCAGGCTGTCTATGAAACACGATCACAGATCAGAATGAATCAACTAACATTTTAGAGCCGTGGACCAAGGAAAGCCATACAGCTTTTATAATTCTACAATTAAATGCAGGGGAGATAAAACCATTGGCGTTGTCAGTGCGCATGCATTTCCGTGCATCAGCTAATTATTGGCCCTTACCCAGCCATCTTGGCTTTCTAATAAGGGCGCAGAGCGGATTGAAAGAGCTTCTTTGTCATTGCACAACTTGGTTTGTCTCTCCGATAATTGTCTTCTTCTTGCAAGTGCATCACTGCATTACGTGTGTATTGATTCATCGACTCAGCTGTCAACAGTAACCCGACCTTGGGCACTTTTCAATTTTACGCGGCTTTTGAAGTCCACAACCCGGCTCCGCTAATCCTGGCAGCAGACGCCTTTCAGGAGATATAGCGCGCGTGCTCCAGCCTTCTGAATATCATCTGCACAAGAGAAGGAGTGGGGGTGGGGAGGGGTGGGGTTGAAGAAAACAGTACGGGATGGGGTTATGGGAGGGGTAGGGGTGGGATGGGAAGAGAGAAGTTACGAGTGTAGCCGGTTTTGTATTAAACTTAGCAACTGTCATGAATTGATCACGTGACCCAAGTCAGCGTTATGCTTGTCATCTTAAATGACTGCGATTTGGGGGGTGGGGGGAGATATAAGGTTTGTACATATAGGCAGATCAGTGTTGGAAGCAACAAAAGCAAAGTTGATATATCAAGATCTGTCAACGACGGATGTGTCGGACCGAAAAGTGCAAATATCTCGGACAAGCTGTAAACTAGCGACACAACGTATTCCATTCCGGACTAAATTTTGCTACTTGCAAAGTCATGTTCAGGGCTTGGTAGCGGGAGATTGAGAACGAACGTATCAAGAAGTTAATGTAATGGAAATGACAATAAAGAAAATCCTCATTAAGTAGTAGAACGCAGTTGACAACACAAACACTCGATAAAACTCTCGACTTTAGACCAGCTCCCCCGCTTGTGTCATAGTCGTCTTCAGAACTACGTTGATGTCAAAGTATTTTAGTTTCTGTCTATACGACAATTTTACTGTTTGGCAAATTACACTGTATAGGGCAGAAACACGGACCAGCAAAGAAGGATGAATCAAGCTTGGAAGCGTTTGAAATATGGTGCTATGGTAGAATGGAACATGTGAGTTGAACGTACAGATCCAATGGCAGTGTCCTCGCTGAGATAGGCGCACAGAGACAAGTAGTGATACTGATGCAGAGGCGAAGATTTAAGTTGGATGTAGAGAAGGAAGATTAACATCTGGTCAGGTAAAATATACTGATCAGACATATTAGTCAGGGTCAGGAAAAATATACTGATCAGACATTTTAGTCAGGGTCAGGCAAAATATACTGATCAGACATGTTAGTCTGGGTCAGACAAAATATACTAATCAGACATATTAGTCAGGGTCAGGCAAAATATACTGATCAGACATGTTAGTCAGGGTCAGGCAAAATATACTAATCAGACATATTAGTCAGGGTCAGGCAAAATATACTGATCATACATATTAGTCAGGGTCAGGCAAAACATACTGGCCAAGACCCTCATCTTGGCTTCCTCGTAGCACTTCCTGGAAACGGGCTATTTTCATGGCAGCCTGGCTAATAAGGTGAAGGATCGACGTGATCCTCGTAGTAGTGAGCAACACACAGATGAAGCCAATCATATCACAGCCGAATGAAGGACCCCGGTCCACCTTCATCAGCACGCTCGGGATGTGAGGAAAGCTACTGCAATCCTCCACTTAACGTTCTTTTCAGGGCATACAAAAGAGTAAACCTACTCATTGTAGCTATTCGCAAACAACAAGTTGGCTGGGACACAATATGTGGTTTGAAAGTCTTCTACGGAAGATAAATAGGGCAAGATCCAGAGGAAATAAGTAAGTGGGTCACCACGACTCACCTTCACATCTCAAGTATACAGAGACATTAAAGTACGAACAAATGCTGAAATGAAGAGACACATTCAACGTAATGGGAGATAAAATGTGGCTTTACGGGAGAAATCATATCATAAAGATATTCATGTCTTAAGGAGAGAATAATATTTCATAATTAGAGATACACATCTTCAGGAGAAACATATATATATATATATATATATATATATATATATATATATATATATATATATATATATATATGTATATATATATATATATATATATATATATATGTATGTATATATATATAAATATATATATAAGAATTGGAAAAACATGTGTCTTTAGGGGCGGCAAATATATATTAATGAGAGTTTCACGTGACTTTAGGGAAGACACATTGTATTATAATGGGAGATAAAGGTGTCTTCAAGGGAGATAAATATATCTTTTCGGATATAAACGTTGCTATTTGGGAAAATAAATATGCAATTGGGTGACAAATATATTTGTATGGGTACTGAACCCGGTATTAGGAAGATAAATGCATTGTCATATTATATAAATATGTTTAAAGGTAAGTATTCAATTTTTGGCATAAATATGTTTTATAGTGCGATTCATCAGTTAATTCTGATTTTTAAAATTCTTTGTAAGGGCTATATTACTGCTATCGCCCGAGTGGTTTCTGAAGAAAACAGGATCGAGCTATAGTTTCCTATCGTGCATGTCACTAGAGGTAACTAACGCAGGTTGTGCATTGAGCTGGCAACATCGCCACGTAAAAACCATCCTTATTAAACGGAATTACAAATAACTAGACCCGGTCTTCCTTAAAAATTGGTTGGGGAGCCATAGTGTAGGGTGTATGTTTTAAAACAGGATGTAATGGGGCACTTTAACGTTACAAGTCTGCTATTGAGCGTATTGCACGAAATAGCAGCAGGGGTCTGCATTTTCATGGTCAGCGTGGCAAATGTAAATACAATCTCGAGACGCTTCCTTCCACCCAGCTGTAACGGAGCACCTGGCTGATTGTTAGAGACGGACAGGCAGGGATGAAGGAATTTGGTCACTTCTATCTCAATAACTATGTGACCGAATTCAACGAAGCTGTCTACAACTTCATCTTAGTCGGCAGTGCCTGTTTTGGAACTTTTTACAATTGTTGTATTTTTGGTCTTCTTCTTCATCTTCGTTTTCTTCATCTTCTTCTTTTTCTCATTCTTCTTTCACTTGTGTTGTTCTTCTTTTTATTCTGTTGTTTCTTCTTCTTTTTCTTCTTCTTCTTCTTCTTCTTCTGCTTCTTCTTCTTCTGCTTCTTCTTCTTTTTCCTCTTCTTCTTCTTCTTCATTTTCACCAAGATTCTATCTGAAAGATGCACTATGACGTTGTGTCGCAATTTACAGAAAAACTGCGATTTATGCGCTTTTCGATTCGACACATCTGATTTCAGTTCGGCATTTTTGGGACTGGCTTTTGTCTTCCTCTAAATATCTATTCGCTTTATCTCAGCGACTCCTATTTGCTTAGCCAGACTAAACAAGTGCAGCTCTATTCAATGTTAGCCACTTCGAATGTAGGCGGAATAGGGACATATTCAGCTCTGGTATGTTGATCCTGACGCAGCAATAAGCCAAGAGTCACAGACTCCCCATTCACGGATTTATACAGAAGCAAAGACACTCATCAAACAATTCATGAGTGCAGAATGGAGAGACCAGCACAAAGTATACAAGTCCAAGAGAATGACAGCATAGACAAACTTGACAGAGTTGGACAGACACAGTTCTTCAGACTCAGAACGGGACATTGTAGACTCAAGGCCCACCTCCACAGAATGGGCCTCAGAGATACCGCCACGTGCAGATGTGGGGTACCCAAGCAAACACCAGAACATATTCTGCAGGACTGCCCCACCTATGCAGACCAACACGTGGCAGTCTGATCTGAGGGAGCGAACATGCTCGAAAAGCTGTGAGGGACCGGCGAAGACCTGAAACACAGTCTCCTCCGGGAAGCTCACCGGACTAGACGCACAGCATCAGTTAATCGCGACGACGAAGAGGGAGATTTAATGTCAGCTCATTCACTGTGCTGCATATAGAGCCCCATTCTTGTGTTCAGAAAGTCACAGTTTGTGTCTAATCACATGTAGCAAAACGATGTTTAGATGTACTCCATTAATTTTCCATGGGCACCATTTTGTAACACGTGCTTTGCTCGGCGCATCTCTCAATCTCATTGGTTGGCAGCCAGATGGACTTTTATCGCATATCAAAGTAAAGGTGTCTGCTATAGTCTCTTCTTTCCATGTGTAGAGATCGCTGCTGGATACAATATTCGGTCTGCCTGGTAGGAGATTTTATGCCAATGACATTATTGTATCCCCAGCAGCACCTTCATCAAGGCTCATTGTTTCTTCCAGATCCTGCTGTGGAGCGCGAGCGAGTACCCGGCGGTATAACCTGGTAGGCAGATTGGGCTCATTAGCCTTGGTTGGTAGCCAATCTAAGAAAAGGTAAACTTTGACTCTAAATCCGGATAGACGAAGCCCGTTAGCCCGTTCAGGCAGCTTGCATAAGAGTGGACAATCTCTGATTTTAAAACCACAAGAGCCAGGGAGTGCTGGCTAGTCCTGGCGCGATGTGAGTATCATAGGACGTCTCGAGTAACTAGCATCTGCGGGCAACGAATCCAGTGCCGTGTGGAAACTTCGGGAGAGGGTAGGGGTACGAGAGTAAACCCAGACAGAAAATCCGGAGTGGTAGCACCTAAGACGGATGATTTTAAAATCACGAACTCATTCGGCAGCTCCTGCAGCTGAGCTGGTGCCAAATTGTCATAATTTACATACATTTGGATTACACAAGCAAGGCCGAGAGGGCGATCCTGCCTTTTGGGCAGCTGAGCTGGTGCCAAATTGTCATACTTTACATACCTTTGGATTACACAAGCAAGGCCGAGAGGGCGATCCTGCCTTTTGGGCAGCCCAGCGTCTCCATTTTCAGGGCACATACTTCGCGCCCTGGAGAAGCTACTCACACGCGCCACACGCATGGTCTGCAGAGACTGTGGCGCCTATGATGATGATGACCAACATGGATGTTAGTATTCATGTTGGTCTATTGTCAGGCAGGTGCATTACCTGTCCAGCTCATCCATATCTTCTTAACGACGTAGTATCTATGATGTTTTTAAATGTTGTTTTGGCTTCTGATTTCCTAGTTAGGAATTGTGTCACTTAGAGAGACTGCGGATGTTCTTCATTCCATTGCATCTTGGTTCCCTTGAAACTTCTAATCATCTGTTTTTTTGTAGTTTCCATATCCGGTAGGCATAGACTTCTGCCTCAGGTACAGTAGCATTCACTGACTAAGATATTTCTGTTAGCCACTTTTTCCGTGGTTTGACTCCGGTTTTGAATCCGGTGTGGTGTTAGTCGTGTTACGTGGCCAAGCCATTTTAGTTGCTGTCTTTTGATGTAGTTTAAAACTGGTGATGTTTACTCCAGTCTCCTAAAGTCATAGTTTCTGATCCTGTCTCTCTTTGTTACACCCAATATTTTTCGCAGACATTTCATTTCAGCTGTTACGATGTGTTGTTCTTAATTTGATGGAAGTGTTACAATTTTGACATTTA
>JAVGWX010000008.1:47590518-47653018 GCA_036924085.1 Ariolimax columbianus | reverse complement strand
GGCTAACTAGAAAATGAGGCACACGCTGACACCATACTGTCTGCATCCGAACCCTTCACTAGAAGTCTTGACAATGTCTTGCCTCTAGAAGATGTTGAGTCCGGACGAGAGAGTGAGAAAGATCCTGTGCACATCTTCCTCACTATAAACACATTGCGCAACTCACGACATCACCCTACAGATCACACCCTGACTAACAGCTCGCAACTAGCAGAGCCCCCAAACTGCAGCGGCGGAACAGGCAGAAAACGATCACGAAAACTACCCATCACGCTTGCAACATGGAATGTCCGCACGCTACTGGACAACGCCAAAGCAAACAGACCCGAACGACGGACAGCACTGATCGTCAGGGAACTGGCTAGATACAACATCTGTATAGCTGCCCTGAGCGAGACACGACTGGCAGAGGAAGGGCAGATCACAAAAGAAGGCGTTATAATTTCTTCTGGAGCGGCCGCAGAAAAGAAGAACGCCGTGAAGCTGGAGTTTGCTTTGCCATCAAGACCAACATGGTCGACAAGCTCACAAGCATGCCCAGAGGAATTAATGACCGCCTGATTACACTGCGTCTCCCCCTAATAGGAGGGCGCCATGCAACACTTATCAGTGCATACGCACCCAAAATGAGAAATCCTCAGGAAACAAAAGATAAGTTTTATGAGGACCTTGACGCTCTCATCGCTGCAGTCACTAAATCTGACAAACTGGTCATCCTCGGTGATTTTAACGCTAGGGTTGGCACAGATCATACAGCCTGGGAGGGGGCCATTGGCAGACATGGTATCGGAAAATGCAATAGTAACGGACTGCTCCTTCTGAGGACATGTGCGCAAATGAACTACTCATTACAAACACAGCTTTCCGACTTCCTGTCCGAAATAGAACCACATGGATGCACCCAAGGTCCCGCCACTGGCACCTCATTGCCTACATTATCATCAGACGTAGGGATCGAGCGGATGCTATGATAACAAAGAGCATGTGTGGTGCAGAATGTTGGATCGACCATCGACTTGTCATTGCCAAGCTAAACTTCAAGATCCAGCCCAAAATGCGCCCCCAGGGAAAGAAACCACCGAGGAGGCTAAATGTCTCTCAGCTGAAATACGAACCCACGAGAGGAAGCTTCCAGGAAGAGCTTGAGGGTAGACTATTTGAGCTTCGTTTTGAAAAGAACGACATCGAAGAGAACTGGGCATCATTGAGAAACACACTCTACGATACAGCTGTTAAACACATTGGCCCACTCACGCGCAAGCATAAGGACTGGTTTGATGAGAGCGATCTGGAAATACAGGGCCTTCTCGATGCAAAACATGAAGCACACAGGGAATAACAGAGGGACACACCATCTCCGGCAGCAAAAGCTGCCTTCAATACTGCTCACAAAGCTGTCCAGACCAAACTTAGAGAAATGCAAGACTCCTGGCTCAGCAAAAGAGCTGACGAAATTGAGATGTAGACCCCCAGTCAGTTTGACAGCATATATAGCTGCTCTTAACAAACCACCCGGGGGAAGGTACAAATAATTTTGGGTAGAATTTTAGTTAGAATCTTTTTTGAATTTTGTCCGGGCACTGGCCGTTTAAGCCTACTCTATTCCATTTATATCTGCTGAGGGATTTTTATCATGCTCGGAACTGAACACGGGAGTCCGATCTCGCTACCCAGATACAAGGGACATTTTTACCAGAAGATCCACGTGAAAAAAATCCCGGTCTCCACCGTGATTCAAACACGCTGCCTCCGGCACTCGAGGGGGTACGTTACATCGAGACCACGGAGTCCCCCTTGTTTGTGGTTACGTTTTTGGGATTTAAACCCCGAACCTTTGCCGTGAAATGCGAGTCCTCTACCACTACATTAATCAGAAGCAGCAGTCAATCTGAAACTTCTCCCATGCCCCTTGACAGGTGAAAGCAGCCACACGGAAAGTAGTTTGTGTTGACAAAAACTACTGCCAGTCTCCAAACGTGAAGTCAGACACGCGAATAGCGTCCCTTGCTAAGGTAGACAACTCGGGATTTATAAAGTATTGATATCGTCCCCTCATAGTGTGCACGTCCGTCTTTGTGAGCACACTTCTGTGATGTGTCACTGCCACACACCTCAAACCACGACTATAAATCAGACCAATTTTAGACTCAACGATCGTGGCTAGTGTCAGGCCCAGACCCAGTCATATCACACCCCCACATACACACAGATTCTTCTCTCACACACGTACGTAGGCATACTTATATGCGCATTCAACTTCTCTTTCACTCTCTAACACGCACATGAACATTACCACCTGCTCAAATTCTTTCTGCCACACGTATATATATATATATATATATATATATATATATATATACACACACACACACACACACACACACACACACACACACACATACACACACGATAATACTCCCACACTCACTCGCTTCTTCACACGCACTCTCCCTCACACACACACACACACTCTCCCTCAAACATACTTACACACACAAACACTCTTCATCACACACACTAGCACTTTCCCACACATACACACGCGCACTCTACCCCCCCCCCATACCCTCTCCTCACACATACGCGCACCAACCCCACATACACACCCTCTGTCTCTCCCATCTACCAATACACATTCGTCCCCATACACTCATATACACTCACACACTCCAGTTTCTCACAAACCTGTACATCCACACACACACACACACATATATTCTCCTTCATATATACTGTCTCACACACACACACACACACACACTCTCTACCTCGTTCATAAATAGACACACGTCCCACCCACCGACCGACCCACACACACACGTGTCCATACACATACACGTCCACACTCACACACTTTCTCTCAACCACTAATACAGCATCACACATAAATGCACTCACACATACGAAAAACCGACCCTTGCACCACACTGACACACCCATACACACGCACACATACATGCCCTCTCTAACTCTCTCTCTCTCTCTCCTTCTCTCCTTTTCTCTCACACACGCAAGCACACGTTCTTTATACCTCATAATTCATACATGCCCACATACACACACTTACACACATCGTTACTTTTTCTCTCGTTCACACCAACACACACACACACCCTCCAATACACACCCTCACAAACACACACACACCATTACAAACACACGCATACACACACACACACACACCCTCACACCATCATACACACACCTTCACAAACACACACACACCCTCACACACACACATACACACAGACCCTCACAAACACACATACCCTCACACACACACACACATACACACACACCCTCTCAAACACGCACACACCCTCACAAACACACACACACCCTCACAAACACACTCACACACATATACACACATATCCTAACAAACACACACACACCCTAAAAAACACACCCTAACAAACACACATACACCCTCACACACCCTCACACACACACACCCTCACACCCTAACACACACAAACCATCACAAACACGCTATCGACCCTAACACGTCCAGGTAAATGCGAGATATCGATTCTGTCAATCCTGGTCTCCCGTTTATTACAAGTCCAAACTGTCATCATGCGTTTTTAGGCCGTAGCTTTCTCGTGTCTCTTCTGCGTCTCCTTTCTTCTGAATCTCTTTAACAGATTCATCGTGTTGTTTATACCTTCTTCTAAATCCCTCTGCATTAATTCTTTATCTTTCCTTCCCACGTCTGCCTGTCCCTTAAGCCCGGTCAGCAGACACGTTGTTTATTTCCTTATCCGCTTTCACCTTTCTCGCTAGGCTTCCGTTTGGTGATAGTAGTATTCCCAGACCCCGACCTTTGTAGGTGACCAAAAAAGGTTTTATTGAATAAATACAAATATTATTTTCACACAACCCGGACTCACCAATACTTGTTTATGATACTATCGATTCGCGGGTTTAATACTTCTCTCGCCAGCATACAATTTGTCAATGAATTTCGCTGATGGAAGACTATGCTGTCACTTTGCTCTTTTCGGGGAGCCGACAGACAGAAGCATTTTTTATGTTACCTTATCGGTGTGTTTGTACGGGGAATGTTAGAAAAGTGTTGCTAATTAGTTTGAAGAAGTCAAGGCACTTACCTGGAAATTGGTGTGGACTTTAGTCCTTCTCTAGCCCTTCACTCAGCAAGGATATACACTTCTCCATTCTAATCTTTCCCTTCCTGACGCCCTGTAGAATTTCTCCGTCTGGATCCAGAACCACGTCTTCAATTCAGAAATCAAGTCAGAAAAACGATTACATATTCGTGCACCATCCACCATGCTCACCGGACTTGGCACCTAGTGACTTCTTCATTTTCCCATTCTTGAACGTCGATTTTCTGACTTGTATACTGAACTGGAGACGTTATTCCTAGCTTAACTTAACGCTTTATACTGGTTTCGAAGACTTTGCAGAGTCTGCATACAACCGGTTTTTTTTTTTTTGAGGGTGGTTAACGGATGTGCGAGTCAACCTTAATAGACTAAATAGACACAAAAACCATAGGAAAGTAGACTCGCAGCCTGTTAGGCGCCATCTAAACTGCTCTAAAAAATAAAATCACTCAACTAACCATGGCCGGTCTTATGTCATGTCACAGTTAGTGACATGCTCTCAGTGGGGCGGGGGTGCTATTTTTGTCTTCGTCACGCAAAGACCAGTCGAGTCAGAGAAGTTCTACATTTAGGGCGGCAAGAAGGTGAAGAATAGATGGAAGAAGTGAATCGCCTGGCAAGGTGAATGAATAGAGAAGGACCAAAGTTCACGGACATTTCGAGGTAAGTGCCTTGACTCCTTCATACTCAAGCGTTAAACCTTTTTACCACGCCTCGTACTACTCTGTCACGCAAATGTACATTCTCTCTATCCCTCTCTATCCTTCCTTGCTCTTTCCTTTTCCTTTCTCTCCCTCTGTCTCTAACTTATTCCCTCCGTCTCTCACTCTCCCACTCAGATGACGGCGTGGGCTAGTGGTTAAGGGATATGGCTCACAATACGAAGGTGATGGGTTCGCTCCTCAATCACAGCACCGGCCGTTACCCCGGGGAAGTAAACACTTAAAAAATGCAGGAAGAAGCAGAGCCTTACATAAAATGTATGCAGAAGTTGGATGTACTGCGCCGACAGGCGCAAAATAGAAACATAGCGCAAAGCACACCGCATTGAGGAATACATTTAATAAGGCGAACGAAAAACTTAAAAACAAACAGTTTTTCCATTCTCCTCCTTTCTCCCTCTCCTTACCCCTCTCTTCTCTCGTCATCTTTCCCTCTCCCTCTCTAGCTCTATCTCTCTCTCTCTCCTTCTCGCTCTCACCCACTCTCTCCATCCCTCTGCCTCTCTCTACCCTCTCCCTTAACCCCTTTTTCCTCCCATTCTCTCCTACTGTCTCTCCATCCCTCACTCACTCTCCTTCACTTTCTCTCTCTACCCCAGAGACCATCAGTCTTACTCGTTGCGTTACCCTCACTATGTCTCAATTTCTCCCTGTCTTTCTCACTCTCTATTCCCCCTTCCCCTTTTTCACACACATTTTTCTCACAAACGTTTGAGATCACTACACAACTCTCTCTCTCTCTCTCTCTCTCTCTCTCTCTCTTTCTCTCTCTTTCTCTGTCATTCTATATCTTTTTCTTTTGCGCACATAACCATCACTCATCTTACGTCTCACTTTCTCTCATACTCTCTGTCTCTCACACAAACGCGCATTTCTCTCTCTCAAACTCACCTTGTGTCTCCCACTAGCCCATACCCTCTCTCTCTCTCTTATCAATCACTATCCCTCTCACTTTCTCTCACGGTCTCTCTGTCAATCTCTCATACCACTCGCCCTCTCACTGTATCGCTTTTTCTCCCAGAATTTAAATTTCACATCTCTATCTCACTCTCTCTCTCCCTCTTTCTCTCATATTCAAACTTTCTCTTACCACTTTCTAACTTTCTTTCTCGATCTCTCTATCACTCTCTCATACCACTCTCCCTCTCACTTTCTCTCAAGATCACTCATACCTCTCTCAAACCTCTCCCTCACTTTATCACTTTCTCTCTCAAATCTCTCTTATCTCACCCACTTTATCTCACACAAGATCGTCACAATCTCTCTCAAATCTCTCTTATCTCACCCACTTTATCTCACACAAGATCGTCACAATCTCTCTCAAATCTCTCTTATCTCACCCACTTTATCTCACACAAGATCGTCACAATCTCTCTCAAATCTCTCTTATCTCACCCACTTTATCTCACACAAGATCGTCACAATCTCTCTCAAATCTCTCTTATCTCACCCACTTTATCTCACACAAGATCGTCACAATCTCTCTCAAATCTCTCTTATCTCACCCACTTTCTCACACAAGATCGTCACAATCTCTCTCAAATCTCTCTTATCTCACCCACTGTATCTCACACAAGATCGTCACAATCATCTCTCTCAAATCTCTCTTATCTCACCCACTTTATCTCACACAAGATCGTCACAATCTCTCTCAAATCTCTCTTATCTCCCCCACTTTATCTCACACAAGATCGTCACAATCTCTCTCAAATCTCTCTTATCTCACCCACTTTATCTCACACAAGATCGTCACAATCTCTCTCAAATCTCTCTTATCTCACCCTCTTTATCTCACACAAGATCGTCACAATCATCTCTCTCAAATCTCTCTTATCTCACCCACTTTATCTCACACAAGATCGTCACAATCATCTCTCTCAAATCTCTCTTATCTCACCCACTTTATCTCACACAAGATCGTCACAATCTCTCTCAAATCTCTCTTATCTCACCCACTTTATCTCACACAAGATCGTCACAATCTCTCTCAAATCTCTCTTATCTCACCCACTTTATCTCACACAAGATCGTCACAATCTCTCTCAAATCTCTCTTATCTCACCCACTTTATCTCACACAAGATCGTCACAATCTCTCTCAAATCTCTCTTATCTCACCCACTTTATCTCACACAAGATCGTCACAATCTCTCTCAAATCTCTCTTATCTCACCCACTTTATCTCACACAAGATCGTCACAATCTCTCTCAAATCTCTCTTATCTCACCCACTTTATCTCACACAAGATCGTCACAATCATCTCTCTCAAATCTCTCTTATCTCACCCACTTTATCTCACACAAGATCGTCACAATCATCTCTCTCAAATCTCTCTTATCTCACCCACTTTATCTCACACAAGATCGTCACAATCATCTCTCTCAAATCTCTATTATCTCACCCACTTTATCTCACACAAGATCGTCACAATCTCTCTCAAATCTCTCTTATCTCACCCACTTTATCTCACACAAGATCGTCACAATCATCTCTCTCAAATCTCTCTTATCTCACCCACTTTATCTCACACAAGATCGTCACAATCTCTCTCAAATCTCTCTTATCTCACCCACTTTATCTCACACAAGATCGTCACAATCTCTCTCAAATCTCTCTTATCTCACCCACTTTATCTCACACAAGATCGTCACAATCTCTCTCAAATCTCTCTTATCTCACCCACTTTCTCACACAAGATCGTCACAATCTCTCTCAAATCTCTCTTATCTCACCCACTTTATCTCACACAAGATCGTCACAATCATCTCTCTCAAATCTCTCTTATCTCACCCACTTTATCTCACACAAGATCGTCACAATCTCTCTCAAATCTCTCTTATCTCACCCACTTTATCTCACACAAGATCGTCACAATCATCTCTCTCAAATCTCTCTTATCTCACCCACTTTATCTCACACAAGATCGTCACAATCTCTCTCAAATCTCTCTTATCTCACCCACTTTATCTCACACAAGATCGTCACAATCTCTCTCAAATCTCTCTTATCTCACCCACTTTATCTCACACAAGATCGTCACAATCTCTCTCAAATCTCTCTTATCTCACCCAGTTTATCTCACACAAGATCGTCACAATCTCTCTCAAATCTCTCTTATCTCACCCACTTTATCTCACACAAGATCGTCACAATCTCTCTCAAATCTCTCTTATCTCACCCACTTTATCTCACACAAGATCGTCACAATCTCTCTCAAATCTCTCTTATCTCACCCACTTTGAATTTCATTGCATCTGTCGCTCTCTGTCACACATCTCCTTCTCAGTCAATTTCTTTCACACTATCTCTGTATCTCTCTCATATATCTCTCATCGACTTTATCTCACACTATCTCTCTCTCTCATTTAACTCTCACTCATCCACTTTTTCTCACACTATCTCTGTATCTCTCTCATATATCTCTCATCGACTTTATCTCACACTATCTCTCTCTCTCATTTAACTCTCACTCATCCACTTTTTCTCACACTTTCTCTGTATCACTCTCCCACTTTCCATCACACTAGTTCTGCCTTTCACACATATCCATCTCTCTCCCTTTTTCTTTCTCTTTCATTTCTCACTTTCACCCGCTTTCTCTCACACTATCTCTTTATCTCTCTCATTTCTCCCTCGCATCCACTTTCTCTCACATTATCTCTCTCATTTCTCATTCTCACCCACTTTCTCTCTCTCTCTCTCATTTTTCACTCTCACCCATTTTCACTCACACTATCTCTCTATTTCGAATTTCTCACTGTCACCCACTTTCTCTCACATTTTCTCCCTCACCTAATTTCTCTCACACTATCTCTCTCATTTCTCATTCTCACCCACTTTCTCTCACACTATATCTGTATCTCTCTCATTTCTCACTCTCACCTTTTTATCACACTTGCTTTTTATCGCTCTCATTTCTCACTCTCACCTTTTTATCACACTTGCTTTTTATCTCTCTCATTTCTCACTCTCACCGACTTTCTCTCACACTATCATTTCTCATTCCCACCTTCTCTCACACTCTGTATATCTCTCATTTCTCACACATGTCCATCTCTCTCCCTCTCACTCTCTCTCTCATGTTTCACCCATTCTCTCACACTACTCTCTCTCTCTCATTTCTCACTCTCACCGATTCCCTCACACTATCAATCACTCTCTCTTTCTCTCTCTCTCTCTCTCTCTCATTTCTCAGTCTTAGCCATTTCTCTCACAGTATTTCTGTATCTCTCATTTCTCACTTTCACCCGCTCTTTCTAGCACTGTCTCTGTATCACTCTCATGTTCCTTCTGTCTTCCACACATTTGCATCGCTTTCCTTCTCCCTCTCTCTTTCACTCCCTCTCTCTTTCACTCCCTCTCTCATATGTCACTCTCATTCACTTTCTGTCTTATTTCCTTTCAACCTCCCGCCTCCTTTTCCTCCCTCACATAACCACACGAATTAGAATCTATGCAAGTCCCTCTCAGCCTATTAAAAGTACAATCTTCCTCTATGTCCTCCACCATGTTTTTGTATCCCACTTCTTTGTCTTTCTGTCTCTCCCACCCTCCCACTATGCCTCCGACTGTCCGTGAATGGTGCTTCTCCCAAGCTGCCTGCAGGGCTCACCAGGGTGCCCCCATTTGAATTAATTAGAGTGAGCGAAGTTGTAATCTGCCCTCGGGGGTAGTGGGGTGAGTCAATTTGATGTTTACATGAGTACAAGCCAGCTGAGTCCCACTGCCTGGGTCTGGCTTATTTCATGTCAAACTTTTAGCGAGTGGGAGGGAGGAATAGTCCGGAAGAGGGACGGGGAAGGAAGTAAGGGAGGTGGGGGTTGAGGGTGGGAGTAATATGACAGAGCAAAACGAGTAAATACAATTTATATACACAGCGGAGAAGGTGAGGATAGGGAAAGAGGAGATTTGTGTGCAGCGAGAGTAGAATATGAGAAAGAAAGAATGGAGGCTATTTTGTTTGAGTGTTGGGAGAGAAAAACCGGATAAATATATGAAGACACGGTGTTTATGAATCCATTTTCATGCTTTCTAAAACATACAAAGAGTAATGCTGCTCCAATGCACGGTTAGAGCGCAATGATACAAGATGAAATGGGAGGGGTTATATTTTTGACGTGCCGATGACGCAATACCTGATTCGCTAGCAGTAGAAACGAGGCGGGGCTTATATTGTGCTCATTTGCATTGATTGTCTGAAAAGTGGAATATTTTGTCTTTGTGTGTCAGAGTCACTATGGGCAGTCGTTGTAATACTACCATAATGGCGATTAAAGAATGCAGAAACATTGTGATTTTCATTTCTTTGACAAAATATATTTCGAGTAGCTGATGTGACATTCATAATTCATAATGATATAACTCTGGGCTGAGTGGTGCCTGGGATGAGAACACTAGAACTGCGACTGTCCAAGCAGATCGTAAACGGTGACTAAAGATGGGTGTGTATTGTTAAAATACCTCATCATTAGTATATCACTACCAATGTAAAGTCTCAGACACAGGCTTCCTGCTAACGGGCCAGTTGTAGTGGTGAACCTATACTTCACTTAGAGCTAAAGGACAAATTGATCAATGTTAGTATAATTCTGAGCCCTTATTGGAATCTCCAACAATTTACGTCTGATAGGACCGGCTCCAAAGATAACTCATTTCTGAGAAACATTTCTGACATAAAATAGCTGCTATCCTGTAGTAGGGAGACTGTGGACAGCCTAAAGCTAGTGAAAACGCCCCCCGCTTCCGCACGCCCTCGGAAAAACAAATGCATGTTGATGACGGATGAAGTAGACCTCAACCCCCCCCTCCCCACTCACACCCCTCATCAGGAAGACTGCGTAACACCAATCGTCCCATAGAGACATGCCGTTTTTGTTACGATGAAAAGGTGACAGAAGGTATTTTAAACTACATCTTTCTGATAGTGTCTAATGTTTTCAGTTCAACAAACAAAATAATTCAGGCATGTATGCTTATGGTAAGAAAGGAACAGTAACAATAGAACGTGCATTCCAGGCCTGCTAACTCAATGCCTAGTCGAAAGTGAGCTGGCTTGCTAGACTGGGATTACAATATGCCAAGGTTTCGAAATCACGGACAGACATAAACAAAATTCTGGACGTGGTTCGTGCCTGGTACTACCGCTTCTATAGTAAACCTACATGTGTTAATGGAGTTCCAGTCGAGCGAGTTGGGGAACGTAAAAAAACAGCAAGGAAAGGAACTGGCCTGCAGCTTAGTACTTCATCCCTGACGGCAATTGTTGCCATTTGACTGACCTTTACCTTTTAACTCCATGAGAGGAGCAGAGTGACAACATATATATCTCTTAAATCTGCTGCATAATTAACAGTATTTTCACGAGATTAACCTAACACAGACTGCCACATTTATCAGTGGAATGTATGTGATGTGAAGGACATGCTACATATTGACGATAACAGTCTGAGATGGACTGCCAAGTTTATGAGTGAAATTGATGTGATTGTTTAAATGGTGCAAGTATACAATTTAAATGGATGGACTATTTTAAAGGGTGCATAGTGAAGTTAGAAACGTGTGGCAGTCTGTCACAAGTTCATGAGAGAAATAGATGTGATTCTTTGTAGAATGACATGTATGGTGATGTGAGAAACTTGAGATGGACTAGACATTCTTGAGAGAAATAGATGTGATGTCTTGAAAGGGACGCTGTATGGAGACGTGATGCACGAGAAACAGTTTGTAACTAGTTCATGAGAGAAATAAATGTGATATTGTGAAAGGTACATTGCAATAAGACGCGAGACACGTGAGACAGTTTGTTACAAGACATGAGAGCGATAGATGTGATGTTCTGAAAGGGACGTTGTATGGAGAGTAAGACACTTGAAACATTTTGTGACAAGCTCATGAGAGCAATAGATGTGATGTTCTGAAAGGGACGTTGTATGGAGAGTAAGACACTTGAAACATTTTGTGACAAGCTCATGAGAGCAATAGATGTGATGTTCTGAAAGGGACGTTGTATGGAGAGTAAGACACTTGAAACATTTTGTGACAAGCTCATGAGAGCAATAGATGTGATGTTCTGAAAGGGACGTTGTATGGAGAGTAAGACACTTGAAACATTTTGTGACAAGCTCATGAGAGAAATAGATGTGATGTTCTGAAAGGGACGTTGTATGGAGATGTAAGATACTTGAAACATTTTGAGACAAGCTCATGAGAGACATAGATGTGATGTTCTGAAAGGGACGTTGTATGGAGAGTAAGACACTTGAAACAGTTTGTGACAAGCTCATGAGAGCAATAGATGTGATGTTCTGAAAGGGACGTTGTATGGAGAGTAAGACACTTGAAACATTTTGTGACAAGCTCATGAGAGAAATAGATGTGATGTTCTGAAAGGGACGTTGTATGGAGATGTAAGATACTTGAAACAGTTTGTGACAAGCTCATGAGAGAAATAGATGTGATGTTCTGAAAGGGACGTTGTATGGAGATGTAAGATACTTGAAACATTTTGTGACAAGCTCATGAGAGACATAGATGTGATGTTCTGAAAGGGACGTTGTATGGAGATGTAAGATACTTGAAACATTTTGTGACAAGCTCATGAGAGACATAGATGTGATGTTCTGAAAGGGACGTTGTATGGAGACGTGAGAGACATGAGTTTGTGACAAGTTCATGAGATAAATAAATCTGAAGTTTTAAAAGGACGTTATTTGGAGACGAGAGACGCATGATACAGTCCGTGATAAGTACTTGAAGGAAATTGATGGGATATTTGGAAGGACAAGTTACAAGCTGATGTGAGTAACCAGAGATGAAGACCAAGTTTATGACGGAACTTGATGGGCTATTTGGAAGGACAAGTTACAAGCTGATGTGAGTAACCAGAGATGAAGACCAAGTTTATGACGGAAATTGATGGGATATTTGGAAGGACAAGTTACAAGCTGATGTGAGTAACCAGAGATGAAGACCAAGTTTATGACGGAACTTGATGGGACATTTGGAAGGACAAGTTACAAGCTGATGTGAGTAACCAGAGATGAAGACCAAGTTTATGACGGAACTTGATGGGCTATTTGGAAGGACAAGTTACAAGCTGATGTGAGTAACCAGAGATGAAGACCAAGTTTATGACGGAACTTGATGGGCTATTTGGAAGGACAAGTTACAAGCTGATGTGAGTAACCAGAGATGAAGACCAAGTTTATGACGGAACTTGATGGGCTATTTGGAAGGACAAGTTACAAGCTGATGTGAGTAGCCAGAGATGAAGACCAAGTTTATGACGGAACTTGATGGGATATTTGGAAGGACAAGTTACAAGCTGATGTGAGTAACCAGAGATGAAGACCAAGTTTATGACGGAACTTAATGGGACATTTGGAAGGACAAGTTACAAGCTGATGTGAGTAACCAGAGATGAAGACCAAGTTTATGA
This sequence comes from Ariolimax columbianus, assembly GCA_036924085.1. Classification (NCBI taxonomy): domain Eukaryota; kingdom Metazoa; phylum Mollusca; class Gastropoda; order Stylommatophora; family Arionidae; genus Ariolimax; species Ariolimax columbianus. Next base: position 47,639,729 of record JAVGWX010000008.1, on the reverse strand, counting down.
CGGAACTTGATGGGATATTTGGAAGGACAAGTTACAAGCTGATGTGAGTAACCAGAGATGAAGACCAAGTTTATGACGGAACTTGATGGGACATTTGGAAGGACAAGTTACAAGCTGATGTGAGTAACCAGAGATGAAGACCAAGTTTATGACGGAACTTGATGGGCTATTTGGAAGGACAAGTTACAAGCTGATGTGATTACCAGAGATGAAGACCAAGTTTATGACGGAACTTGATGGGCTATTTGGAAGGACAAGTTACAAGCTGATGTGAGTAACCTGAGATGAAGACCAAGTTTATGACGGAACTTGATGTGATTATTTGAGGGAGTGACAAAAAAAAAAGAAAAAGAACGACATGTCGCTATTTCCAGTCACAACATTCAATGTTACTGTTTGAGTAGAATCATCATCATGTAGCATGCCTTTTGCAAAATGTCGCTCTCATAACAGCCGTTCTATAAGACAACTGATCTCTGGCCAACTCCCACCTCTGTTGTTGTGATTTTCAGGACCTCTGTGATGTCTTGTGTCCATCTTCTCCTCGGTCTGCCTCTGCCCCAATTGTCCAGGCACCCTACCCTCGTTCTCTCCAGACCATAATGGCGTTTGATGTTCCCGCAATATTTTAGTTTTCTGGACATTATATTGTTTACTATCCAATTTTTCCCGCTTTCCAGTTCTTTTAGGATGTCTACATTTTCTCTTTTTGCTATCCGTGGTATTTTGAGGCCTTTACTGTAACATTTTAATTTTTAAAACTCCATGTTTTTCTTAAGTTTTTGTGTGGTGGTAGGATAAAACCCAGAAATAAACAGGCACGCTATTTGCAATGTCGTCAGAATGGCAGGGGTGTTAGAGTACTTGCAGTTTGCATCGAAGGGGTGGGTTCAGTTTCCTACATCGACGTGCCAGGTCTAACCACCTAGGCAGACAGACTGGCAAAAGAAGGTGCACTACTACCACAACCAGATTCTAGTGTGATCTACGAAGAGTCCAAAAGGCTTATTAGAGCCAGATACATGGCCAAATGGGAAACAGAACATACTGGCTACACAAAAAACGATGCCTATTACCAGTTGAACAGAAGAGAGCAGGTCGTGGTCTTCAGACTCCGCACAGGCCACAACAGACTGAAGTACCACCTATTCAATAAACTGAAGATAGGTGGCACTGACGAATGCACTTGTGGTACCGGGAAAATGACCGCTGAACATCTGCTGAACAACTGCCCGACATACGAGGACCAAAGAAACCACATATGGCCATCACCAGTGGCAATACTAGACAAGCTCTATGGCAGTGTCGACAGCCTCAGGATGACAGCTGCTTTCTTCGAAAAAATAAAGGTTGATGTTTGACAGCGAACGAAAAAGAAGAAGAATAACCACCAATAAATGGTGACCTCACCGCAGTAATAGTTGTATGGAAAAGACTATGTTCACATTAACCTTCAAAACATGTAGTCAAAGTCGACTAAAGAAGGTTGTACGTAGAGGCTAGTAACCTCATCATGAAATGTATTTGACATTCAATTGTTTCTAGTATTGAAATTTCAATTGTCTGTGGTATTGGACCTTCAATTGTCTGTAGTATTGGACCTTCAATTGTATGTAGTATAAGACCTTCAATTAAACGCAGTATGTGACCTTCAATGTCTGTAATAGTAGACCTTCAATTGTTTTTGCTGTATTTGACCTCAAATTGTCTGTAGTATTTGACCTTCAAGGTGCTTCAGTATTTCCCTTTTATTATTCTATATAGAAGATTGATTTTGGAATTCAACCGTGCCAGAACAGAACATAGCAGATTGAACAGACACTTACATAGACTTTGAAAGCCTCCTCATCATCTAACAGCACTCACGATATGTCCTGTTTGTCCAACTTGGCCCCACTTCATTTGAACCTAGTATGTTGGGACTGCAAATGAGGGTCACACTCCTTAGACCACCGAATCCATATAAGCGATATCCTGAATGTAATACATTTTTAAGGATGCAGATTTTGTTTTTCTCAGGAAAAAAAAAAATTGAGACACACTAGCTATTCATCTGGACATATAGGTGGATGTTTGAGACGCAGACATCTGCCATGAAAGGTCTGCGGTCGTGGTGTGCAGGCTCAACATCCTTCTCCTATGGCGCCTGAGATTCATCCTTGGCGCCTGATGGAGAGACAGGGTGACAAATGTAGGGATGCATTCATGTACCGTTCTTCCAAGTAGGTATATCCTTCTATGGCAGCAAAGACTGCGTTGGCTTGGTCTTGTTCGTCGCATGGAAGACAGCCACATCCCCAAACATATTCTATACGGATAGCTGGCGTGGGGTAAAAGAACAGCTGACTGACCACAGCTGAGGTTTACAGATCCATGTAAGCTGGACCTGAAAGCACTGGATATGGATCTGGCATCTTTGGAATACGTAGCTGTGGACAGATCCAAATGGAGATGTAACCCGAAGAGCCACCTCAGACTTGACGGAAACAAGATATCTAAACACAGGGGAGTGAAAAGACATCGCTACAACGAAAATATATTGTTCAAAGCTGATTACAATTAAATTAATCAAAATTTAAAAAAATCGTTATGGTCAGATACCGCACCGAGACGAAAACACAAACGAACCCTACGTTAACATCAATAAGCCTTTATCAGGGACAATAAATAACACAAATACTGATCTAGCAAAACATAGAAGAAGGGAAGAGTACATGTATGGGGGATGTCAAGATACAAAGAAAATAAGGGTGTACTTATCTGATATTGCGTCTCACTTCGCGACTCATCAGGTCCAAATGAGTCGAAATTACCAAATGACTCCATTTATAGTCGAGTCGACGACCTGATAAGTCGCTATGTGAGACATACTGTAAAGAAACATACTTATTGTGGCCATTATACAACAACAACAACATCAACAACAAGAAGAGAATTGGAAGCTGCATGAATAAGGGCTTGTTTCGCAAGATCAGAGATTCATCCATCTTCTGCATCGACGTTTGTTCTGCTATGAATTTTGTGACGTTCTGTCGTAATTTACAGCGAGGCTGTGATATCTGCGCCTTTCGGTCCGATACTTCCATTTTCAGCAGGACATTTTTGGAACCGTGTCTGCATTCCCTCAGTGGTCCCTATTCTCTAAACTAGAATATACTAGTGCAGTCTCCTTCCATGACCACCACGTGGAAGCGAAAGAGGGTGTAGGTCAGCTGTGGTTTGGTGACCCTGAATCAGACAGCCAGCCTATTGGCTGCTGCCAGCTTATTAATAATTCGTGAAGTGAAATTTCTTCATTACTAGGATACATTACTGTCAAGATAAGTAATTACTTATAATTTTATTTGTTATAAGTTTAATCGTTTAGAAGTATTCTTTTTGTCGGATTTGTGTTGTGGTTGCTAAGTCGTTAGAGTCTTGGCCATGTGCACCATAATGATTATGACCCCAGGTCTCGTCCACGCAGAGCACCTGGAAAAATGAGGTGCTACAAGATGCAGACGAACAAAGTTGTGATCATCTCTGTGATTCTCGTATTGTTGAGGCTGCTGAGAAACTTAAGATTGCACTACAGTCATATGTACACCTTCTTCAACGATGGGGGTGGGATTGGACAGGAGTGTGTAAGGGACAACAGCTCATGGTGAAAGGCAGTCATGTCTTAGTAACATTGGATGGCCATGATTCTATTTGGCTCTAAGAGTCTACTGGTAATCATCAGAGCCCACCGACCCCCACCCCACCTCATTATGGGTAGAAGCTTTGTCTGGCAGGCTAAATTACGCGAGCGGGTGAAGAAAAACCAGAGATAAATTTTTGTCGTATTTGGGATGATCCTGATAGTCCTGGTTGATAGTTTACCTAACAGATGGACAGCCTGATACACGTCCGGATAAAACGGACACGATAGCCTTGAAAAACACCTTTCTTATAGGAGACACCTCTGACCTCAAACAGCTGCTACACTGCAGGTGGAATGGGGACAGTCAATGGCTAGAGAGTGCAGTCCTGAACAAATGCATGCGCGAAAACGGAAGCATTGGGCCACTAGGCGCACAATACAGTGCAAAGCAATGCGTTTGGTTATGATATACACTTAAATGAGTGATCGAGGTGATGCTCGATCAAAGGAGACCCACCGGGTGGGAACAGCGCCAAGGGGTTCTCCATATGCAGGCGGTCCCACACGTCGGCGTCATGAGCCAGGTCGCGAAGAACTAGAGGAATCGCCACTGAGGGAGTTGCACGTGGTAGCAGCCTATGTCCTTCCATGAAAAACTGTACGGACGTGTATATAGCTTTCAGTTGATTGTTGGCTTTGTTAGAGTCATTGAAGTCGAAGTCTGAAGACGAAGGAATTAAGAAAATAAACTTCGCTCCAAGAAATGTAAAGCGCTAAAACGACCCGCTATAAGAGAACATTCGAGAGATAAGAACACATCACGTGTCGCTCGAAATAGAACAACATTTGTGTAGAAGCAATCCATGACGAAGTCTAACTTGGTAGGATTGTTAAGTTAAACTTTATGCATTCGCCCCTTTGCAAATCAGTCATACACTTATTTATCGAATTGTTTGCTACCAGAAATCGGTTCTAATGTCAAGATATCAAACTACAATTTAGAGACCTTCACCATGTCTGATAGACCGCATGGAGCGAAACCACCCACAAACTTACTACCAATAGCGAAATGAAAGTCCGAAATGTAAACATTGGAAGATAAGGGACATCACCTTCAAATATATGGATTTGCAGTACAGTAGGCTGGCTTTTGGCTAACTGGCACCAGGTACTGACTTGTCTGATTGGATACGTAGATAATTGAGGCTGAGGAATATACGCCTCTAAGACTTAATCGTAGTCGAACTGTACATCTACAAGGGTTGACGCCTTTGCGCAGGTCCCAACTTTTGTGCTAGTTGGTGATATCCGGTAGGATCATTCCTCTGCTCAGCGGACTTAGCTCGACACGTTTTATGCGAGGCCTATCTTAGTGTCCAGTTGATTCTGTCTTGGGCACATGTTATCCGGGGGATGACTTCCAGAAAGTCTCTCTTTTTGCCACGCGGGTACCACAGAGTGGTTGCTGCGCTTCAGCATTTGCCTTTCCTTCTAACTACATAACCAGTCTAGCGGTGCTTGGTGCTGTTTGCATACTGTAGGACATCCTTGATGTGTGACAATGCCCGATTGTCACAGTCATGTAGTCCCACCGGGCGCTGTTGTCTAAGGGAAAGGCCCACAAAAAACGGCGCTCAAGCGACGCATGTGATGTCCTTAGCTTATTCTCCTTGGCTTTTGTCAGAGACCAGGTTTCGCTTATAAGTATGCAGATTACACTTTTCTTTAGATCCAGATAGGAGATTACCTAAGCCATTACCGGGTTCTTAGATATTACTTTATGACTAGATGATCATTATTCTAACAATTTGGTTAGCGGTTCTTCTTTGGCAGGTCCCTACATTACAAACAAATAGACAGAAAAATAGACCGACTAATTTTGTCTGTGGGAAATCACAACATTAATTTAAATAACCGAAAAAACACCCCCAACAAAGTCTTTAACTTTCGTCGACCGGAAATTAAGACACGAATTCTTAAAAAGACTGTTTCCTGCATGGAGCGAGATTAACGCGTGGACAACGTGACGAGAATTTATTTGTGGAACCGGATATGAGGAAATGTGGGGTGGGAGAAAATGGCGGCATAGTAACTGAACACTGCATAAATTCATATAAAACCCGAAGATAATAGAAGTGCGATATTATCATCCCATGCGGGCAGATAAAACTAATGCTGGAGTAATGAAAATCAATGAGTTCTCCGTTTGTGTAGTGTATGTAACGTTGAAGGCACTTTATCTCGGATAACAGAACAGTGGTCCTCAACCATACACCTCAGGGCAAAATGACACCCCGCTGTACCTTTGCATTTGTGCACAGAAAGATTTTTGTAATTTCTATAAACAAAATGGCACGTAATTCGTCATAATTTGCAATATCATTTCAGTCGACATTATTTTGTAATATGGTTTGAGAGTCGACATTATTTTGTAATATGATTTCAAAATCGAAATTTAAAAAAAAAATGATTTCCAAGTCGACATTTTTTTAAACTGTGATTTCAGAGTCGACATTATTTTTGTAATGTGATTTCAGAGTCTACATTTTGTTGTAATTTGATTTAACAGTAGACATCATTTTTGTAATTGGATTTCAGAGTCGACAATATTTTGTAATATAATTTCAAAGTCGACATTATTTTTGTAAAATAATTCCAAAGTCGGCATTCTTTTTGTAATATAATTTCAAAGTCGACATTATTTTTGAAGAATAATTCCAAAGTCGACATTATTTTTGTAATATGATTTCAAAGTCGAGATTATTTTTGTAATATGATTTCAAAGTCGATATTATTTTTGTAATATAATTGAGCTTGATTCTGAAAATGTCTTCGACCTAGTTGCTCCACTAGCAGGGTAGAGGGTCTTTCTTTGTCCTTATGATTAATCTTCTAGCACATCGGATAGCCGACCCGAAACACAACCCTCCTTAGTCGTCTCTTATAACGTGTCGTCGATGTTACAGGGATGGCATTGTCCGCTCCAATGTCAGACCCGGATAACACAACTGCTAATCTGAAAATCGTGCAGCCTTGGATTCTTGTTTCTTAGGCTCTCAGTCTTCATCTTCTTCTGACGCTATGCTTTTAGTCCTGTGAGGTTCACGAAAGAGAATGTGCGTTTCAGGTCTTCGCTGGTATCTTACAGCTTGTCGAGCGTGGTCGCTTCCCCGGACTAGATTGACACTCCTTAGTCTGTATAAGTCGAGCAGTAATGTCGGATATGTTCTGGTGCATGCTTTGGGTGCTGCAAAATCGCACGTTGTGGTATCTCTGAGACCCATTCTGCTGAGGTGGCATTGAGGCTCACAGTCAAATGTCAGGCATGTTTTGACATGTCCTTTTTTGCATGCATCAGGGGTAGATAACCGTCTTCCGGGCAGGGAACTGCGGCCATGTTAGTGATTGAACAGCTTGAAATGTTCATAAAAGGTTGTTATTTTTGTTCGTTGTTGACTGTCCCAGATAAGTATGTTTATTCTGTTATAAGCGTTTAAAGGGCGTTAAGTAGCTGGCTGCAGAAGCTTTCCTCACATCCCGAGTGTGTTGATGATGGTGCTCAGGATCATCCAGCATGTTGTGCTGTGCCTTGTTTCACCTGCGTGTCGATAACTAATACGGGGATCAAGTCGATCCCCAACCTTCTTAGCCCGACTGCCATGAAACAGGTCTTCGAATGCGAAAGGCAACCAATTATTACAACAATTCTACCTGCAATTTGTTATGCTGCAGAAACTTGGTCACTTACAAAAGTAATGGAGTTCAAACCCTGAGTGATCATAGCCTCCCTTGAGAGACGTATGATTGGGCCCACGATCCACAACCAACTTTTGAAAGATCTTCACAACAGTGACGTACGTTAAATGCCGTTGGTGAAGGATGCATTTACCCACGCAGATAAGGTCAACCATTGCTTGGCTGGTTACCTTCTTTAGAGAACTAATGACCGTTTGAGCACAGCGACAGGAGTCTGGTACCCATGATTACCGTTGGAGCACAGCGACAGCAGTCTGGTACCCATGAGAAAGAAAACGACCACGGGCAAGACCAACTACTTCTGTGCCTACTTCCTTGAATTAATAAACAATATTTACGATGCTACAGACGTGAAACTTATCACCCACTGGTCCACCGTGGCCCAAGACAGAAGACAATGGAAACGAAGTTGGGACCCGCAGCATGATAACCGCCTCCGAGGAATATGTCGTCCAGTAATCCAGTACTAGTGATGTAATCACGGACACGGAACAGTAGAAAAGAACCAGGCATACATTAGCGTAAGATAACGCCAGGATATGGCGCATTCGTTAGATAAAACACACATTCAGGAAACCATCTGATAAAATTACAAGACAGTCTCTGTTCTGGAATTCGCAAAGAAAGAGCAGTAAAGGCCGACCAAAACAGAAATGAAGAAAAGAACTCAAGACAAACATAAAACGAGTAGGGAAGACGTAAACAGAGGTGGATCAGATGGCACAGGACACGAAGACTTGTTGTGTACTTGTTGAAGATGCGTGCTCTCGTGGTTCTAAACGGAATTGATGATGAATAACACATTTGCCCTGAATTGTATTACGCGTACCAGTAGTTCCAAAACCTTCTTGGTCCACGGCATCCTTAGTCTAACAGAATTCGTCCACGGCACCACAAGTCAGAAAATAATCTTTACTTAACAGTAACATTGCGCAGTTGATGCAACTATTGGAATGTTCCCCAGCACCCATGTAAACCATCCGCTCAACCACAGGGTACCACGACATACAGTTTGGGAACTACTGACCTACACCCGATATACTTGTAATGAGAACAGCTGAATACAACCTGATCATTTTGTAGAATGTCTGAAATACCCATTTGAATGATTCATTCGGATCACCCACGTGACAAGAAACTGGATATTTTAATTTGAAATTGCTTTCTATCACTTTTTTATACAAACACATACACATACACAAACACACAATCACCCACACAACCATAAACAGACACACACACACACACACAAACACACACACACAAACAGACACACACAAACACACACACAAACACACACAAACACACACACACACAAACACACACGCACAAATACACACACACAAACATACACACACACACGCACTTACTAATTTCTGAATAATTTTTGGGGATCTTAAATGTGGTCTCCGTCGAACGTGTACCTTAGTCAACGATGAGCGGGTTTGCTATACTGGGATTACAGCGTGCTATTGGTTCGAGTTCACGTTACTACCGATCCCCCAGTTGAATCAGCTGTAAACGGGTACCTGAGGTAAGCCTTGAGAACGGTTAGTTAATTTTCTTTCCACTTGTGCCGTTAAGCGTCGTGGGGAGCTTAAGTAGTCTGTTTTGCGCTAAGTGCGTGCGTGTCGGTAAATGTGAGCTCTTGTCGCTGTACAATCACTCTAATGACTTCTATCCACCTACCTCGCGGCTGCCCCTTACCACGTATTCAGATCTACCAGCGTTATAAGCCATCAGTAAAAGTTGATGCGAGGGGTAGGCATTCTCATGAGATGACCAAACCAACGTATTTTCTGCTTGGGAATGTATTCAGCACAAGACGTAGTGACGACCATACTTCGAATATCGTCGTTCCACATTCTGTTATTCCAGGTAACACAGATGACCTTCCTCAAAACACTTTATTTCCCTCGCCGAAATTGTGCTTTTACTCGCTCTTGACAGAGGCCATCTTTGGCACCGGTGGCGTAGAATCGGCATACATATAATGTTTACCAGCCGTTGCTTTGTTGCCAAACTAAGGCTTAGGTGCATAAGCAGTGGTGACAGCTTATAAGTTACCGTAGATGCTTTCTGATACCTTGTCTCGATTTGTTGAGGAAGGTTAAAAATAGCACAGAAAGGAACTGGTCACCCCTTCTCACGTAGGCTGCGGGGTAGTACATGACAAATTATCTTCATCCCCGACGGCAATTGCGGCTAAGGGACTTACCTTTACCTTTAAAAGGGGTCTCGATACACAGGCTCACACACATGTTTTCAGATGCATAATGGTTTGATACGGCTGTCATAGACGAAGCGATAGTGTTTCTTTCAACTGTAGCATTGACAGTTTGACGCCACGAATTTTTTTTGTTAGAATAGTTGGAACATTTCTAGCCGTTTCTATAATCAATGCTGGCAGGACATGAAGGAGAGAAACGTGAAGTTAAGGACCATTAACGGGGCAATAAAGATAAGTTCGGTATCCAGTTGGCAGGAGACGTTCTGTGAATGTATCAATTAGGTCGTTGAGATTTGTGTAAAACAAGGGTATCAACGCAGAATACTGCCAGGGTGTATCATCAATGCCCGTCGCACGTTCGAAGCATAGGTCATTGACAACCCTCTTCCAGCAATTTCGGTCTTGTTCTGCTCGCCCCCCCCTCCCCTCTGCATTTAATGTGCAAGGACCAACGTTTAATTGTCTCCTCTTCAGGTGTTTCTTGGTCTTCCTCTCTTCCACTTCCATGTAGCCGTGTCTGACGGTGATTTCCATGGCGGTGTCCTATCCAACCTCATTTCCTGCGCTTGATCTATTGCTCCACTTATTGTTGTTGGCTCTTTTCCCTATGAGTACTTTGTTCCTCATCATTTCTTGCCGGACTATACCCATTATCCTCTGTAGGCCTTTATTAACGAACGACTGGAGTTTCCTCTGTATTGCCTTTGTCGTTCTCAATGTCTCTGCTGCATACAGGAGTACTGACTTGACATGGGGTTTAAACCACCCTAACTTAGTAATAATCTTTATTTCCATATATTATTCAGTAACTGCCAGGGCTACATGAAGTAAGTGGATCAAGAGGTGGTGTGAAGACAAGCTATTGTACAAGAGTCCCTTTGAGATAATTTCAATTCCTGAAAGACCACTTCACAAGATTGGTATCCATTTTTGAGAAAATAAATCAATTGTCATATCACTCACAGTTTGTTCATCTCCATGTAGAAGACTGGTTTTCAACAGATGCACTGATTGTCACCATCAAAATCATCGTTGTCACCATCAAAATCATCGTTGTCACCATCAAAATCATCGTTGTCACCATCAAAATCATCGTTGTCACCATAAAAAATCATCGTTATAATTATTAATGTTCTACTGCATTGTTATCACGATCAAGAGGACAGCGTACGGTACTGGTTAAGTGACACGGCTCACAACCAAAGGTGCTGGGTTCGACCCCCATCACCGCACAGGCCGTTACCCATGGGAAGTAAATCCTTAGAAAATGCAGGAGGAAGAAGACCCTTACATAAAATGCATGCAGAAGTCGGATGTACTGGGTCGACATTCGAAAAATAAAAACTTCAGTGCAATGCACACCGCCTTGGGGAACAAATAAATAAGGCAAAAAAAAACCCACACACTGTCCCCATCAACATCATTTTGTCACCATCAACATCATCGTGTCACCATCAACATCATCGTGTCACCATCAACATCATCGTGTCACCATCAACATCATCGTGCCACCATCAAAATCATCGTGTCACCATCAACATCATCGTGTCACCATCAACATCATCGTGTCACCATCAACATCATCGTGTCACCATCAACATCATCGTGTCACCATCAACATCATCGTGTCACCATCAACATCATCGTGTCATCATCAACATCATCGTGCTACCATAAATATAATCCCTATCACCATCAACATCATCGTATCACCATCAACATCATCCCTGTCACCATCAACATCATCGTGTCACCATCCACATCATCGTGTCACCATCAGTATCAACCCTGTCACCATCCACATCATCGTGTCACCATCAGTATCCACCCTGTCACCATCAACATCATCCCTGTCACCATCAACATCATCGTGTCACCATCCACATCATCGTGTCACCATCAGTATCATCCCTGTCACCATCAACAGCATCCCTGTCACCATCAACAGCATCCCTGTCACCATCAACATCCTCGTGTCACCATCAACATCATCGTATCATCATCAACAGCATCTTATCACCATCAACATCATCGTGTCACCCTCAACATCATCTTATCACATCAACATCATCGTGTCACCATCAACATTATCGTGTCACCATCTACATCATCGTGTCATCATCAACATCATTGTGTCACCATCAACAACATCTTATCACCATCAACATCATCGTGTCACCATCAACATCATCTTATTACCATCAACATCATCGTGTCACAATCTACATCATCGTGTCACCATCAACATCAGCGTGTTATCATCACCGCTACTGCTTTAAATCGCATTATAAACTTCACAATTATGGATGTCATCAAATCATCGTTGTCAATACCATCGAATATTGACATGTCAATAAGATTGAAACTCAAAGGCTGAAAGTTTCTACAAGATTGAGTAGCTAGCTCCATGTACAATCCACCTTAGCTGGCTCTTGTGATATGCCTAGCACGTTACAGTTCTACTATTCTTTGCTCCATTACGAGCCCAGGTAACGGTGGCGTCCAGTGTCCCGTTTCAAAACTGTCTTACAAGTCGACAGAAGAAGGTTGTGCACGGGGATAGCAACGTACTATTGTAAAATCATTGTTACTGAAACAGCTAGTGGGAAGGTCGAACATAGTGCCTTTCTTCTCAGAAACAAGTAAAACACAATGTCCAGAAACCATTAATGCCCAAAGCAGGACATCAAGTTAAGAGAGGAAACTATCGCGGATGTCATCTCCTATATCTACCTAGACCAACAGATAAATGCCAACCACAAAATCGACCACGAAATCTCTAGGCGACGAAAAACAGCTTGGTACTCCTTTAACTCTTTTAAGCCAATACTCCAATAGATGAAAGAGCAAGCGCACACACTTTTAATTTCATGGTCACTCCAGCAATGATTTACGGATACGAAGTGCGCAACATGCGGAAAACATGCAGAGAAGCTCAGAGTCTCTAAGGGGACAATGGAACAGTGCTTACTAAAAATGTCGATACTAGATGAGATCCGGAACGAAAAACATCGACATCAAACTTTGTTTCGGGAAGTTGTGGAAAGAGCGATATCACGCAAACATCGTTGGGCTGAAAAAGTAGACACCTCATGTGAAAGGTGTTGAGCCGAGGTTCCTGTTAAGTGGAAGTGCTCCAAGTCTCGCTTCCATACATGAGAGTGCCAAGAACTCAGGTCTGACAGACCCGGACCTTGGTGTAGTGAGACATCACAGTGTTTTCTCAGACTCTCTTCTAGGGTCGCGCGAGCACACATAAATGCTTCTTGATGGGAAAAGAGGATGATCCGTCGTATAGAACTGAACCCTTCATATCAGTGTGAAAAGACATTATCATGCTACGCAGTTTTCGGGGGCAGCCGACTTTCTCGAGGAGTTCCAATAGACCCTTTCTAATAACCAAATCGAAGGCCTTGGTGAAGTCTAGAAACATCTTAAAGAGAGACTGGTGTTGTTCTCTGGACTTCTTCTGGATTTGGCGAAGCGAGAAAATCATATCCGTTGTTCTACCTACTCTAAAGCCACAATGGGATTCTGGGTACACTATATCCGCGAGCAGTCTCAACCTGTTTAGTAGCATGCGGGCGTAACCTTTGTCTACATCGCTCAGGAGTGGGATCCCTCTATAATTATTGCAGTCCCCGCGGTCACCTTTGTTTTTGTAAATAGTCACAATGATGGCGTCACGCATATCTTGGGAGACTGCACCTTCCTCTCAGCAGAGACAAAGAAGATTGATGACAGATTATCACAAAATCATCATATTTCTAGGTAGGGACTACAGGCTTGTATGGAACAAAGTTCGACGTTCAACTGATAAGTACTAGCACTCCAAATAGTGAAGCCGCTACATAAACAGATTGATTGATGCAATGCATTGTAAAATGAGGCTTGGGATTGTTTGCCAATATGAGAGGTCATGTTATTACTGAGTAGAGCGAAGCAATCATGACAACAACCCTGGGAAGGAGAATGGCGGGGACGCAGCTACCTCAGATCTGGGACATCTTTAACAGGTACAGGTATGAAGTCAGACTCTCAAGGTACAGAAGGGCTGGCTAAGACACGAGTGGATAGCAGCAATAGACGTCTCCAACCTCCAGAGGCTGGTGTGGATCGGCTGACCTGGCATGCTGGAGTTTCAAGCATTGAAAGGGCGGGCATCCTGGCTTCGCAATCACTCCTCCAACTTGATAGGGGTGCCATTTTAAAGTCAGTCAATGACCGCCTCTTGACATCTGTTGAATGACAACACCGCATTCGATACATCAGCAATATGTAGACTGTATAACTGTATACCCGAATGAGAGTAGAGCGGAATTGGGCGCATGAGAGAACGGAGCAGGGTTGCGTACAACCGAGCTCCAGGAAGCATCACTGTCAATATTATTGGTCATTTACAGAAAGAGTATGAGCACCTATGGTTATACTGGATTACTGTATACCACGTCCTTCAGGGGCAGTTTACCGTTGTGAGTACCAACTTCTCATCCAACGGTCTTTTGTCATTGGCCATGGTGGACCAGTGGATGATGAGTCGCCCGTCGCTGGCATCGGGAATGTTGCGGGATGCAAGGGAGTGGACAAACGTGTTGGTGGTCGTCCCCGTTGTCTTTTCTTGTCTCTGAGGTACCATAATGCTGTCGCAGTGCTCCGTCGATCGTCCGTTCTTTGTAGTAAGAACCCCCACAACCTCCGCAGCGATGTTTGATCTCGAATGTATAAATAACTGCATCTTCTACCAGGGACAATTGACGTATGTCCTAGGAGTTATGTAAATCTGTTTTCCCCTGGCTATGAATCGTGAGTCCGACCATGCGTTTATCGTGGGAGGCTTGGATCACACTCTGCGTTTGGACTCCATCTCCTTCGTGGGTGACCATATTTCCGCCGCATAGCATATTGCAGGTAATACAGTGGAGTTGAAGAGAGAGGTGCGCAAGCTCTGGTCATGGATATTGTCAGTACTGGCTTTATAGAACAGAAAGCCACCCAGCCCGCTCGACGTCGTCTTGTGAACTCTGGTTTTAGGTTGTTCTGCATGTTGAGAAGACGTCAAAGGTAGATGTACTGGTCCACGAAGTCCAGGTCTCTCTCCAGCTAGGATGATTGGGAAGCCAAGCAATTGCACATCATCGCCACTATAATTACCATCATTATTGCCACCATCAATATCATCTTCATTTTAATTACCACCATTATTGTCATCATTTACATCATCGTCATAATAATTACTATCGTTATTGTCGTGGATGAAAAACTACCATCTAGTTAGGCAAAATATACTAGACATGTTAGTCAGGGTCAGGCAAAACATACTGGCCAAGACCGTCATCTCGGCTTTCTACTATCACCATCTTTACCATCATCGTTGGCGCCATCAACATCATCAGTGGTATCGTCACCATCATTGCTATCAACCTCTCCATTAACTTCTTTATCATAATTATCATCAACCTCAAGATAATTGACACCAGGAGGAAAATAATATCTTTTCTTTTCTTTATTGTCGTTGCCTTATTATTTTTCTTTGTTTGCTCTTTTAATTTTAGCGCCAGACAAGATGTGACATATTTTACAGTTTGCCCCTGGCGTCTGCTACTTGAGATTCAGCACATTTTACAGTTTGCCCCTGGCGTCTGCTACTTGAGATTCAGCACATTTTACAGTTTGCCCCTGGCGTCTGCTACTTGAAATCCATCACATTTTACAGTTCGCCTGTGTCATCTGCTACTTGAGATCCAGCACATTTTGCAGTTTACCCCTGGGATCTGCTACTTGAGATCCAGCACATTTTACAGTTTGCCCTTTGCATCTGCTACTTGATGTCCGACCATTTTACAGTAGGCCAGTGGCATCTGCTACTTGAGATTCAGCACATTTTACAGTTTGCCACTGGCGTCTGCCACTTGAGATCCAGCACATTTTACAGTTTGCTCTTTGCATCTGCTACTTGATGTCCGACCATTTTACAGTTTGTTCTTTGCATCTGCTACTTGATGTCCGACCATTTTACAGTAGGCCAGTGGCATCTGCTACTTGATGTCCGACCATTTTACAGTAGGCCAGTGGCATCTGCTACTTGCGATCCAGCACATTTTACAGTTTGCTCTTTGCATCTGCTACTTGATGTCCGACCATTTTACAGTTTGCTCTTTGCATCTGCTACTTGATGTCCGACCATTTTACAGTTTGCTCTTTGCATCTGCTACTTGATGTCCGACCATTTTACAGTTTGCCCTTTGCATCTGCTACTTGCGATCCAGCACATTTTACAGTTTGCTCTTTGCATCTGCTACTTGATGTCCGACCATTTTACAGTTTGCCCTTTGCATCTGCTACTTGCGATCCAGCTCATTTTACAGTTTGCCCTTTGCATCTGCTACTTGCGATCCAGCACATTTTACAGTTTGCCCTTTGCATCTGCTACTTGCGATCCAACACATTTCACAGTTTGCCCTTTGCATCTGCTCATTGCGATCCAGCACATTTTACAGTTTGCCCTTTGCATCTGCTACTTGGGATCCAGCACATTTTACAGTAGGTCAGTGGCATCTGCTACTTGATGTCCGACCATTTTACAGTTTGCCCCTGGCATCTGTTACTTGATGTGCTGCACAGTTCACATTTAGCCTGTGGCATCTGTTACTTTAGGTCCGGCCATTTTACAGTAAGCCAGTAATATCTGTTACTTGATGTCCGGCACAGTTAACAGTTGGCATGTGACATCTGCTATTTGTGGCCCTGAAATTTTTACAGTTGGCCTGGGACAGCTGCTACTTGTGGCCATAACATATTTTACAGTTGGGATGTAACGTCTGCTACTTGATGACCTGAAAAATTTTACAGTTGGCCTTTGATCTCTGCAACTTGAGATCTGGCACATTTTTCAGCTGGCCTGTAGAATCTGCAACGTCAGGAATTAACATTTTTTACAGTTGACATAAGATATCCACTACTTTTGACATGGCACATTTTACAGTTGACGTGTGATATCCACTACTTTTGACATGGCACAGTTGACATGTGATATCCACTACTTTTGACATGGCACAGTTGACAGTTGACATGTGATATCCACTACTTTTGACATGGCACAGTTTACAGTTGGCATGTGATATCCACTACTTTTGACATGGCACAGTTTACAGTTGACGTGTGATATCCACTACTTTTGACATGGCACAGTTGACAGTTGGCATGTGATATCCACTACTTTTGACATGGCAGTAGTTTACAGTTGACGTGTGATATCCACTACTTTTGACATGATACAGTTTACAGTTGGCATGTGATGTTCACTACTTTTGACATGGCACAGTTTACAGTTGACGTGTGATATCTACTACTTTTGACATGGAACAGTTTACAGTTGACGTGTGATATCTACTACTTTTGACATGATACAATTTACAGTTGGCATTTGATATTCACTACTTTTGACATGGCACAGTTTACAATTGACGTGTGATATCCACTATTTTTGACATGGCACATTTTACAGTTGACGTGTGATATCCACTACTTTTGGCATGGCACAGTTTACAGTTGGCGTGTGATATCTAATACTTTTGACATGGCACAGTTTATAGTTGGCATGTGATATCCACTACTTTTTACATGGCACAGTTTACAGTTGGCATGTGATATCCACTACTTTTGACATGGCACAGTTTACAGTTGACATGTGATATCCACTACTTTTGACATGGCACAGTTTACAGTTGACATGTGATATCCACTACTTTTGACATGGCACAGTTTACAGTTGGCATGTGATATCCACTACTTTTGACATGGCACAGTTTACAGTTGGCATGTGATATCCACTACTTTTGACATGGCACAATTTACAGTTGGCATTTGATATTCACTACTTTTGACATGGCACAGTTTACAATTGACGTGTGATATCCACTATTTTTGACATGGCACATTTTACAGTTGACGTGTGATATCCACTACTTTTGGCATGGCACAGTTTACAGTTGGCGTGTGATATCTAATACTTTTGACATAGCACAGTTTACAGTTGGCATGTGATATCCACTACTTTTTACATGGCACAGATTACAGTTGGCATGTGATATCCACTACTTTTGACATAGCACAGTTTACATTTGGCATACCTGCAACTTTAGGTACATAAGCATTGTGCCGTTGAAGAGCTATATCTGCGACTTGGACAGCACATTTTGAAATTGGACTGCTATCTTCGGGTTACAGCTGGGCAAACGTTACCGATGGACGCAAAATATCGGCAATTTCCGGCCCGGCTTTTCTGATTTCGGTAAGTGTTTTCATTTGGGTCAACTCCCCTTAGCCCTTCAAGCAGTATGTGGGTTGAAGTTAGTTTTCTTTCTCCCTGATGGATAACTACATGCAACATTCAGGTTTCATCTACCAAAAACAATTTGATTTTTCAATAATCAATGACACGCCCCTCTAATCTTTTCCTGCTCGTAAAAAGAGTCCTCCCACCCCCATCCCAACTTCCTCAAACACCCCCCTCCCCTTTCCTGTTAAGTCAAGGACCTGGGCTTTCGCTGTCAGAGACAATGTGTTGTGCATATCTTGTGAGCATTTTGTTAGAATTTAAAGCTCTTCTTCTCATTTTGGCTATGACTTCATTTCTGGAGCATAGGGGACAATGAGATTGTGCTGGGAAACACACCTCTTCAGGATCTGTACACATTCAAATATCTTGGTAACAAAGTAGATCAAATAGGAGACACAGATACAGACTTAGACTTTGCAGATCACTTGGCATAAATAAGATGAGTAAGCATTCAACCAAACTGGGAGAAAATCGAACTATCTAAAAAGGGGACGGCGTGGCCTAGTGGTTAAGTGACATGGCTCAAAACTCGAAGATGCTGGGTTAGGTCCACATCACAGCACCGGCCGTTACCCCGGGGAAGCAAACCCTTAGAAAATGCAGGAAGAAACAAACAGAAAATGAATGCCGAAGTCGGATACACTGAGTCCGCAGGCAAAATAGAAACATGATAGTGTTCGTCCATCACAAGTGATGAAGACCACTGTCTTTGTCTAGCCGTGTGGACAGTCTTCTCGCTTGCTGTGTCCTCTGAAATGGATGACCTGCGCGGTGATTTGGATGAAATTGAAGTAGAAAATGCACCTTTCGTTAACCTCACTAGACAGTTTTTGTTTAGATGACGTAACTTGAGCTGTATTTGGATTATAGTGAGAAACTGGTCATCAACCTCATTCTCTAGTCCCGAGCTACCTTGGACCAGTGACAATACATAAGTCAAGACGACTGGAGTTAATTCAGTATGCAGGCACTCTGGTCCCACCTCTTTGAGAGCAGGGGTCGCATGAAACCTGCGGTGTTCGAACCCACACAGTTCCCGTTCATCGCTTTGAGAGGCGAGTGCCTTACCTCTCGACCACAACGACTCCAAAATCAACACCTTAAACCAGTGGTTCTCAAATTGTTTTGCGGAAACCTCGGATTCCATGCTGGTTTACAGGGGTGTTGCAAAACACTATTTTCATCAACTGTGCATTGTAATTGTTAAACAGAACTATTTTTTGAATTAGGGTGCCGTAAACAAATTATGTTACACTTAGGATGTCGGGGACCGAACAATGTCGGGAACCACTTCCTTAAATAAAGAGCCAATGATGTTTGGAATTGAGGTACTGGAAGAGGTGGACACCTTCACCAGTTTGAGCAATAACATTGATACTTCCGGGGGTACATGTGCAGATGTAAGGGCTAGAATGGGAAAGGCAGGGATAGCATTTCTGTTACTAAATATAAATTTGGGGAAATAAGACCAAGTTAAAATTATTTAATTGAAATGTTGAGTTAGTATTCCTGCACGTAGCAGGAACATGGAGAACTGCAGAGACAGCTCCAGTCGTTCGTCAGTGCATGTCTGCGGAATATAATGGGAAGATACTGGCAAGACGTGGTGAAAGATGAGGACCTATCGGCAAGGAGGCAGCAATAATCCGTGGAGCAGCAAATCATATTTTGGAAATGAGCTTGGATAGGACGCACACTATGGAAAGCACCATAAATTGTGGTCAGATAGGCTCTGACGTGGAATCTACAGGAGAAGAGGAAGAGAGGTAGACCCAGAAAAACACGAGATAAGACTGTAAAAATGAACTTCGGCCCCTGGACCTCAACTGGAGAGAAGCAGTAATGGCGGTTCAAGATTGAGGGGTATCAAAATGTCATTTGTTCCGTAAGGAGTGGCGGTAATTGATTGATTGATTGAGACAGTACAGATAACCATATCAAGATACATATACAAACGGCCAGAGGAGTTTTCGGTGCATTGGGAACATGTCAATAAATAAAAGATACTTAGAGTCCTGGTATTCATACGGGCATGTTGTTAATGTCTGTTTCCAGGTAGCCGAAGGCTATCTACTTGCCGTGGTAGGTAGTATAACACTTCCTGTGGCTGACTAGGCCTGGAAGAAGGTACAAATAATTTGGGTAGATTTTTAATTAGAATTGTGAATATTGTCCAGGCAGTGGCCGTTAAGCCTACTCTTTTCGATTTCTAACTGCCAATGGATTTTTAAAGTGCTCGACACTGACACGGGAGTCCGATCTCACCAACCAGAAATCAGGTTATTTTTACGACAAGATTTATGTGAAAAAATCAGGTCGGTCTCCACGGTGATTCAAACCCGCGATCTCCCGCACCCGAGGCGGACATTTTACCTCGAGACAACTGAGCCCCCTTAGAATAGAAGATACGCCCAACACAACCATTACAAACATCAAATCGAATGTAAAATCCGCTCTGTGCGTATGACTTTGAAACATGGAAAAAAACAAAAACAACAGGAGAAAAAGCTTGAGTCTTTCATCAACGGGTAGCTGCAAAGATCATCACATTTGAAATCGTATGATAAGACCACTAATATGTATCATTTTATCCTGTTCGTCCGTCCGGCAGATATGCCGTGTGCAAGGATGCCAACCATATTCTGTATACATCCCGATCTTTTGCAACGCTGTACGAATGCGGACCTATGTTTTAGGTCAGTACATCTCGCCACCGCATAAGTGGGCTGCCCAGTGGACGTGTACAGACATATGGCCACCAACACGATGGTTTCCTCTCCTAGCTTGATGTGCTGCTTTGAGCAGGAAGGATATCTGAGAAATTGTGTTTTACTTTTATTTATCTCTAGATCAGCAGCTCTGCTGACCCCATTTAGGTCGTTCTAAGGATTGTTGGGCTTCCATTATTCTATGACTGATAAGCCCGAGGCCAACTAATGTGGAACTGTTTGGAAAAAAACCAGACAGAATAGAGAGCTCGAAATCCTATGATAAGACTACTATGCAGAACTATGAGGAAGAACAAATCACATTAATAGATCATGACACGGGGAGAAGGCAATGTCATTGAACGGAACACACAATAAGGAAACCAAATGCGAGCATTGCAAGGCAGTCTCTGTACTGAAACCACATGATAGAAAAATTTGAGCTAGATTTAAACGCGCTCCGACATGTTTGAAGTAATGGTAAGATCTCCCTTGAAACAAAAATTCGCATCTACCAGTCTTGCAGGGTCCTAGTCCTGCTTTATGTCTCCGATACCTGGACATTGGTTAAACATGACACGAAGAGACTGGAGGCCTTCCACGTGCACAACTATCAGCGTATCGTAGGCGTCTGATGGCATGACTACATCCGCAAAGTGTAGGTCTCTGCTGAAATAGATCTCCTCCCAATCTCGGAAACACTTGACCGCCGCCGATCTTCTTTGCTCGGTCATGTCGTATGGCTGGACCAGAAAACTCCGGCCCACAAAATACGCCTCAAGTCGTCCTCAGCCCCAAAATCCTCATCCGATCGGCTGAAGGGCCATCCCCGCACAGTTTGTCTCCACCAGATAGCAGTCTCCATCTGCGCTCTGGACGAGGCCTGGAGTCATGCCGCAGCAGTGGGTCATGGATGTGGCCGACCGACACAACGTGCCTAAGACACGTTAACGAACTTACTATTATTAGTAAAATACGCATTCAGAAGGGAACTCGTGACAAACATTCGGAAAACATGAAAAACGTAAACAAAACTGGAGTGAATTGCTCAGAGCAGTAAGACTTAGTGTATATTTCTTGAAAAACCTGTGCTCCATAGGGATCGGACACGTTTTAATTGATTTGCAAACATATATCAGACATAGATATTATCATTGTCCCACTATGTTAGGTTTTGTTAATAACGATATTACAGCGTATTGCAAGGGTTGGGGAAGATGGGGGTTGGGGGGAAAGGTGGGGGGTGGGGGGGGTGGGGGGGGGGGGGTGCATGCCCATGTGCTGGTTATCCTCTTGAAAATCATGAACGGAATGGATACTGATGGTTCTCGTAGGTCACTGGTTATACAAACTTCTGCTCCGCTGTCTCATGCACTTCTCCTTGTTAGGCCGTCGTCTGATTTCAAAAGTTTCTAATCCTTGTGTTGCTACGACATCGACTAGTGTGGTGTACCCCAGAACACATTTGTCCAGACTTCGACATGTCACTCATAGCCATAGTTTATATTCAGTGGCGTGTCGTCAATTGATTAGTCGGACTAGATTAGTCCCCAGACATTTTTGCTATTTTTAGTTAAATGTCCACGGGACATAAAATAAAAATATGGAATAAACAAGATTCGTATTCTTCACTCCCTAACACACCACCTGCATGAAGGTAAGATTGACGTGGCATGTATCCAGGAAACGCACCTCAACAATAACCATAAATTCTCAATCAGAGGATACCAGACCTTCCGTCTAGATAGAGAAGGCCACAAAGGAGGGGTCCTGATACTGACCAGAAACAGCATACCGAGTAGCGCGGTACCTGTCAATCACACCGGACAAGCAGAAATTGTAGGAGTTGACATAATGGCTCAAGAGACGAAGCTCCGCATTTTCAATCTGTACAGACCACCAAACAGAGACCTATCGCTCTCGAGTATGGAGGTCAGAGACTCCAACTGCATAGTAGTTGGAGATTTCAACAGCCACTCGGAGAGATGGGGATACTCTGACACAGACAGCAGAGGTGACGAAGTGGAAGATTGGGAGATAGATGCAAATCTCTCCCTAATCAATAGGCCGGAGGATAGCCCTAGCTTCTATTCAAGAACATGGCATACCACCCCGACTCCAGATTTGGCCTTCTCCACACAGGACATACACTATAAAATAGACCGCCAGGTGCTAAACCAACTGGCAGGTAGCGACCACAGGCCGATCAGGCTAACCATTGACATGGAAGTAGGCCCACAGGAAACAAAACCGCTCCCACGTTGGAATTACAAACGAGCCGACTGGGACAGATTTGCAATCCTGACAGATGGGCTGTGTGAAACCATCAACACACGAAACACCAAAATGAAGCCCATGGTAGAGAGCCTAAGCAAGGCAATAATGCAAGCCGCCACTGAAACCATCCCAAGAGGAGCTAGGAAAAACTATAAGCCCTACTGGAATGATGAGTTGCAGAAAGTGGAAGATGCAGTAACAAATGATAGGAACATGGCAGAACGAGAAAAATCCATGGAGGCAAACATCGCCCTCAAAGCCGCCGCGGCGAAGTACAAACACACTCTCAAGCAAACAGCAAGAGAAAGCTGGAAAAATAAAACGGAAAGTCTAAACCTGGACAAAGAAGGGAACAAGCTATGGAAGCTAGTCAGAGCCATGAATGACGAAACCCCGTCAAATAAACAAATTACTATCAAGCAAGGCGAGAACTTGATCACAGGTAAGAAAGCCGCAAACGCCTTTGTCGATCACTATGCCAGAGCAAACCACATCGAGGTCCCTGCAGATAAGCATACAGACATTAGCGAAGAGCTAAAGGGACACGAAAACATAAATACGGCTCCTGAAGAGCACATGATGGCCAAACTAACAATGCGCGAAATGGAAGAGGCTATGAGAACACTAAAGAAAAGGAAATCTCCCGGAAAAGACGGGATAACAAACGAAATGCTGATGGGGCTGGGCCAAACAGCGAAGAAGAAACTGCTATCGGTCCTAAACCAAAGCTGGAAAAGGGGAATTGTACCACAGGCATGGAAAGATGCAATACTGGTACCAGTACCAAAAACAGGAAAGGACAAAACAGATCCAAATGGATACAGGCCCATAAGCCTACTGAGCTGTGTCGGCAAGCTGATGGAACGGATGATAAACACCAGACTGATGTGGCATCTGGAAGAAAAACGAATACTAATTCCACAGCAAGCCGGCTTTAGACAGCACAGATCCACTGAGGACCAGGTCATCCTCATAGCCCAGGAGATAGAAGATGCCTACCAGGCACAGAAACACACAGTAGCTGTTTGGGTGGATCTGGAAAAGGCATTTGACAAAGTCTGGAAGGATGGACTTAGAGTCAAGCTAAGAAGAAGTGATGTCTGTGGGAAGATGTACAAGTGGATCAAGCACTACCTCAAACAAAGAGCGGCCAGAGTCCAAGTACAAGGGCAGATGAGCAAAAAGGTGACACTCGAGCAGGGAGTACCCCAAGGGGGAGTATTGTCACCCACACTCTTCCTGGTATATATAAACGATTTTACAGAGAATATACCAAGAAGAGTCCATAGCTCAATGTTTGCAGATGATCTGGCTATGTGGATCTCTGAAAAGAATCTCACCATAGCAAGAAATCGGATGCAGACGGCCCTAACATCGCTGGAAGAGTGGGCGAACTCATGGCTGGTCAAAATAAACGAGGAGAAAACCACGTGCACAATATTATCGCTCTCATTAAAACCCCAAAGTACCAAATTAGGTCTAAATGGCAAAACCCTGCAGCAAAACGACAACCCAACCTATCTGGGAGTCACATTTGATCGGCGCATGACATGGAAAAGTCAGATTGAGAGAAACCGAATGAAAGCCAGAGAAAGAATGGCGATCATGAGGAAACTTGCTGGCACAAGCTGGGGAGCAGACGAAGGCATACTAAAGAAACTGTACACTGGAAGAGTGAGACCAGTTCTCGAGTATGGCATTGCGGCATGGACAACAGCAGCGAAGGCGAACTTCGATAAAGTTAACAAACTTCAAAACCAAGCCATGAGAATTATAACAGGTGGCATGAAGTCAACGCCAATTGTAGAACTTGAAAAGATTACAAAACTGCAATCCATGACCGATAGAAGAGACTGCAGAGCCCAGCTGCAGTCAGAGAAACTCCGAAGACTGACCGACCATCCAATGCACCAGAGACTAAACAATTTGGGAAATGGGAAACTAAGGCGGAGAAACTTTGCAGAAATAGCCAAAGCAAAGATGCAAGAAGATCCCATAAACGCACTAACAACACCAAAACCCATCACTACTGTACGAAAACCTACCTGGAGGCAGGATATATTTCCAGAGGTGGTAGAAAATATACCAGGTATTGCAAACAAAAACTGCCAGACTGAAAAAGAAAGGAGAGATACTACCCTAAGCTTCATAACGAAAAGCTACCCAAGCATGGACTGGACCCATGCATACACCGACGGCTCTTTAACAAACACTACACAGAACGGAGGGGCAGGAGCATTCCTGAACCTACCAAATGGCAGAAAAATAACACTGTCATTCGCTACTGGTAAGTACACAAGCAATTTCAGAGCGGAGGCAGAGGCACTGAGGGCGGCAGTGGAAGAAATGGTAACACACAGTGAAAATGAGAGCCATATAGTCCTGCTGACAGATGCTCTCGCCGTAGTCACAGCGCTAAAAAGCCAGAAAAACACTGAGCTTAATGACTTAAGAGCAGTACTCTGCAAACTGTGCCAGCAGTCCGCACCAAAAAGGGTAGTGGTACAATGGGTTCCGTCACACTGCAACATCCAAGGCAACGAGGAGGCAGACAGACTGGCAAAAGAAGGTGCAAGGCTACCACAAACAGATACAAGTATGACGTACGAAGAGTCAAAACGGCTTATCAAAGCCAGATACATGACCAAATGGGAAACCGAACATACTGGTTACACCAAAAACGATGCCTATTACCAGTTGAACCGAAGAGAGCAGGTCGTTGTCTTCAGACTTCGCACTGGCCACAACAGACTGAGGTACCACCTATTCAACAAATTGAAGATAGGGTGTACCGACGAATGCCCGTGCGGTACTGGTAAAATGACCACTGAACATCTGCTTCAGAACTGCCCGACATACGAGGATCAGAGAGAGCAGATGTGGCCATTGCCAGTGGAACTGCAAGACAAGCTCTATGGTAGTGGCGAGAGTCTCAGGATGACCGCCGCTTTTTTCGAAAAAATAATGGTTACTGTCTGACTGTGTACGCAGAAGAAGAAGAAGAAGTATTCTTCACTGAGTTTCAATTTGATTCACAATACTCAATTATATTCCCGCTTTTTGCGTCCTCAAATGACAGCTCTCTTGTATTTTAAGTCCTCGAGTGTTATAGGCTCATCCTGTGTAGAGGACTAGATCAATCTACAATAGTACATCGGTGCAACATGATACATGCTAACCGTCTGGCGTTCTGTCATAAGTAAATATAATGTTTGGTTGCGTCTCATGAGTGGCACTGTTGTGAATATTAAGCTTATGTAATTGTTTCTGGTTTCGAAAGAGATCTCATGAAGTTTTTAAGTGTTTGATTGTCAATACAGTTTGACAGTGTTTCAAAGGGTGAAATAGGGAAGATGAATCGGATTTGAAGATTGTTCCCTCACAACAAAGCTTGCCAGAGACAAGTAGCGGAATTAGTGTAAGGATGTAAGCGAGTGTAACTGTACCTATCATGTGTTATAATGTTGTGTTTTTTACCAATTATTCAGTTTTGTTTGGAGCTCGTAGTTTTAAAGAAAAGCAGCAAGTAATAACTTCAGACCAACTTGAGGCGTTCCTGTTAAACAAAAATAAAAGACTAAATACGTCATTTAAAAAAAGAATATACTTCTTCAAAATTGTTAACTGCCTTCAAATCAAGAAACAGACTTTACTGTTGGCTTGTGTGCTGTTCGAAACCAAAATGGTGGTGCTGAACAATAATGTCTTTCTGTTATATCATTATTATTCACAAAGCCAAGTTGCGTCACGAAATAAACTTACTCTCTCCTATAAGAAATAATTCAACTAAAAAAAATAATTTAGAAGAATCCAGGATATATATAAAAAAAAAAGTTAATGATATGTATATATACATATATATATATATATATATATTTTATATATATATATATATATATATATATATATACATATATATATATACACCACACATACAAGGCGTGTTCAAATGAAATCAGACCTAACTACATCAAGTAAACATACGTACGATTCGCATGATGACGTAATTTCTGATGTAAACAACACATACCAACCATCAAGTTTGCAAAATGTCATTATCCTCCGACTCCTATTTCCTCAGCAGACGTTGAAAACATGGCGGGTATGAAACGGAATCCGTCCAGAATTGATCAGCGAGCGGTGATTCGGTGTCTAACATTCATCGCATGGAGACAAAAATGTGTCGAAGATAACAGTGAAGAACTGTTTAAAGAACGACGTGAGTTAACAAAAGTATTCTGAGACCAGATCAGGCGCATATTTTTGCGTCAGAAGATGGCATGTCAAAATTAATGCAACAATGCGGGTGGACCGTAGCTGGAGCTTACGTTCGCCATACTTTTGTAACCATACACTGCCTGCATTCTGCTATGTATACTAACTGGTCGACATCCTTCAGGTGTTAAACACCGAATCACCGCTCGCTGATCAACTCTGGATAGATCCCGTATCCCACCCGTCATGTTTTCAAATGTCTGCTGAGGGAACTATCAGTCGGAGCACAATTAAATTTGGAAACTTGACGGTTGGTATGCGCTGTTTACACCAGAAGTGACGTCATCATGCGCATCGTATGTATGTTCACTTGGTGCAGTTAGGTCCGGTTTCATTTGAACACGTCTCGTATGGATAATAATGTTCACTATATTTATTTATTTATTCAGTTTCTAAATAGTGTTCATCAGTTGAAGTGAGCTAAACTGCGATCAGTAAAAGTGTCATTGATATGCGACATATTGTACATTATACGAAGAGTAATTCTCTTTAGACCAATAATTAAAGGTGCCCTTGAACCGAGTCCCCTTTGAGAAAAGTAATCGTACGCCACTGTTTCTATTATAGAATTGTGGGAGCGGGGACTTCTAGACCATCAAATCACACCCTCCCCCCCTCCCCCATCATATTTCACTCTGATCAACATGGTTTCCTCCGTTGATTGCCCTCCTGCTAATCAAACGCCTGCACGCACGGTCGAGTACACAAATGCGCACATCCATAACACGCACACGCGAATAAGCAATAAATGCATAACAGTTCAAAGTACATGTACTTAGCTTAGAGTCAGTGTCGGCTCCTATTAGTGCGAATCAGGTTACAGACGCGTCATGTAATTGTCATTTTCCTGTACGGGGCTAGGGCAGGCATATCTATTTTTCGGTCTGTTATTCATTAAAGTCTCTAATGCAATGGTTCTCAAAGGTAAACGAACAACGGGGCTAGTGTCGAAGCGGTACGATTTATGCAGTAACGGGCACTGACAGCGAAGAATGCTGGGAAATATCATGAAGTATGTTGTAAAATGTGGATTACGTGAGTCAAAAGGATTCTTTGGAATGATCGAAATTGGGCACAGGGTGGGCAAACAAGGCGGCGTGGTGGGAGATAAGGGCTAAGAGGAGTGAAGAAAGTAGTTTGGGGTAAAGGAGAGGAGGTTTGAAATACGTACGTATGAGATGTCTGGTTAGGTAGCAAGTGGTGTGGGCTAAAGGGATCAGTGGTGTGGGCTAAAGGGGTCAGTGGTGTGGAATAAAGGGGGTAAGTGGTGTGGGCTAAAGGGGTAAGGGGAGTGGGCTAAAGGAGTAAGTGGTGTGGGCTAAAGGGGTAAGTGGTGTGGGCTAAAGGGGTAAGTGGTATGGAGTAAAGGGGGTAAGTGGTGTGGAGTAAAGGGGGTAAGTGGTGTGGAGTAAAGGGGATAAGTGGTGTGGAGTAAAGGGGGTAAGGGGTGTGGAGTAAAGGGGGTAAGTGGTATTGGGTAAAAGGGTAAGGGGTGTGGAGTAAAGGGGGTTCAGTGGTGTGGAGTAAAGGGGTAATTTGGTGTGGTGTAAAAAGTTTAGTAGTGTGGGGTAAAGGGGATAAGTGGTTTGGGTTAGTGGTGTAAGTCATGTAGGTTAATGGTGTAAGTCATGTAGGTTAATGATGTAAGTCATGTAGGTAAATGGTGTAAGTCATGTAGGTTAATGGTGTAAGTCATGTAGGTTAATGGAGTAAGTTATGTAGGTTAATGGTGTAAGTCATGTAGGTTAATAGTGTAAGTCATGTAGGTTAATGGTTTAAGTCATGTAGGTAAATGGTGTAAGTCATGTAGGTTAATGGTGTAAGTCATGTAGGTTAATGGTGTAAGTCATGTAGGTTAATGGTGTAAGTCATGTATGTTAATGGTGTAAGTCATGTAGGTTAATGGTGTAAGTCATGTAGGTTAATGGTGTAAGTCATGTATGTTAATGGTGTAAGTCATGTAGGTTAATGGTGTAAGTCATGTAGGTAAATGGTGTAAGTCATGTAGGTAAATGGTGTAAGTCATGTAGGTTAATGGTGTAAGTCATGTAGGTTAATGGTGTAAGTCATGTAGGTTAATGGTGTAAGTCATGTAGGTTAATGGTGTAAGTCATGTAAGTTAATGGTGTAAGTCATGTAGGTTAATGGTGTAAGCCATGTAGGTAAATGGTGTAAGTCATGTAGGTTAATGGTGTAAGTCATGTAGGTTAATGGTGTAAGTCATGTAGGTAAATGGTGTAAGTCGTGTAGGTAAATGGTGTAAGTCATGTAGGTAAATGGTGTAAGTCATGTAGGTAAATGGTGTAAGTCATGTAGGTTAATGGTGTAAGTCATGTAGGTAAATGGTGTAAGTCATGCAGGTAAAAGGTAAGATGGCGTGACATTAGTGATGTGGTGTAAAAATGTAGGTGATGCTAGATAGGGAGTTAAATGGTGTAGGGTAAAGGGGTTAGTGGTGAGGTGTGAAGAGTGTAGGATAAGAGAGTAAGTGGGGTCGGGTACGGGAGTAAGTAGTGCGCAATTAAGGGACACGAAGTCTG
Source organism: Ariolimax columbianus (assembly GCA_036924085.1). Lineage (NCBI taxonomy): Eukaryota > Metazoa > Mollusca > Gastropoda > Stylommatophora > Arionidae > Ariolimax > Ariolimax columbianus. Next base: position 47,609,983 of record JAVGWX010000008.1, on the reverse strand, counting down.
AAGTAGTAAGGTAGGAGGTGTGAAGTAAGTGGGTAGGAGATGTGGAATACGTGAGCATGAGATGTTGCGAAAGGAAAACAAGACGTAGGACAATGCAGTAAGAGATATAGAGTAAGTAGAGACGAGGAGTGAGATAAGCGGGTTAGAGGTGGGGGCTAAGTGGGTAAGAAGGGTAGGGTAGCTTGGTAAGAGGTGTAAGGTATAGGAGCCATTAATGTAGAGAAAGGGAATACCAGAGGGTAAGAGTCGTAAGGTAATGTGGGGGCTAAGTGAGTAAGAAGGGTAGGGTAACTTGGTAAGAGGTGTAAGGTATGGGAGCCATTCATGTAGAGAAAGGGAATACCAGAGGGTAAGAGTCGTAGGGTAATGTGGATGAGATTTGGGGTACGGTTTTATGTTGTTTCTGATAAATCGGTTATCTTTTCGAAAAAAATAATGGGGTAAGATGTGTGAAGAAGGGGGATAAAAGGTGTGGGGTAAGAAATTACGAGATGCAGGGTAAAGATGTAAGATGTTTGGTAAGTAGGTAAGAGGAGTAAAGTAAAGGATAATGTGAAAAGTTGGGATATCAGATGTGAAGTAATGGTAGGATGTGTGAAGTAAGGGTATGACGTGTGAAGTAACGGTGTAATGTGTTAAATAAGGGTATGATGTGAAGTAGCGGTAGAATATGTGAAGTAAGGATATGAGTGTGAAGTAAGGGTATGATGTGAAGTAAGAGTAGGATGTGAAGTAACGGTATGATGTGTGAAGGGAATGATGTGAAGTAACGGTAGCATATGTGAAGTAAGGGTAGTAGGTGTGAAGAAAGGGTATGATGTGAAGTAAAGGTAGAATGTGAAGTAAAGGTAGGATGTGTGAAGTAAGAGTATGGGATATGAAGTAAGGATAGGATGTGAAGTGAGGGTTGATGTGAAGTGAGGGTATGATGTGAAGTAAGAGTATGATGTGACGTAAGGGTATGATGTGAGGTTAGGATGTGAAGTAATGGTATGATGTGAAGTAAGGGTATGATGTGAAGTAAGGGTATGATGTGAAGTAAGGGTAGGATGTGAGAAGTAAGGGTAGGATGTGTGAAGTAAGGGTAGGATGTGTGAAGAAAGGGTAGGTTGTATGAAGTAAGGGGTGTCAGGTGTGATGTAAGGGTAGGATATGTGATGTAAGGGGTGTCATGTGTGAAGTAAAGATAGGCGTTTGAAGTAAGGGTATGATGTGAAGTAAATGTAGAATGTGAAGTAAAGGTAGGATGTGTGAAGTAAGAGTATTAGATATGAAGTAAGGGTAGGATGTGAAGTGAGGTTATGATGTGAAGTGAGGGTATAATGTGAAGTAAGAGTATGATGTGACGTAAGCGTATGATGTGATGTGAGAATAGGATGTAAAGTAATGGTATGATGTGAAGTAAGGATAGAATGTGAAGTAAGGTATGATGTGAAGTAGGGCTAGGATGTCGGAAGTAAGGGTAGGATGTGTGAAGAAAGGGGTGTCCTGTGTGATATAGGGGTAGGATGTGTGAACAAAGGGTAGGATGTGTGAACAGAAGGTAGAATTTGTGAACAAAGGGTAGGATGTGTGAACAAAAGGTAGGATGTTTGAACAGAAGGTAGCATTTGTGAACAAAGGGTAGGATGTGTGAACAAACGGTAGGATGTGTGAACAAACGGTAGGATGTGTGAACAGAAGGTAGGATTTGTGAACAAAGGGTAGGATGTGTGAACAAAGGGTAGGATGTGTGAACAAAGGGTAGTATGTGTGAAAAAATGGTAGGATGTGTGAACAGAAGGTAGGATGTGTGAACAAAGGGTAGGATGTGTGAACAAACGGTAGGATGTGTGAACAGAAGGTAGGATTTGTGAACAAAGGGTAGGATGTGTGAACAAAGGGTAGGATGTGTGAACAAACGGTAGGATGTGTGAACAGAAGGTAGGATTTGTGAACAAAGGGTAGGATGTGTGAGCAAAAGGTAGCATTTGTGAACAAAGGGTAGGATGTGTGAACAAAGGGTAGGATGTGTGAACAAACGGTAGGATGTGTGAACAAACGGTAGGATGTGTGAACAAACGGTAGGATGTGTGAACAGAAGGTAGGATTTGTGAACAAAGGGTAGGATGTATGAACAAAGAGTAGGATGTGTGAAGTAAGAGGTGTAAGGTGAGAAGTAAGGATAGGATGTGTGAACAAAGGGTAGGATGTATGAACAAAGAGTAGGAAGTGTGAAGTAATGGGTTGCTGTCAGATGTAAAGTCAAGAAAGTAAGAGCATGAAAGTAAGAGCAAGAAAGTGAGAGATTGAACGTGAGAGGTGATGTGCAGTCTGGGATACGTGGTGTGCAGTCAAGCATTAAGTAATGTGATGTAAGGGATTAATTAGTGTGATGTAAGAGATTAAGTAGTGTGATATAAGGGATTAAGTAGTGTGATATAAGGGATTAAGTAGTGTGATGTAAAAGATTAAGTAGTGTGATATAAGGGATTAATTAGTGTGATGTAAAAGATTAATTAGTGTGATGTAAGAGATTAAGTAGTGTGATGTAAGAGATTAGATAGTGTGATATAAGGGATTAAGTAGTGTAATGTAAAAGATTAATTATTGTGATGTAAGAGATTAATTAGTGTGATGTAAGAGATTAAGTAGTGTGATGTAAAAGATTAAGTAGTGTGATATAAGGGATTAAGTAGTGTGATGTAAAGGATTAATTAGTGTGATGTAAGAGATTAAGTAGTGTGATGTAGGGATTAAGTAGTGTGATGTAAGGGAATAATTAGTGTGATGTAAGAGATTAAGTAGTGTGATGTAAGGGATTAAGTAGTGTGATGTAAGGGATTAAGTAGTGTGATGTAGGGATTAAGTAGTGTGATGTAGGGATTAAATAGTGATGTGTAAGGGATTAAGTAGTTTGATATAAGGGATTAAGTAGTGGGATGTAAGGGATTAAGTAGTGTGATGTGGCGATTAAGTAGTGATGTGTAAGGGATTAAGTAGTGTGATGTGGGGACTAAGTAGTGATGTGTTAGGGATTAAGTAGTGTGATATAAGGGATTAAGTAGTGTGATGTAGGGATTAAGTAGTGATGTGTAAGGGATTAAGTAGTGTGATATAAGGGATTAAGTAGTGTGATATAAGGGATTAAGTAGTGGGATGTAAGGGATTAAGTAGTGATGTGTAAGGGATTAAGTAGTGTAATATAAGGGATTAAGTAGTGTGATGTAAGGGATTAAGTAGTGATGTGTAAGGGATTAAGTAGTGATGTGTAATGGATTAAGTAGTGTGATATAAGGGATTAAGTAGTGTAATGTAAGCGATTAAGTAGTGATGTGTAAGGAATTAAGTAGTGTGATGTAGGGATTAAGTAGAGTGATAAAAGGGATTAAGTAGTGATATGTAGGGATTAAGTAGTGATGTGTAAGCGATTAAGTAGTGATGTGTAAGGGATTAAGTAGTGATGTGTAAGGTATTAAGTAGTGATGTGTAAGGGATTAAGTAGTGATGTGTAAGGGATTAAGTAGTGTGATATAATGGATTAAGTAGTGGGATGTAAGGGATTAAGTAGTGATGTGTAAGGGATTAAGTAGTGTGATGTAGGGATTAAGTAGTCTGATATAAGGGATTAAGTAGTGTGATGTAGGGATTAAGTAGTGTGATGTAAGGGATTAAGTAGTGATGTGTAAGGGATTAAGTAGTGATGTGTAAGGGATTAAGTAGTGTGATATAAGGGATTAAGTAGTGTGATGTAAGGGATTAAGTAGTGATGTGTAAGGGATTAAGTAGTGTGATGTAAGGGATTAAGTAGTGTGATGTAGGGATTAAGTAGTGTGATGTAGGGGCTTACGAGGTTTGAAATGAACGAGTATGAGGTGTGATGCTTCGGTGATTAAGGTTTGAGCTAAGGTAGTAGGCGGTGTCAGGTAGCATGTCAATAGGTTTACGGTAAAGAGGTAAGAGATGTGAAATACGAGGTGTGTTCAAATGAAACCGGACCTAACTGCAGCAAGAGAACATACGTACGATGCGCATGTGTGTCGAAGACACTGGACAACGATGTTTAAAGAAGGACGTGACTTAACGAAAGATCTTCCTAGACCAGGTCTGGCGCGTACTGTTGCGTCAGATGCTGCCATCGCTAAAACTGATGTAGCAATTCGGGTGGACCGTCGCCGAAGCTTACGTTTGGCACAATTGTGTCACCATACAGACTGACTGCATTCTATTATGAGTATCAACTGATCGACAACCTTCAGCTGTTAGAAACCGAATCACTGCTCGCTGATCAACTCTGGATGGATTCCGCATCACACCCGCCATGTTTTTAACGGTCTGTTGAGGAAACTATTTGTTGGAGAATATTGCAATTTTGCAAACTTGACGGTAGATATGTGCTGTTTGCATCAGAAGAGACGTTATCATGCGCATTTAACGTATGTTTACTTGGTGCAGCTAGGTCCGGTTTAATTTGAACACGCGTCGTATATTGTCAAGAAATTTGACCAAAAGTATTTTCAGGTTTGAGGTAAAGGTAAGTAGTATGAGCTGAGGATAAGAGGTGGACGTGAATGTGTAATATGTGTGAGGTAAGAGGTAATAGGTTTATGGTAAGAGTTTGCTATGAGTCATGAGATAATTCTTATGAGTTGTGCCACAAAGTGCCATATTGCATGTTGAAATCGATCAGAATGTGTGTGATAGATTAGCACAGTGTGCATACCATCAACAACGTGTTACATACCATCAACAACGTGTTACATACCATCAACAACGTGTTACATACCATCAACAACGTGTTACATACCATAAACAACGTGTTACAATTGATTAAACAACGTGTTAGATATGATTAACAACGCGTTACATACGATCAAACAACGTGCGTGTTACATACGATTATACAACATATTACAAACGATTAACAGCGTGTTACAAACGATTAAACATCGTGTTACATATAATTAACAACGCGTTGGATACGATCAAATAACGTATTACATATGATTAACAACGTGTTACATACGATTAACAACGTGTTACAAACGATTAAACAACGTATTACATATGATTAACAACGCGTTACATACGATTAAAAAATACGAAACCAAAAAATGGTGGTATAGTATAAACGTTGATCCACGAATAATGTTTCGGAAAAGATTTTATAATGTGTTTCAAAAGACCGTAAAGTTGGCAGCGAAGTGCCCTGCCTTTCCTTATTACGAAGCTCAAAATAGGTGAAGATATATCAAACCACCGATTGTCTCTGTGGATGGAGTGTTTTAGATTTCATTGTAAAGTGTCTCAGTGATTTTGCTTTCTCCATCGCCTCATCTTCTTCTCTTAAGTTAAGTCAGGTGCTCATTTAAAGTTTTTTAATATGGAGCGAACCGAGATCAGAGATAAAACACGTTTCTTTTGGCGCAAAATATTAACGGTATAATTAGTTTGTGTTGCTTCGTTGGGGATTCCGTGGCGAAGTGGTTAAGCTGTTGACCTCGTGATCAGGTGGTGTGAGTTCTTTTTCACGGATGCTTGATGCGGAGTCCCCTGCTTCTCGTAGTCGCCCCTTAGTCGTCTTGTAATTGACTTGCCACTGGGGTCGGTCGGCACGAGACGAGAGAGTGAGGATAACAAGTAGCGCAGTTAATCCTTACTAAAAATAGCGCTAGCAAAATAAATTATTCCATCATCGTCTACGATGGACGGCGGCCGTTGCCTTTTGTTGCTCCGTGAAGTAGGATATTGTAAGATCTAGCAGGTTCACTAAAATTAGGAACTGTGACACAAGTGTTGGCGGTAATACATTATCACTGAGCTTGTTACATCCACAGTTGGAGTCAACCTGGAGGCTTTATATGGTTGTTGTTACAGATCCAGCAGCATCTGGGATCTCGTCCTTCGGCCCACTGCACGTGTTTAACAACTGTAGTCTAGTGCCATACAAAGTGTCCCATTTATCTGGCCTCCGAGGAAGAAGCATTTTCCTAAAATCGTTGAGCGCTGACCACTCAAAGAGATGACGATAAACAGTTTCATATTGGTGTGTACACAGCTGGTACTCAGGAATGTGTTGTGGTTTGATTTTGTCTAGGTTCTTCTTTAGTGGGATGTGGTAAGGTTTCAGTCGGAAGATGTTGCTCTGATCTTTTCTTGTTAGTTGATTTGTACTGTCATTTGGATTGGAGCTTGCCATTTGTCTGTAGACCTCCTTTTCCGCGATTTCCATAGCCATCTATTCAGCCAAGTTTCTTTCTTTGCTGTTCTTATGAACTGTTTAGTTGTTTGTAAAGTTGTTGCTGTTTGGTACTGTTCTTGTCTTGATTCCTTCTTTGCTAGTCTGTCTGCCGTATCATTGCCATGTGTGTTTGAGTGTCCAGGGATCCACTGCAGAACTATTTTGACAATACAGGAGGTGATAATGTGATTGAAGTCTAGACATATTTGGATTTGGTTAGGCCTACAGGGGCCAGCAACTTCTAATGCTTTAAGAACTGACAATGAGTCTGTAAAAATAACAATGTTTTGAGCCTTTGAAGGAAAGGCATAAAAAACTATCTTCAGATGGTACAAATTAGCTTCAAGTGCAGTCATTTCAGCTTCATAGGAAACCTTCCCGCAAACATCAGACAGCTGATCAGATAATCCTTCCGTGTTTTTTTATATAAATGCCATAACCGTTTCGACTTTATATGATACAAGCATAAAGCCCTCTTGCAAATGCAGTCACCACACAAACTCTTACTGAGTTTTTGAACCTGTGTCTACTTGATCAAGATTCATGTTTACAAACCGATCGGCCACAGGCTCTCAAAAGTTTGGGGAACCTTTGCAAAAAATGTATCCCATGTCCCGTGAAATATACACTAGAGATTCTATCAGAAAGAGACAATTTTTAATGAAATATCATATGACTGCTTCGTGGTTCACCGTGCGTACAGTAATGTCGATACTGCACGAGTGCATTTAACGAGCTAATTAGTATTAATATGATGCTAATATTATTTATGTATTTAGGAGAATATTTAAAGGGTTTTAATACAGATATATTAGCCGAAATGTAATTGGCGTCCGAAAGGGAAGCTAAGAATAGCTTCGCTGTAACCTGCCAAGCATGTCGCACGATTCGACTATGAAGGGTTAAGCAAGGAATGATGACCCAATCCTGTGGAATGTTTAAGCTATCACACTCGACCTATCATGTCCAATATATGTTTTTAATCTTTTTTCCAATTATCGAGACTGCGTAGCTTAGCGCCCATTTCACAAACACAACGCACCCGGTTCGAATCACGCTCGTGTCCAGTTTGGCAGACATGGGCTCTATTCGCTCCTTCACCTACGGAAAGGGTTGGTAACCTTTTTGTGCGCCCTGAAAAGGATGGAACTTGTGGCAGAATGTAGAAGTTTTCCTAACATCCCGAGCGTGCTGATGAAATGGATCGGGGTCCTCCAAGCGGTTGTGCAATGATTGGCTTCATCTGTGTGTCGCTCACTACTACGGGATCACATCAAATCTCTCCTTGTTAGCCAGACTGTTGTCCTCGATAACAGCCCGTATTCAGCTCGACCAACGAGGAGGTTAGGTGAGGGTCTTGGCCAGCACATTTCTGCAGACCCTGGCTAACATTGTTTGTGTGTTTTGTCTACCCAGATGTTAGCTTCATCGTCCCAGATGAAAAATCAACGTGTTTATCAGCGTCTGTTTAGTGGACATATTTATACATGGATGTTTCAGTATTGGTACTTTCTGGTTTCCAGTTTCTGTTTTGTCGCTTATATATATATATATATATATATATATATATATACATACACTCAGTGCCGTCTCCGCAACGAAGGTCGGCTGCAATGGACCTCCAATATCATCTGTCTCTTGTCTGGAATGTACACTCTGTCAAACTGACATCTCTCCATCTCCATAATACTTCCATTGATGTTTAGTCCATGCACTCATTGAATCTGTCTGAAAAGGTTCTCTGTGTACAAGTTAAAGAGACAGAGTGACAACATACATTCCTGTCTCACAAATTTAGGATACCAATAAAGGGTGAGTAATTCTTGCCGGATCATACTGTTCCCACCTCCTACCAGTGCAGGCAGCTGACTAGTCTAATGTTTTTACCGTCCATATTAATTTGTAACTGAGATGATAGTCCAGTCAGGCACAAAATACTGACCAGGACGTCGCGTTAGGGTCAATACACTGACCAAGACCACAAGCTCTCTTCTATGTAGCGTTTCCTGGAAACAGGTTGTTTTCAAAGCAGCCTTTCTGACGAGATATGGATCGATGTGATCTTCGTAAGTAGTCAGCGCAACGCAGATAAAGCCAAGCATAGCACAACCGCCTAGAAGACCACGGTGCACCTTTATCGGCATGCTCTGGATGTGAGATAAGCTACTAGAACCTGGCACTTAACGTCCTTTTGAGGTCACATAATAGAGTAGATTTCTTGTTGGCACTCAATTAACTTGTCGTGTTCAACTCAAATGCTTTACCAAAGTCTATGAAACACATATAAACATTCTGTGGTGCGTTTATGAACGTTTCTGCCAGCATCCGAAGCTAAAGTATTGCTTCTGCCTAAAGCCAAACTGTTCAACACCCACTTTAAAATAGTTTTAATTTTTAATTCTTTCCTAAGTAATCTGGAGGAGTAATTTGGTTTTCTGACTCACCAGGTTCATTGTTCACTAATCCGTACAATCCACTGCAAGAGGTTTTCTTTAGGCAATACGACAAAGATGAATGTCTTCAAGTCTTTCGGTATGTATCCCATTGCACAGCTGTGTAATTATGTCTACGCTAAAGACCTCTAAGGACATTTCTATTATAATGTTATATTGGTCCACATCTTTCCCTTGTTACATCGATCTCATTGCCTTTTTCACCTCTGATTCAAGGATTTCAGACCAATCGTTGTTTTATGCATGTGCCTGTCAACTCTGATTCAAGGATTTCAGGACAATCGTTGTTTTGTGCCTGTGGCTGTCTACTCTCATATCATGGAAGAGACATACTATGACCGTCTTCTTGAAATATCCACCTCATCAAATATTATCTCACCATCTGTATTCTTTACATACCCTCCTCAGTTTTCACGTGAGTTTTCCTATCTGACATGATTCTAATTTCCTCATGCAGATCCTTACTTCTATGTCTATTCGACATATTCTATATTACTTTGTATTTTTCCTCCATCCACTTTTCTTTCGCTAGACTAAACAATCTTTGCATGTCTTTATTAATACTTGTATAGCATGGTGTATCCTTAGGTTTCTCTCTTTCCCCTATTTTGAATAGTATGTCTTCTGTCATCCAAACTTGACACTTCTTGAACTCTTTTAATGGAAAGCTTCCATTTGCTGTTTGGATACCGGATCTTAGTTCAATTTCGTGTTTAATTTCTTCTCGGGGTTCTTATTGTTGGAATATTGCAATATTTCTATCATGTTGCATTCAAATTTTGTTTTCTTCTTCTTCTTCTGCGTACGCAGTCAGACAGTAACCATTATTTTTTTCGAAAAGAGCGGCGGTCATCCTGAGGCTGTCGCCACTGGCATAGAGCTTGTCTTGCAGTTCCACTGGTAATGGCCACATCTGCTCTCTCTGATCCTCGTATGTCGGGCAGTTCTGCAGCAGATGTTCAGTGGTCATTTAACCGGTACCGCACGGGCATTCGTCGGTACACCCTATCTTCAATTTGTTGAATAGGTGGTACCTCAGTCTGTTGTGGCCAGTGCGAAGTCTGACGACAACTACCTGCTCTCTTCGGTTCAACTGGTAATAGGCATCGTTTTTGGTGTAACCAGTATGTTCGGTTTCCCATTTGGTCATGTATCTGGCTTTGATAAGCCGTTTTGACTCTTCGTACGTCATACTGGTATCTGTTTGTGGTAGTCTTGCACCTTCTTTTGCCAGTCTGTCTGCCTCCTCGTTGCCTTGGATGTTGCAGTGTGATGGGATCCACTGTACCACTACCCTTTTTGGTGCGGACTGCTGGCACAGTTTGCAGAGTGCTGCTCTTAAGTCATTAAGCTCAGTGTTTTTCTGGCTTTTTAGCGCTGTGACTACGGCGAGAGCATCTGTCAGCAGGACTATATGGCTCTCATTTTCACTGTGTGTCACCATTTCTTCCACTGCCGCCCTCAGTGCCTCTGCCTCCGCTCTGAAATTGCTTGTGTACTTACCAGTAGCGAATGACAGTGTTATTTTTCTGCCATTTGGTAGGTTCAGGAATGCTCCTGCCCCTCCGTTCTGTGTTGTGTTTGTTACAGAGCCGTCGGTGTATGCATGGGTCCAGTCCATGCTTGGGTAGCTTTTCGTTATGAAGCTTAGGGTAGTATCTCTCCTTTCTTTTTCAGTCTGGCAGTTTTTGTTTGCAATACCTGGTATATTTTCTACCACCTCTGGAAATATATCCTGCCTCCAGGTAGGTTTTCGTACAGTAGTGATGGGTTTTGGTGTTGTTAGTGCGTTTATGGGATCTTCTTGCATCTTTGCTTTGGCTATTTCTGCAAAGTTTCTCCGCCTTAGTTTCCCATTTCCCAAATTGTTTAGTCTCTGGTGCATTGGATGGTCGGTCAGTCTTCGGAGTTTCTCTGACTGCAGCTGGGCTCTGCAGTCTCTTCTATCGGTCATGGATTGCAGTTTTGTAATCTTTTCAAGTTCTACAATTGGCGTTGACTTCATGCCTCCTGTTATAATTCTCATGGCTTGGTTTTGAAGTTTGTTAACTTTATCGAAGTTCGCCTTCGCTGCTGTTGTCCATGCCGCAATGCCATACTCGAGAACTGGTCTCAGTCTTCCAGTGTACAGTTTCTTTAGTATGCCTTCGTCTGCTCCCCAGCTAGGGCCAGCAAGTTTCCTCATGATTGCCATTCTTTCTCTGGCTTTCATTCGGTTTCTCTCAATCTGACTTTTCCATGTCATGCGCCGATCAAATGCGACACCCAGATAGGTTGGGTTGTCGTTTGGCTGCAGGAATTTGCCATTTAGACTTAATTTGGTACTTTGGGGTTTTAATGAAAGCGAGAATATTGTGCATGTGGTTTTCTCCTCGTTTATTTTGACCAGCCATGAGTTCGCCCACTCTTCCAGCGATGTTAGGGCCGTCTGCATCCGATTTCTTGCTATGGTGAGATTCTTTTCAGAGGTCCACATAGCCAGATCGTCTGCAAACATTGAGCTATGGACTCTTCTTGGTATATTCTCTGTAATATCGTTTATATATACCAGCAATAGTGTGGGTGACAGTACTATCCCTTGGGGTACTCCCTGCTCGAGTGTCACCTTTTTGCTCGTCTGCCCTTGTACTTGGACTCTGGCCGTTCTTTGTTTGAGGTAGTGGTTGATCCACTTGTACATCTTCCCACAGACATCACTTCTTCTTAGCTTGACTCTAAGTCCATCTTTCCAGACTTTGTCAAATGCCTTTTCCAGATCCACCCAAACAGCTACTGTGTGTTTCTGTGCCTGGTAGGCATCTTCTATCTCCTGGGCTATGAGGATGACCTGGTCCTCAGTGGATCTGTGCTGTCTAAAGCCGGCTTGCTGTGGAATTAGTATTCGTTTTTCTTCCAGATGCCACATCAGTCTGGTGTTTATCATCCGTTCCATCAGCTTGCCGACACAGCTCAGTAGGCTTATGGGCCTGTATCCATTTGGATCTGTTTTGTCCTTTCCTGTTTTTGGTACTGGTACCAGTATTGCGTCTTTCCATGCCTGTGGTACAATTCCCCTTTTCCAGCTTTGGTTCAGGACCGATAGCAGTTTCCTTTTCGCTGTTTGGCCCAGCCCCATCAGCATTTCGTTTGTTATCCCGTCTTTTCCGGGAGATTTCCTTTTCTTTAGTGTTCTCATAGCCTTCTCATGTTAATTTGGCCATCATGTGCTCTTCAGGTGCCGTATTCATGTTTTCGTGCCCCTTTAGCTCTTCGCTAATGTCTGTATGTTTATCTGCAGGGACCTCGATGTGGTTTGCTCTGGCATAGAGATTGACAAAGGCGTTTGCGGCTTTCTTACCTGTGATCAAGTTCTCGCCCTGCTTGATAGTAATTTGTTTATTTGACGGGGTTTCGTCGTTTATGGCTCTGACTAGCTTCCATAGCTTGTTCCCGTCTTTGTCCAGGTTTAGACTTTCCGTTTTATTTTTCCAGCTTTCTCTTGCTGTTTGCTTGAGAGTGTGTTTGTACTTCGCCGCAGCGGCTTTGAGGGCGATGTTTGCCTCAATGGATTTTTCTCGCTCTGCCATGTTCCTAGCATTTGTTACTGCATCTTCCACTTTCTGCAACTCATCATTCCAGTAGGGCTTATAGTTTTTCCTAGCTCCTCTTGGGATGGTTTCAATGGCGGCTTGCATTATTGCCTTGCTTAGGCTCTCTACCATGGACTTCATTTTGGTGTTTCGTGTGTTGATGGTTTCACACAGCCTATCTGTCAGGATTGCAAATCTGTCCCAGTCGGCTCGTTTGTAATTCCAACGTGGGAGCGGTTTTGTTTCCTGTGGCCTACTTCCTTGTCAATGGTTAGCCTGATCGGCCTGTGGTCGCTACCTGCCAGTTGGTTTAGCACCTGGCGGTCTATTTTATGGTGTATGTCCTGTGTGGAGAAGGCCAAATCTGGAGTCGAGGTGGTATGCCATGTTCTTGAATAGAAGCTAGGGCTATCCTCCGGCCTATTGATTAGGGAAAGATTTGCATCTATCTCCCAATCTTCCACTTCGTCACCTCTGCTGTCTGTGTCAGAGTATCCCCATCTCTCCGAGTGGCTGTTGAAATCTCCAACTACTATGCAGTTGGAGTCTCTGACCTCCATACTCGAGAGCGATAGGTCTCTATTTGGTGGTCCGTACAGGTTGAAAATGCGGAGCTTCGTCTCTTGAGCCATTATGTCAACTCCTACAATTTCTGCTTGTCCGGTGTGATTGACAGGTACCGCGCTACTCGGTATGCAGTTTCTGGTCAGTATCAGGACCCCTCCTTTGTGGCCTTCTCTATATAGACGGAAGGTCTGGTATCCTCTGATTGAGAATTTATGATTATTGTTGAGGTGCGTTTCCTGGATACATGCCACGTCAATCTTACCTTCATGCAGGTGATGTGTTAGGGAAAGTTTTTTGTTAATGACTCCCTCCGCATTCCACTGTAGTATTTTGAGGGTCTTGAGGTTTTGGTCAATAGAAGTTGCCCCATAGCCATGTGCCTTGACTCCACGACACATGGGTGGGTGACCACTAGTAGTCAAGGGTGGGCCCCTTCGAGGCGTGAGGCCCGGCACTATCGCTGCCTGGCGGGACTCCGCAGGATGAGCGCCATGCGTTTTTCTAATAGGTTGTACTGTCATCATGCTGCGATTTACGTTGCACTGTTTTGTTAGGCTTGCGGCCCCGTGCATCCGATTTCAACAGGCGTTTCTGTAGGGATGCCCTCCTTAGCCTTTGGCTGTCCCCAGCCTTTCTGCAAGGCAGCAGTTGTTTATGATCAGAGTTGTCTCTCTTATGGAAGTTGTCTTACCAGACTATCGAGTCTTCACTACTCGTGTCTATAGGGTGCAATGATGATATGTGAGATGATATATGAGATGGACTGGTTTACCCGGAAGAGAGGCAGTCCAGTGTGTCTGTATCCCAGGATCGTCACGTCCTGCCAGAAACGTAGCATTTGCATGTGAGTGGGGTATCTCTTTCTCCCTTTATTTTCTTGGCTTCTATGCAGAGATGGTACGCCTAGCATTCCCCGCCACCTGGGGTGTTGACACAGTGGGGCAGGTGTGCAATGTCCGCTGGTCTGCATCTCTTCTGCGTCCAGCATGATAGTTATATGGCTGATAACGTACAGAGGTAGATATCGTAGCCGAAGTGCATTTAGCCGGAGGACAAGCCTGGTAATGTCACAGAGATGTTGTTCGCCTGGTGTGCGGACAGCTCTCATGGTCATTGGTTGAGTCTCGATAGTTCACAGTGAGGTGGCTGCTCTACTGTTTTCGACACCCCGACCAGGTACTAAGTCTTTGGTTGGTGGTTTCGCACCCCATCGCCGTATAAGGTGAGTATCAAGCAGTTGTCCGCCCGCTTTGATCGGCTGATGGCAAGGACCTCTTACTGCGGCTCTACCGGATAGGGCTGGGGCGCAAACCCCAGGTCCCGAGCATGTAGGAGCCTCCCATTGCAGTGGTGCTGTGATTTTGGGCGGGATTGCGGTTTACATGGGTTCGGCCGTAATCCCCCACATGGTAGCCTCGCGCCATTGGCTCATCAGCCTGGTACGTGAACCAAAGTGTCTGCGGCTCCTCTCGATATGAGCTGGTTTTCCGTAGCAACGCCCTGTCATTAGTAGGGTAAAACTGACCTGTCTTCAGATGGTCTATTTCCAGCACCCGTTCACTATTTGGTCAGACGAATTTATTGAGGGCTTTAGTTTGTCAATGACCAGGTATTTGAAATCTGCGGTTTCTGCGGAGTTAAGCACGATTTCCGTAGCGTTCTTTCATTAGAGTGTTAGAGAGCTGTCTTCCGTGAGTCTAATACCAGCGTACGTTCATTATTAGACCCAAACGGTAGTGCTCTCGATTTGTCAGTCGTTCTACAGTATTGGCGTGTTCAGTCAAATTAAGCCGCAGGTTCCACTCCTGGTGGTGCCCTTCCGTCAATTCCTTTAGCGAGACAATCAACTTAGAGGGTAGCCCCAGATTTTCGAGGGTCTAATTCCAGCACATGTTCACTATTAGACCCCACGAAGATCTGGGGTAGTTGTCTCGCTGCAGCGACTCAATTTCAACCAGTGTTCGTAAAGCGATCTCAGTCCCGCCAGGCGGAGCGATAGCGCGGGCTTGCGGAAAACGCTCGCCTGCCTTTCCCCGTAGAGCAAATTGGGTGCGGTTTGTTGTAGCGGCTCCTCCACCGAGGTGCGCTCGTCTGGTCCGTACCAGGAAACGTGGTCCGTCCGTGGTGATTTATCTAAGGCTTATAGCAGAGCTCGACAGTACGTCTCCCTGGTGGTCCGACTCTCGCAAAGAGCTTGTGACCGGCAAATGAAAAGCAGGAATCGTGCCTCGAGGCCCTGCGTTCTTCTACGGAGAAGGGCAGGCCGGCAAGCCAAATTGTCTCTAGTCCCAGTGAAATTCATCGCCGAGGTCGTTGGGATCCGTTCTGCACAGAGCGCTGCCATCCCTCCTCGAGCGGTCGGTCGTCTGGTGCGTGTGGGAGGCCCCTGTCAGGCGGTCCTAGGTCGACGGAGTGAGGGACGGGTGGAACAACCGTCCATCCGTCCCGTCAGTCGGTCCCTGCGGCCGTCCCAGTGAGGCTTTTTACACACCCTTCCTCCGCCGACCGGTGTGTGCTGTACGTACGTCTCCGACATATATCTGGTTGATCCTGCCAGTAGTCATATGCTTGTCTCAAAGATTAAGCCATGAATGTCTTAGTTCACACTGTCTCACGGTGAAACCGCGAATGGCTCATTAAATCAGTCGAGGTTCCTTAGATGACACGATCCTACTTGGATAACTGTGGCAATTCTAGAGCTAATACATGCTTACCAAGCTCCGACCCTCGCGGAAAGAGCGCTTTTATTAGTTCAAAACCAATCGTCGTTTCCCCTCGCGGGGTTGCGGCGTCCCCACTGGTGACTCTGGATAACTTTGTGCTGATCGCATGGCCTCATGTGCCGGCGACGCATCTTTCAAATGTCTGCCCTATCAAATGTCGATGGTACGTGACATGCCTACCATGTTTGTAACGGGTAACGGGGAATCAGGGTTAGATTCCGGAGAGGGAGCATGAGAAACGGCTACCACATCCAAGGA
Organism: Ariolimax columbianus; assembly: GCA_036924085.1. Lineage (NCBI taxonomy): Eukaryota > Metazoa > Mollusca > Gastropoda > Stylommatophora > Arionidae > Ariolimax > Ariolimax columbianus. The sequence goes on along the minus strand of JAVGWX010000008.1, from coordinate 47,594,193 downwards.
AGGCAGCAGGCGCGCAACTTACCTACTCCCGGCACGGGGAGGTAGTGACGAAAAATAACAATACGGGACTCTTTCGAGGCCCCGTAATTGGAATGAGTACACTTTAAACCCTTTAACGAGGATCTATTGGAGGGCAAGTCTGGTGCCAGCAGCCGCGGTAATTCCAGCTCCAATAGCGTATATTAAAGTTGTTGCAGTTAAAAAGCTCGTAGTTGGATCTCAGGCGCAGGCGGGCGGTCCGGCTCGCGCCGGTTCACTGCCCGTTGTCTTCTGCCCTACCGTCTGCCGGCTCTCTCCCACGGATGCTCTTCGCTGAGCGTCCTCGGTGGCCGGCGCGTTTAATTTGAAAAAATTAGAGTGTTCAAAGCAGGCCTCGGCTGCCTGAATAATGGTGCATGGAATAATGGAATAGGACCTCTGTTCTATTTTGTTGGTTTTCGGAACTGGAGGTAATGATTAACAGGGACAAACGGGGGCATTCGTATTGCAGCGTTAGAGGTGAAATTCTTGGATCGCCGCAAGACGAGCTACTGCGAAAGCATTTGTCAAGAATGTTTTCATTAATCAAGAACGAAAGTCAAAGGCGCGAAGACGATCAGATACCGTCTTAGTTCTGACCATAAACGATGCCGACTAGCGATCCGCAGGAGTTGCTTCGATGACTCTGCGGGCAGCTTCCGGGAAACCAAAGTGTTTGGGTTCCGGGGAAAGTATGGTTGCAAAACTGAAACTTAAAGGAATTGACGGAAGGGCACCACCAGGAGTGGAGCCTGCGGCTTAATTTGACTCAACGCGGCCAACACTGAAATGATTGACATGCCGAGACCACTTTTCTGGGGTCAAATATGGAACTGGTGCTGGATTTAGACCCTCAGAAATCTGGGGTTATGCCCCCTGTGGCTCGGTTCGTCTGCATCCAGTGCTCTGATAAAGGAATTGACGGAAGAGCACTATAAGGAGTGGAGCCTGAGGCTTAAATTAACTTAACACGCCAATACTGTAGAATGACTGTCAAAAAGAGAGCACATTCGTGGGGTTTAATAGTAAACATGTACTGGTATTAGACCCACGGAAGACAGTTCAGTCTCCAAACCCCAAAATGAAAGAGCGCCTGCTACGGTAATCTGCTCTTCACCCTGCAGAAATCGCAGGTTCCAAAAACTTGGCCATTGACAAACTAAAAGCCCTTTATTGATACGGTCTGGCTAATATTGAACGGGTGCTGGAAATAGACCCTCTGAAGACATATCAGTTTTACCCTACTAATGACAGGGCTTTGCTACGGTAATCCTGCTAAGCCCGAAAGGAGCAGCAGACATTTGGTTCACGTACTAGGCGGATAAGCCAACGGTGCGAGGTGAAGGATTACGGCCGAACGCCTCTAAGCCAAAAATCCCGCCCAAAAGCAGCCCAGCACGAATGCAAAGGGAGGCTTCGACATGGTGGGGACCTGGGGGCCACGCTCCAGCCCCGCCCGGTCAAGCCGCAGAATGAGGTCTCTGCCGTCCGCTGATAAAAGCGGGCGGGAAGCTGCTCGATATTCACCCCATACGGCGATGAGGTATGAAATCATTTGTAGAAGACTTAGTTCTCGGTCGGGTGCCCTAAGCAGTAGATCAGCTACCTCACTGCGAACTGCTGAGACTGAACCGTTGACCATGAGATATGTCCGCTCCCTAGGCGGACAACATCTCCATGCAAGACTAGGCTTGTCACCTGGTCAAATGCACTATTTCGAGAGGAATCACAGGTCGCTGACATTTGGTCCACGTGCTTGGCTGATAAGCTACCATCTGAGGGATTACGGCCGAACGCCTCTAAGCCAGAATCCCGCCCAAAATCTCAGCACCGCTGAGATGGGAGGCTACGACATGGCTGGGGCTTGTGTCCCGGCCCGATCGAGCCGCAGGAATGCACCTGGTAAAATGCACTCCTTCCTCGCTCTTTGCATCTGTCTGCTATCAGTCATTCCAATGGACGCAGAAGAGATGCAGTCCAGCGGACATTGCACCTCCTGTCCTATGGTGACAAGCTCCCGGGTGGCGGGGAATGCTAGGCGTATCATCACTGCAGATGAGCCGAGAAAATAAAGCGAGCAAAAAGATACCTCACTCATATGCATATGCTACGTTTCTGGCAGGACGTGACGATCCTGGGAAAAAGTCACACTGGACTGCCTCTCTTCCGGGATAGTACAAACTAGTACATAGTCCATCATATCATTGCCAAACGCTATAGACACGAGTAGGGAAGACTCGATAGTCCTGCAAGACAACTTCCCAAGAGAGACAACTCTGACCAAAAACAACTGCTGCCTTGCAGTTAGGCTGGGGACAGCCAAAGGCTAAGGAGGGCAACCCTACAGAAACGCCTGTTGAAATCGGATGCACTGAGCCACTGGCTAACAAATTAAATCAGTGCAACGTAAATATCGCTGTAAACAGCGTACGATGAAGAAGAAGAAGAAGACCCAACGAAGGTGCTCTCTTTTTGACAGTCATTCTACAGTATTGATATTTTGTTTAACTACATTATCGTATATTTGCATCACATATGTGTTGATTTAGAGTTGAAATGACAATATAAGGTAATGTTGCTGAATTTTGCTTCGTGCATTTGAGTTGGACATGTAGTATTATGCAAACACGGTTTTGATCAGAGTTGATGTCTGCCCTTGGGTAAGCTTTGGCATTCTTAACATTATTTTTTCATTTGTTCAAGAGCATAACGCAGTCTATCTGATTTCTTGTTCTATCTCCCCGGCTCTTCCGTATATACAATTGTAAGAAATGGTGTTAACAAAATGTTTCCTTTACAGAATTGTATCAATCTATTCCCTCTTACATTTCTTTTCCCAAGTGAATAATTTCCAACAATTTCCTTATAGACTTTCATTCCAACTTTAGCGCTCATGTCTTCAATAACTAATATATTTTTTTCGTCTTCTTGTTCTTGTTCTTCTTCTTCTTCTTCTTCTTCTTCTTCTTCTTCAATTTATCTTCTTCTCCTCCTTCCACGACCAACTGATGCTACGTTTCTAGTGTAGTGAGGTTCACCAAAGAGACTGCGTTTCAGGTCTTCTCCGGCCACAACCGCCTTTGCTAGCATGGACGCTCCTTCGGGCCATACTCCCCTCTCATTAATCTACACAAGTGGAGCAGTGCTGTAGTATATGTTCTAGTAACTAAAAGTAAATCAGTAGATTTTACTGTTCTGACTAGTCGCGTGTAGTGTTTTTATTTCACCTCTAGATAATCTTCGCGGTGGTTAGAGGTTGAAACATAGGTTTGGAGGATGACTATACTAAAAGGCTTCCCCCTGATCTTTACCAGCAAATATCTGTCATTATATGTCCAGCATTCACACACATATGAATCTGTTTGAAGGACGGCGTTGGCTAGTGGTTAAGTGACACGACTCACAAGCAGAAGTGCTGGGTTTGATCCCCATCACAGCCCCGACCGTTACCCCGGGGAAGCAAACCCTTAGAAAATGCAGGAGGAAGCAGACCCTTACATAAAATACTTGCTGAAGTCGGATGCACTGGGCCAACAGGGGCAAAATAAAAACCACAGTACAACGCATACCCGCCTTGGGGAATAGATAAATAAGGCGAACGCATTAAAAAAAAAAAAAAAAATATGTGAAAATTTGTCTTTATCAATAGACCGACTC
>JAVGWX010000008.1:47415518-47585518 GCA_036924085.1 Ariolimax columbianus | reverse complement strand
ACAGCTTGACTGCGATATTTGCACCTTTCGATCCAACACATTCAACTTCAGCAAGCATTTTTTGAGTACCGGGCTAGCATTCCCTCTTCGATCCCCTCTCCTTAGCCAGTCTGCTCTGCTGCAGCCTGTTATTCAGGATCATCGCGTTGCAGTTCTGGTTCGCCGGCCCTGACGCAAGCAGTCAGCTATGGGTCTCTGACCACTGCAGCTCATGCGCTGCTCAGCATCTTGAGCCCTAAAAACCTTGATATAATATATTTCTTCTTCATTCGTTCTCAATCTCGCACTACCGAGCCCTGAAAATGCCTTGCAAGTAGCAGATTGTAGTCCAGAGAACGGAATGCGTTGTGTCGTAGTTAACATTTTGGCTGTGACATTTGCACCTTTCGATCAGAAACGTCCGACCAGCAGGCATTTTTTAGTAACGGGTTGCCTTCCTCTTCGATCCCTTCTCCTTATCCAGTCTACTCTGTTGTAGCCTGTTATCCAGGATCACCGTGTGGAGGCGTAGAAGGGTCTTGGCAGCTCTGGTTTTGCAATGGGTCGTTAACCGCTGCAGCTCATGCTCTGCTCAGCGTCTTCGATAGAAATTACAAAAGCCGCTAGTAAATTCTAAGTGCAGTAGCACCGACTGTTTGACCGAAAGCCTGCAAGGAGGCAGTGTAAATAATCCAGCCACAATGTGATAATGTGCGCAAAGAAAAGTTAGAAGTCGACATTATATGTACTGTAACCGAAGAACTAATCAATCAGTGTTGGTATTCCACATGCGCCATATTGACTATCAAATGGCATACGTTATAAGCAACGCATATGTATCACAAACAATGCAAACAACATTACAATGGACAACAGTCAAATTCACACAATAAATATATATCACATAAATGTCACAGGGAACTGGTCGCGCCAAATAATTTAAATGTTCTAGATTTTCCTATATATATATATAATTAATATCCGTAGGACCGGAAATAACGGCGCAGTTTTGATAATTTTTATATTCGACATTTCTATCATTGTGAGCCATAAATAGAACATCCTCTACATTGTATTTTATTTGCCACACTTGCACTGACAATTTAGCACATGCATTTTCCTGCAAACTAAATAATTTAACCATGGACAGTACAATGTTGGACGTTGAATGATATTACGCCATATTTAAATTGTAAAAAGTTGCTGTTATGGCGTATGTTGCTAAATAAAAAAAAGAGAATTTTTAAATTTAGTACACTTACTTACTTAGTCGCTCCTCTTCTACCGTGAGGTGTAGAGGTAATTTAGTACACGAATAGAGAAATATTATTGGTTAGCCATACTGTAAAGCTATTGTGTAAAATACTCCCCCCCCCCCCCCCCCCCCCCGAAAAAAAAAAAAAAAAAAAAAGAAAAAAGACTACGCTCAAGAACGTTATGGAGTAAAAAACATTTGACCAATCTATGTAAGTCTTTATGTGAATACCCACTGTACGTTAAGAACAAATGCAGAATATTCCTAAAAAAATGCCACATTAGCACCGGTGTACCGCAAGGTTGTGTGTGTACTATTACCTTGACTATTTATGAGATATAGACTCAATATGTAAGAAAACCAACAATAATTGATGAGGGAACCAACCTCAGTGATCACTTAAATGAACTCCTCTACTGATAACCAAGCAATAATAGCAGCCTCAGGAGCTTATCAACAATCTTGATGAGATCTGTAGGGATTACGGTATGCACATCAACATAGAGAAAACCAAAGTTATGACGATTGTAAGAAAAGAAACAAAAACAAAAATATGTTACACAAAACCAACAAGTACAAACAGGCGAAAAATTTCACGTACTTGGGTTACATAATCTCAGTGCATGGCAAAGTAGTCACTTAAATCCAACACAGATGTAATAAATCAAGTCCAAGCATTTGGCAAATATCCCCGATATTACAATGTAAACACATTACAATGGATACAAACAGAACACTACACAACACTTTATTTCTACCCACATTGTGCTAAGAGTGCCAAATTTGGACAGTGACAAGCTAAGATAAAAGAGGCATTGTAACAACAGAGATAAAATGTCTTCGCAGAATGCTTGAGGTAATAATAATGGATAGAACCAGAAAAAAAGATATTAGGACACAAGTAGATACACCACCAGTGCTATACTTCATCAAAAGACAGCATACCAAATGGTTTCGTCACGTGACACGTCAATAACCAGATAGTATCCCTCAGATACAATGGATATAAAGCCAAGGGCTTATCACATAAACGATGTAAAGCAGAAATAACAGAAGCAGTAAAGCTTCCCGTGTACGAAGCACATACTACGGCCGGGTCACAAACCTCTTCATAACCTGAGGCTAAAAGGCACAAGCAGGATACAAGCGAAAAGAAGAAAGAAGAAGATAGCAGGTGGTGGTCTTCAAGATCTGCACTGGTCACAACCGACTGAGGTACCTTCTATTGAATAAATTGAAGATAGATGCTACTGACGAATGCATCTGTGGTACTGGGAAAACATTTACTGCAAAATTGCTCGACATACGAGCACCAGAGAAAGCAGATGTGGTCATCACCAGTGTCAACACTAGACGAGCTCCATTGCAGTTTCAACAGCCTAAGAATGACCACTGCTTTCTTTGAACAAATTCAAGTAGACCTCTGAGAGCGTTTGAAGGCTAATAAAATCGGGCCACATTTCCCGTTCTCTCAAACGCAGACGTAAGTTGGCGTTCAATAAAAATGTAATCTAGTTAAGCGATTTAAGAATGTAACATACAGAACATAGATCGCCAATTATCATTCTAATACTAACACGGAATAAGGATACTGTTCAATGTGCATAAATAGTTCGATAAGTCTAATAGTGCACGCTAACATCAACTGTAGCCAGTGACTATGTATGTTTTCTTGTAGAACGACGAAACTTTACAATCGACATATAGTCTGGTCAATCATTCTCTTTACTAGGTGTAGTCCCAATAATAAAAACACCAAACAGAGTGGAATGTTAATATGACATGATCTATGTAAACCTTATTCTGATATCATGAGGGAAGAACTTAGCAGCTACCAGGGAATACAACATTTTTGTCAAGATCAATGGAGAAAGAATGTGTGCCATCAATTTTGCGGATGTTCAAGCCAACATGAAAGAACAAAAATTACATACAAGAGCAATTTGCCAGGATTAACGACGCAGTGAAGTATATGATAAACTGAGACAATAGGTCTGACGAAGAAATTGACGTGGCCTGATCTAACAACTGCAATACCAGTCTCCTTACTGATATGATGAATTATCATTTATTGTGTGTGCCATTGCTTGGCATTTTCGAATGAAATAAGTAAATGATGTACACACACACACACGCACAATCACCACACATACACATTCACCACACACACCACATGCATAATCATAAACGGCACGCATACTGCAACTACACAAATACACACACACCCATACACACATTCACACACACAAACACCACACACAAACACCACACACACAAACACCACACACACAAACACCACACACACAAACACAACACACACAATCACCACACACAATCACCACACACATAAGCACAACACACTGAATTACTTCATGCACGATGACTGGGCAAAAATAATATTCAACATCAACACAATGCAAACGCTATGTAAGTAAATTTTAATTACATGTTCTTTAAGAATATATGCCATCGCATTTGCAGATCCATAGTTGAAAGGACACAGACTAATATATTTTGACAAGAGACAAGGATGCAGAGGGATTAATAACAATCTGTATTGCAGAGGAAGTTGTTTTTACAAAAATGGATGGGTTGAAAGTGGATAAATGTCCAGGGCTAGATTGTGTTCATCCACAAGTGCTGTATGAAATTAGAGACCAACTAGCAAAACCACTGGCTATATTATGTTCTCAATCACTTGCAAAATGGATTGTTCCAGTGGATCGGAAAGATGTAATAGGCATTCCCTTATTAAAAAAGGGCAACAATTCAGACCCAGCAAATTATAGACCAGTGAGTTTAACTAGCATAGTCTGTAAATTGTTAGAGTCGATAATCAAAGAAAAAATTGTAATGCATTTAGACAAGTTAATCTAATCAGAAATAGTCAGCATGGGTTTACTAGAGAGAGATGGTGCTTAACAAATATCTTAGAATTCATGGAGGAAGTTACTAAAATGTTAGATAAAGGAGAGTCAGTGGATGTTATTTATCTAGATGTTGCAAAGGCCTTTGATAGAGTACCTCATCAAAGATTATTTAGAAATCTAAAATCACATGGAATACGTGAGCAAGATGCTAAATGGATTTAAAATTGGTTAACTGGAAGAAGGCAGAGAGTGGGCATCAATAATGAGTACTCTGAGGGGTGTGAAGTAAAGACTGGAGTACCACAAGGCTCAGTCTTGAGACTAATTTTGTTCTTGATATATGAAACGATTAGGAAATTGATATCGGATCTATGATTGCAAAATTTGCTGATGACACAACACTATGCAGTAGTGTCTCAGCTAAAGTAGAAGTGGATATATTGAGGTCAGATTTAGATAAATTTTGAGAATGGTATACGAGCTGGCAAATGGAGTTTAATGTAAATAAATATAGAGTGATCCACATGGGTAGATCCAATATTGAACATTATTACAGAATGGGCGAGAACAATATTAGAATAACAGAAAAGGAAAAGGAACTAGAGGTTATAATGAAGTCAGGATCATACTAACACAGTCTGATCAGTATCTTTCACCTGACCCTGACTAACACAGTCTGATCAGTATGTATGACCTGACCATGACTAACACAGTCTGATCAGTATGTCTCACCTGACCCTGACTAACTAACACAGTCTGAAAAGTATATGTCACTTGACCTTGACTAATACAGTCTGATCAGATTGTATCACCTGACTCTGACTAACACAGTCTGATCAGTATGTCTCACCTGTTACTGACTAACACAGTCTGATCAGTATGTCTCACCTGACCCTGACTAACACAGTCTGATCAGTATGTCTCACCTGACCCTGACTAACACAGTCTGATCAGTATGTCTCACCTGACCCTGACTAACACAGTCTGATCAGTATGTCTCACCTGACCCTGACTAACACAGTCTGATCAGTATGTCTCACTTGACCGGACTTTATTTCCCACCTCTCTTATAATATAAAGCAGCCTTGCTCTGTTACGTCATGACTATGGCCAATTGCACCCTACTTAAACACACGTTTTTTCTCAGGTTTGTCTTCGTCATTTCGAGGCTGTCCCCATCCTGCCTGAGTGTAGCATGCTTATATGTCAATTCATCGGGCTCACCACCCCGTCGCTTCCACCTGTCCAGAATGCAAGTCCCTACTGATAGCTATAGTACCGCCGTTAAAGCATAGAGACACACAAGGGACGCACAGTATACAATACTCATCTTCTTTCTCTTCAGTTCTTGTCCTAAGAGGAACGATGTGATGTTATGTCGTAGTTTACAACGTGGCTGAAACATTTGTGCCTTACGGGATGGCACTCCCGCTTCATCTGCCTATTTTTGAGTATCAGGTTTGTGTTCTTACTGTGATCCTGTTCTCCTAGTTTAACTACAATAATTTAAAAGTTGTCAGAGCCGCGCTTAGAGACGGAATAGAATCTTGGTCAGCTCTATACAACCTAGGCGATCTGTATACATCATCGTCATTGACCTCTCACTCCAGGTGTCCTTAAATAGGTTAAATACTGCTTTGGGTTTACCCTAACCAGCTGTAAGTCAAGTGGTAGAGCACTCAGCTAAGGGACGGAGTTGTTCTCCCGCAACCGTCACGTTTTAATTAACCCAGCTGAAATGGATACTTGACTTACGGTTAAGGAAGGAAACATCAGCGAGGAAGGATCAAACCACCCCCACCTGACACACGATGTGGTTTAGTCTACTGAAGCATCTAGCACTTCTTTCCTGACTAGGGGTCAAGGCTGCTGAAAGACACCATCTTTAGTCTCCCACAAAATACAATGTCTTTCCATAAATAAAAGTTTGTTTCTCGAAAAATTAGTCTTTTTAAATTTACATTTTTCGTTGACCCCGATGCAAGCAGCAAGCTGTGAGCCGTTGGCTGCTGTCAGCACATTCACTTCGGTATCTTCAGCCATATTTATACGAGGCCTGATCAAATGGAACATGACCTACTGCACCAAGTGAACATACGTATGATGCGCATGTTGACGTCACTTCAGGTGTAAACAGCACATTCCAACCGTCAAATTTGCAAAATTTAATTATCCTCTGACTCAAAAAGTTTCCTTAGCAACCCGCAAAAAAAATGGTGGGTGTGATACGGAATATGTCCAGAGATGATCAGCGAGCAGTGAGTCAGTTCTAACAGCTGAAGGATGTCGACCAGTTGACATTCATCGCATAATGCATGCAGTGTATGGTGACAAAAGTGTGTCGAAGACAACAGTGAAGAACTGGAAAACGATGTTTAAAGAAGGACGTGAGTTAATGAAAGATCTTCTGAGACCAGGTCAGGCGCATATTGTTGCGTCAGAAGATATCATCGTCAATATTGATGCAGCAATTCGGGTGGGCCGTCTCCGGATCTTACGTTCGCTAACAGAGGAATTCGATATATCGCTAGATACATTTCAAATGGTGGTTAGCAGGAAACTAAAGTATCGGAAGGTGTTCTTAATGGGTACCGATACTTTAGTTTCGTTGTCCAGCTCTTCACTGTTGTCTTCGACACACTTTTGTCACCATACACCTGTAACAGACCCTCTGCTTGCCCTGGCCGTGATCTAACTTAGAACATTCTCACACTCATCCACATCATCATGACCATACTCAGTAAATGACGTATCAAACAGCAGGTGGCATATTTATTATATCATACTCATATCATACAATGAGTAGAGAAATTACAAACACAATATAATACATATCTTAACTAAACATTCTACTAAAACGGGAATTGTAAGCATTAGCTATTGATGGAATTCCCAACTATCTAAAAACCCAGTTCTATTGCCTTGCAATTACATCACATACACATCGCCTTAACTGCGTCTTCAACACACCTTATCAAATACTCTTCCTCACTGAAATCCCCTCAGGCGGGCGATCTCGACATAACTCGTTCACAATGTGTCCTTGCTTACAAACACACTTTCACATTATCTATTAATGCAAAACTCACACACCTATTTGAGCGATCCTGTTCTATCACTAAACATTCGTCCAACCGTCTATCAATCGCTCCTCTAAGTCGGTGAGTTAAACATACTATCCACATTCAGTCTCTCTCTCTCTCTCTTCTCCATACAGCCTCTCACTCTCCATCTCTCCTCCAGCCTCTCTCTCTCTCCAGCCTCCTTGAGCTAAACTTTGTCTCGAGTTATATATCCTCAAGCAAGGCCAGAGCTTGACCAATCGATCTCAGGTATGGTCATCTTCAATCCCAATTGGACCGAAACACTTTGCCCACCTGTCATTCATTCTCTCGCAGCAAGCCCCGCTGCCAATTTCGTCTGTCAATCAATCTCCCCCTACCAAAATCGGAAGGCCAGTGGTCAGTTTCTACCTGTCCACATTCCTTAACTCAACTCTGTTCTCCTTTGCTGAGACGGTGAGTGACCTTGACATGCATTCAGGTAGCTTTAAGCTTTAACATGTTCAGGCATCCTAAACTCCCCTTGCTCCGGCGGGAACTGTTACACACTGCCTGCAATCTGCGATAAATTTTAACTTGTCGACACCCTTTAGCTGTTACAACTGAATCACCGGTTGTTGATCAACTCTGGACGGATTCCGTATCACACTCGCCATGTTTTCAAGGGTCTGCCGAGGAAACTATGAGTCGGAGGATAATGCAATTTTGCAAACTTGACGGTTGGTATGTGCTGTTTACACCTGCAGTAACGTCATCATGCGCACCGTACGTATGTTCACTTGATGAAGTTAGGTTCGGTTTCATTTGAACACGCCTTTTGAAAACATTTGTTACGTTCAATAAAACAAAATTCGCCATTGCTCATTTAATTGTTCTTCCACGATTGAAGTTAACGCCATCCAGAGCTGAAGTTGGCTTTCTTTTGACAGCAAGGGTGTTACGCATATTGCTGTAAGCATTTTTTTTTAAGATTTCTTTTACGTCGCATATCAATCTACTACGCTGCCTTCTTCGTGTCTTGTATCTAAATTGTCTTTCGATGTAAGTGTGCAGTGATACTTGATCAAATTGCAATCTCGTGATGACCGAACCATTTTATTTTCGTTCCTGATATTTGATTTGCAAAGGATAGTTATCACCATATATCTAATGTCATCATTTCTCATGCCATCTCACCTGGTGTCATCGATGACATATCTTACACATTTCATCTCCCATGATGTCACCGAAGACATATCTTACACATTTCATGTCAACTGATGACATATCTTATATATTTCATGTCAATTGATTACACTGATGGCACATCTTAAACATTTCATCTCAGCTGTGACACTGACAACTTTTCTTAGACATTTCCTCGCGCCTAATGACACGATAACCTTTCTAAGACATTTTGCCGTAAGCGTTTAATTGTTTTTCTTTTCCGTCAATTAGAACCCCTAGCATCACCCCATGCCATACTACATCCTCGAGTCTGTGTGCCTATCTGACCGATCATGTCAATTCGAACGTGGAACTTTATATGACATGACTAGCAAACATAATTCGCAGATGGTAAGTACACTCCGTCCGCTCTGTACTTTCTGATCGCCCGTCTATCTTGTGCCCGTTTATCTTGTGCTCGTCTATCTTGTGCCCGTCTATCTTGTGCCCGTCTATCTTGTGCCCGTCTATCATATGCTTGTCTATCTTGTGTTCCCTGAACACGGATTGCAACGACTTTTTCGATCGCACTTTTCCAAGTTGACCGATTTTGAGCCAGGTTTTTCAATGTAGTAATGTCTATTTGACAGCACTTAAAACACTCCTCCAGGTTGGCCTTGTATCGCTCTTTTATGTCCAAGCGGTCTTCTTCCTTCCCTCAGACCGCTATACAGAATACTGTTTTGGAAATGTACTTCACATGCACTATAAACAAGTACATACATAATGATTGTGAAGTCAGAGTAAGGCATCCTTATTCTCAGGAGACCAAGTAAATCATAAACGTATGAAGCTTATAAGGAAGACGTGAGATGGTAAAAACATATATTCTGGATGTGCGTTATCTTGGTACTTAATTCCAAGCACGTGACAAAAAGTACCAAAATAAGCTGTATCAAACACGATTTTCGTCTCGACACTATGCTGTAAATATCAAAAACTGGACACTAACATCAAATGAAAAACGATACATTGAAACAACATAAATAAAATACATGCGAACATATTGGGCGTAACAAGGAGATAAATAATTAAAAACGATGGCGTCAGGAGACTGGTGAGTATTAGATCACATTAAAAGACAGCCAAATAAAATGGTTTGGTCAGGTAGCAATACTACCACTACACATAACACAAATCCCTCTACCCACCTAAATTCCAAATAAACGATTTTACATACAACGGATTCAAAGCCAAAGGCTGACAACAAAATGGGAGGCTTACAGAAATATCCGATGCAGTAAATGCTATTTTGCACGGGGCACACATACGGGCTCGTTCTACAGATCTCTTCATAATCTGGCGCTGAAATGCAAGACAGGACAAGCGTAAAGAAAGAAGAGGCGAGGTGGTGAATTTTATAAACGATTCTTAAGATACAGTGGAGTGAATCAGCTGACAACAGTCAGCGATTCATAGCTGGCTGATTGCATGATAGCCAGCCAAGCAGAGCTGGCTGATTGCATGAGAGTCAGCGAAGCAGAGCTGGCTGATTGCATTATAACCAGCCAAGAAGAGCTGGCTGATTGCATGAGAGTCAGCGAAGCAGAGCTGGCTGATTGCATGAGAGTCAGCGAAGCAGAGCTGGCTGATTGCATAAGAATCAGCGAAGCAGAGCTGGCTGATTGCATGATAGCCAGCCAAACAGAGCTGGCTGATTGCATGATAACCAGCCAAGCAGAGCTGGCTGATTGCATGAGAGTCAGCGAAGCAGAGCTGACCAAAACCATATTCCACCTACAAGAGGTGGTCCTGCAAACAGGCTGCACTTTTGCAGTCTAGCAAAGGGAATACGGCTAATAGAAAAAAGATATTCAAGGTCCTAACAAAGTCGGATGTGTCGGGCCGACAGGCGCAGATACCCTAACCTTGCTGTCGGACGACAGACGCAGATACCCTAACCTTGCTGTCGGACCGACAGACGCAGATACCCTAACCTTGCTGTCGGGCCGACAGACGCAGATACCCTAACCTTGCTGTCGGGCCGACAGACACAGATACCCCAACCTTGCTGTAAATAAGGACGTGACGTCCTTTTCGGGACGAACGCTGAAGAAGAAGAAGAAGAATAATATTGTAAATATCAGCTCTATGTTCTGATAGATTGTAGCGGTTAGGGTATCTAGTTCTTAGTCTCTAGATAAGAGTTAAATGCTCGATAATATCCTTTATTTTAATTTTAATATTCTTGTGTAAATTAAATCTTAACCTTTGCACTTCGCCGCTACTGCCAGAACAAATGAAAATTTATTATTCAACTTTATAAATGCCTATAGCAAAGCCTAACAATTGGGCAGGTAGGGTGGGGGTGGGTAGGTCGAGAAGGGGTGGAGCAGGGGGAAGCCAGATTGGCAGTCTTTGAATATTGATGGCTTCTATGTTATGGAAAGGGGTAAAGTATAGAGACACAGGCCAGAACATGGTAAAACATTAATAGTGTGACGAACGCCTGAATCTGTTTAAAACGTCATGTTTTTATGTGATTGAACCTCAAAGGATTACCGGATCCCGAAAGCGAATTGTTTCGCTTCCAATTCTAAGCCTGGACCTTTGATTCCATTTTTTTGTGTAACAGTGTAACACATGATTTAGACCTGGCTTCTCTTGTGTCCGGCGCTCGAGTCCAAAGTCAATACACCACTACACAAATGCCAGGACGCTGCATTGTATTTGCTCGGAGCTCCGATCGTGTCTTGGGACTGTTATTATAGGAAATCTTCATCTGACAAGGGCTGTCACTTTATCCAGCACTGACGTGAAAATAGGATCCGTGTGAATAGACACAGGCGTTGGGTTAAAAACAAGAACTCCGGCTCTGATAAAAGTGTTGGACTCGTTATAACGACATGACCGCTGCAAAAAAATATTGGCATTTTAAATAATACAGAAATCTATCAGACAGACGAAGACTTGAAAGAAAATGTCAAAGAATTTTCTGAAAAGATATTAAGGTCCTAATGCACTTGTTCAGAGCGATAAAAGACGACGAGCTGACTAAAAAGCAATATTCACCATGTAGTGAATTACAGCAAGCAACGGAATAAACCTTCACCAGACGCGCGAAGAAAATATAATCAGAAATAACAATTTAGCCAATTAGAGAAGGCTGCTGCTAAATTTCTATAACACTCTTTGCAAGGTGCTGTTTGAAGAGGCCATTACTGCTGGCTGCATGGAGAGGACTTATGCACATCGATTGCACGACAGAATCTATTCGCCATGCAAGACTGAGCGAATGCTTTATCAAACAATACAAAAAATATAAAAAATAAAAATTAAATTACTCCATTTGGCCATAATTCCCTCGGGGAAAAATCAGATCTTGAGTCCGTATCAACAATGTTGTCAGCGTCTATTGTGTGTATTCGTATCTTTTTCTCATGTTTCATCTTTTAATGGTCTCAACGCTTCTGTTCAACTGGCATTCACGGTCCAACGATTAATCTATGCTAAACATACGCATTTGCTAAATTATGGAAAATCCGTGGTAATTCAAGTATGGAAATACGCTTGTACATTTTGGTATAACATCCCGTTTCCCAGCGCCCTTTTCTGTGCTCTAGTGTACGCTGCCAGGCATCGCCATCGATCCTCTCCGCTATTGTTAGTCTTTTCAAAGGATCACGGTCTGCAACTGAGAGCGATCCATTCAAGTGTGTAAACTGCTTCCATTTTAAAGGGATGATTAATTGGCATTGGCCTCTAAAAATGGGCTTCGGTGCCGTCTGACTCACACTTCTTTCATTTCCTTCATTGACCCCCTCCCCTGATCAGCGTCTCTTCTTCATGTGGCCTGATGGGGACAGACGTCATCTCAAGGGGAAAGAGGAAGACAAGAAATAATGAGCACGGGTAAAATTTAACGTAGTCTTGAGAGTGTGGCCAGAAACATTATTCCACAACCGACTTGCTTCCTCAGGAAATGAAGAGGAAAAGAAAAGAGTGAAGTAGTCTTGAAAGGAGTCAAAGAGGGCGAGTGCTAGTCAGGAAATACAAATGTCAAGCTGATCCACCCAGACCAGGGGGCTAAAATCCCATAGGATTCTTCAGACATTTCCAGTTTTCAATCATTGAAGAATTCGTGTTTTGTTTTGGAGTTTAATAATCTTCTTGGGTCGCCGAAACTGTTTCAGGACTGTCAGACAAGAGGAAATATGTCGATACGGCTTGTCCTGCAAATGGAGGGATAACTCTTGATATTGTCTAGGTGCCTACGGTGCCTCATAAACCATTCAATCTTGAACGCACGCATGACTTCCCCCTCTCTATTAGTCTGGCCTCTAGGCCGTTCTAATTATCCGTCTCCATTTTGGCTGAGATTTCAGATTTCTGGTTCAGAGGGGAAAGAACTCATACCACTGTCCTAGTTTTGCTAACAGAAGAAATCTACAATGTTTAAGGCATTGGTTCGCGCAGACCATTATAAATTGTGACTAGTTATCCAGCAAAACAAATGGAAGCTACGATGATACTAACTACGCAAATTAGCAAAAACAATAGCGAGGACACGTATATGATAAGGACTCTGAAGAGATATACAAAAGATGAAAGTGCAATTAAGAAAATCTACCGCAACCCGTTACTTTTCATCGTAGAACAAAGAGAGTAATCTTATTAATTGTACGCATTAAACAACAAATACAATGACAATAATGACAACAACAACAATAACAACAACAACAATAACAACAATAACAATGACAATAAAGAATAACAGCAATGACAAAAACACGAGAATGACATTAAAAACAATGACAATAATGACACCAACAACAACGACAACAACAACAATTGCAACAACAACAACAACAACAAAAACAACACCAACAATGACAACAACAACAACAATAATGACACCAACAACAACGACAACACCAACAACGACAACAACATCGACAACACCAACAATGACAACAAGAACAACAACAATGACAACAACAACAATAACAAGAACAATGGCAACACCAACAATGACAATAAATAAATGACAACAACAACAATTACAACAACAACAGTGACAACAACAATGACAACAACAGTGACAACAACAATAACAACAATAACAACAATGATAACAACAACAGTGACAACAACAATGACAACAATAACAACAACAACAGTGACAACAACAACAGCAATGCCAGTTACAATAGTGACAACAATAACAACAATGACAACAATAACAGCAATGACAACAACAACAGTGACAATAACAACAATGACAACAACATCAGGGACAACAACAACAATGACAACAACAACAACAGTGATAACACAACAGTGACAACAATAAGAATGACAACCGTGACAACAACAACGGTCACAACAACAACAATGACAAAATTGGCACCAACAACAATGGCACCAACAACAATGACAACAACAACAGTGACAACAATAACAATGACAACCTGACAACAAAAACAGTACAACAACAACAATGACAACAGCAACAGTCACAACAACAACAAAGACAACAATCGCACCAACAATAACAACAACAGTGACAACAACAACAATGACAACACTAGCATCATCAACAATGACAACAACAACAATGACAAAAATGGCACCAACAACAATGATAACAACGGCACAAACAAAATGACAACAATGACACCAACAACAATGACAAAGACAACAACAACAATGACAACAATAACAATGAAAACAATGACAACAACAACAATGACAACAACAACAATGACAACAATAACAATGACAATAATGCCAACAACAATGACAACGATGACACCAATAACAATGACAACAACAACAGTGACAACAATAACAATGAAAACAATGTGAACAACAACAATGACAACAACAATGACAACAACAACAATGACAACAACAAGAATGACAACAACAACAATGACAAAAATGGCACCAACAAGAATGATAATGACAACAACAACAGTGACAACAACAACATTGACAACAATAACAATGACAACAACAACAACAATGGCAATAATGACAATGAATACAATGTGAACAACAACAATGACAAATACAACAATGACAACAACAACAATGACAACAATAACAGCAATGGCACCAACAGCAATGACAACAATGACAACACAAACAGTGACTATAGCCACAATGACAACAATGACAGCAACAATAACAACAACAATGACATCATCAATGACAACAACAATAACAACAACAACAATTATATAAACAACAATCACAACAACAACAGAACATAATGTGAAGTACAGTAATAACCAATCCAGATTCAAGCCACGTCCAAGGGGGTTGTCATAAGTCTTTACCCTGACTATGAAGTAGTATGAGGAGAAAGCTGAAATTTAGTACACATGTAGCTCATTCAATTTGTACTGGACTTGAGAAGTATGAATTTTCCTACTCGACGGATTTACTCGGCATGGTGCATGGCGCAACACACTTAATTGATGGATCTGCTACTCTAACGGTTTGTCTGAACAATGGAGAAATCAGAGGGCAGAACTGTAATAAAATTCTAGATGTTGCAGTAAAAAACACATACAAAAATACACAGGGATATGGAATCAGTGTTTGAGGAATTCTCTCCTTGTTATGCTTCTGTAAAAAAACTGATGTAGGCAGTTTAAGTGTAGCCGTTCTCATACTGTTGATCTTTCAAGATCAGTAAGGCCATCATCAGAGTGCAGCGAGGAAAATGCTGCAAAAGTGCAGAAAATCATTGACCAGGATAGGAAAATGACAATTGCATAGATATGTAGATCAGCAAAACTGAATGAAAGTCCAGTTTTTAGAATTTTACACAACAGACTGAACATGAGATAAGTGTGTGCCCGTTGGGTGCCGCTCTGCTGACATGTGAACAGAAACAAACGAGGGTTGATTGCTGTGACCAGTTGCTTAAAATGTGTCTGTCGAAAAACATGTTGCCGACCATGGTGACAGTAGATGAGATTTGGGTTCACCATGATGACCCAGAATAAAAAATTTCCAGCATGCAGTGGAAAACCCCGGGCCCAGCAACACATGTCAAGCCAAGAGCACATAAATCTGCAAGAAAGTGATGCTGACTGTTTTTTGGGACGTCGAAGGTGTCATATTGAACGATTATCTGCCTCATTGCAACACGGTTAATGGGCAATATTATGCAGATCTTCTTACCAAACTAAGAAATACTGTGACCAGAAAACGAGGGATAGCACGAACTCAAATTCTGCCTTTGTTTTAAGACAACGCGCCCTCCCATAAAGCAAGGCTTGTGCTGGAAACAGCCAACGATTTGAATATTGGAATTCTTCCACACCCACCATATTCTCCAGATTTAGCTCCATCAGACTTTTTTCTTTTCCCAAACTTAAAAAGCAGCTGAAAAGAAATCATTTTGACAGTGACGGAGATGGCATACTGGCTTGTGATAACTGGTTTAGTTTGAAAAATAGGTTGCTTTATTCTGAAGGTCTTTTCAAGGTCACGCAGAGATGACAGAAGAGTATAAATTCAGGTGGGGGCTACATTGAGAAGGAATAAGCCCTGTGCAAAATTTCAACTTTCACCTCCTACTCTTTCATAGTCAGGGTAAAGACTTATAACAAGTCCCTGGTATCTCTAGCTGACTGATGCGCCTTCCTGCAAAAAAGGATATAACTTACTGAATTCGGCAAACTGTATAATCCAATGATTCTTGTGTTATCGGGCCTGAAACTCAACAAAGATTAGTAAAACTGTAACATGCATACACGGCCTGAGAAGCATCTAGGGAGGGGCGTGTATGGAGCTGGCTATACTATTCTGTACAGATTTTAAGCCACCAAAACTTCAACAAAAAATGTAAATTTAAAAAGACTAATTTTTCGAAACAAACTTTTATTTATGGAAAGACATTGTATTTTGTGGGAGACTAAAGATGGTGTCTTTCAGCAGCCTTGACCCCTAGTCAGGAAAGAAGTGCTAGATGCTTCAGTAGACTAAACCACATCGTGTGTGAGGTGGGGGTGGTTTGATCCTTCCTCGTTGATGTTTCCTTCCTTAACCGTAAGTCAAGTATCCATTTCAGCTGGGTTAATTAAAACGTGACGGTTGCGGGAGAACAACTCCGTCCCTTAGCTGAGTGCTCTACCACTTGACTTACAGCTGGTTAGGGTAAACCCAAAGCAGTATTTAACCTATTTAAGGACACCTGGAGTGAGAGGTCAATGACGATGATGTATACAGGTCGCCTAGGTTGTATAGTGTTAAAGTACTCCCTTCACTCAGGAAATGGACGTGGTTTGCTCCCCATTCTCAAAACGCTACAGTCGATCCATGTGTAAATATGTACACCGCTTACTGTTAGGGAGTAGTGTAGTTTACTGTGGAGGCATTTTGTTACAGGTGTGTCGGTCGCTTGTGTACCCAGCCAGGTCTGAAGCCATAAAAGGACTGTCAAATCAGTGCAGGACACAAGTTAGCGGCGATGCTCTGCTCAGAGATTCTGTAACCAAAATAGGGTTCGCTGCGCTCTTTTCTCGCTAACATTGCTTGCTGGTTATGCTCTGAACTTCGACCCAACATAACAAAGTTCATTACAGCACGAACGCATAAGAAAAGGAAGCAGAAGAAAATGAAGAACTCCCGATAGCAATCAGGCGATGAAATGTATTTCTTTTCTATATTTTCTCTTTCCTAGCATTATTAAATGAAGAAACAAAATTTAGGTTTGTAGCTGGACACATGTCGCAGTACGTCGCTATACTTGTTATTCATTCTGCTGTTAATTCTACGGAGTTTATTCCCGAGTCCAGAACATGACAGTATAGACAAACTTGGCAGAGATGGACAGACACAGATCTTCAGACTGAGAACGGGAGAATGTAGACTCAAGGCTCGCCTCCATAGAATGGGTCTCAGAGATACTGCCACATGCGATTGTGAAACACCCAAGCAAACACCAGAACATATTCTGCAAGAACGCCCTACCTATGCAGACCAAAGAGAGGCAGTCTGGATTAGCAGAGCGATCATGATCGAAAAGCTGTGGGGGACCGGAGAAGACCTGAAACGCACAATCTGTTTCGTGAACCTCGCCGGACTAGATGCATAGCATTATTTGATCAATGAAGAAGAAGACGAATTCCCGAGTCCACATTGTTCGCTTTGTTCTCCTTTATTTGCTGAGGGTCTTCTGAGTCTCTAGGTTTCTGTTGGTAATTTACTTATGCCAAACAAAAATTACAACACAATTGAGGGAATTAATTGTGAATGAATGGAAAACTTGTGGGATCAAGATGCCTAGCAGTATATGAGCTCTAGTAGCCAGTGACCTAAAGCTGATTGTTAGAGTTAGGGCCAGCTGCGTAGAGCTGCCAATAATCTTCTTAACCTTGACGCGGTGATCCTGGACAATAGGCTGTAACAGAGCAGACTTGCTAAGGTGAAGAGATCTAAACGGGAAGACTAACCCAGTACCCACAAAATGCCTGCTAAAGTAAGATGTGTCAGACCTATGCGTGCAAATTTCGCAGTCAGACTGTATACTACGACACAGCGCAATCCATTCTCTGGACTATATCCTGCTGCTAGAAAAGCTCAATTCAGGACGTGAAAGCGTGAGTTTGAGAACAAACGAAGAAGAAGAAGAAGAAGAAAAAAAAGAAGAGGAAGAGGAAGAAGAAGAAGAAGAAGAAGAAGAAGAAGAAGAAGAAGAAGAAAAAACTGTTATAACATTTAACAATTGCGAAATAATTCATTAGTTGGAAAAGAATTGAAGAAGTGTGAAGGAATTGCACAATAGTGGCAGAACTGAATAAAAGTGACGGAACTGAATAACTGTGAAAACACTGAATAACAGTAACATAATTGAAAAATGTGAACAGCAGTCTGAGTATTACATGGGACTGTGTTTGAAGCGAAGATAAAAATAGCATACGAAATAATAATGTCATGTTATGATATTGAGAGACAGAAAATTAATTGGACAACAAAATCCCTAAACCCATCCGCCCTACAAGTCTATAGTACCAAGCAGAAAGGCTTCTGCAAAAGGGAGACCAGAAAACACTAGCACACATGTACATGTATGTGTCTGTCTGCTAGTTCCAGCTTAAGATGGTTGTCTTTCTCTGATTTACAATCAAATACCAATGTAAAATGAGTGTCATAAATCGATCTCTGATTGCGGACAAACTGAATTTGTGTCAAAAAACGATCCCTGATCGCGGGGCAAACTTAACCTAAGTGTCGAAAATCGATCATTGATTACGTACACACTTAAACTGGGTGTCATAAATCGATCACAGATGACGAGCAAACTTGACCTCGGCATCAAAAATCGATCTTTCATCACGGGCAAACTTTACCTATGTGTCATAAATTGATCTTTGATCACGGGCAAACTTAACCCGAGTGTCATAAATCGATCTCTGATCACGAACCAACTTATCCAGAGTGTCTTTAATCGATCTCTGATCACGCACCAATTTAAACTGATTGATATAAATCGATCTCTGATCACAGATGAACTTAACCTGAATGTCATTAATCAATCTGTGATCACAGACCAACTTAACGTGAGTGTTATTAATTAATCGATCTGGCAGGCAGACAGGCAGAGAAGCAGGCAGGCAGACAGGCAGGCAGACAGACAGACAGAAAGACAGACAGACAGACAGACAGACAGGCAGGCAGACAGACAGGCAGGCAGACCGACAGACAGATATACAGCCTGACAGGCAGGCTGGCAGGCAGATAGACAGACAGATATGACAGGCAGGCAGGCAGACAGATAGACAGATAGAAAGAAAGAACGATAGATAGATAGATGTATAGATAGATAGATAGATAGATAGATAGATAGATAGATAGATAGATAGATAGATAGATAGATAGATAGATAGATAGATAGATAGATAGATAGATAGATAGATAGATGGATGAATTTAGGAATGTAGGTAGGTAGTTAGGTAGATAGATATATAGATAGACAGATAGACAGGCAGACAGAAAGACGGACAGACATATAGATAGATAGATATATAGATAGACAGATAGATAGATAGATATATAGATATATAGATAGATAGATAGATAGATAGATAGATAGATAGATAGATAGATAGATAGATAGATAGATAAACGTATTCAGGCATAACAAATAAAGACTATCAGTTGTTGAAATGGCATGAAACGGGTGCCTACAGCAGGCGACAGAAACTCAAACAATCAATAACACTGATACATAATTGAAACCTTTCATAACCAGTTTTCCTGCTGAATGAATGGAGAAAAACACAGAAGAAGATGAAGATGATGATGCTTAATACGGAGGTCGGACATTCTACACAATAAATGTAATGCTCTCCATTTATTTCCCAAAACTCACTAACACAATCTAGTTCCCCATCTTGTTAATGATAACTTCGCAGCTGACAGGAAACACGAGCTCTGTCCATAATTGGTCATGGATGGCTGGCAGTACGGAAATGAGTCTAGGCATCCATCAAAAAGGCGGGTCCTTCTCCCTGTGGTGCTGGAAAATACTGGCTGTTCCGCTCTTGCTGCGACGTCGATTCGTTTCGTTTCGTTTCGTTTGTTTTTTCTCATTAATCGTGGATTTTTTGGTTCCGCTTTTGCTCTCGGTGTAACCGTGTGTTTTAATGACAATTACTCATTAAAAGTTGCCGGAGTTCAGTTTCTCACAACCTCGCGTGACATAAAATACCGCGTCCAAGGATCACAATGGGTCATGTGACACAAGAAGATTACTTCTCGTCAGGTTCTAAAGTTTAATACGAGTTAGCATCAAAAAGTTCCCGGAATAGTCCACTCGTGTATGAATGAAAGATGATATAATAGAGAATATGTATTTATCAGTTGGTAGTGACCTTGGTGGAATGACATGGCAGACGTGACCTTCACATATACTCTCGAACAAGAGTTACATAATTTGTGTGTGTGTTGTGCTCGTTGCATCGGGGGAGTTGAGAATGTCCTGGATTGAACAACGTACAAATGTCCAATTCTGTGTTTTACTTGAGAAATCACGCTCAGAGACACAAACATTGCTTAATAAAGCATATAGTGATACCGCAATGAAGAAATCGCAAGTATTTCAGTCGCACAAGCGTTTTCTATGAACGTGGTGGTAGTGTCGATGATGATGCACGTAGTGGACGACTGTGAACAATTATAACATTGAGCATGTTTAAAATGTTGTGTGTGCTGACAGAAGATTTAGTGTAGAGAAAATAGCCTCAGAAGTTGGAATATCAGCTGTAAGTTGCTAGAGTATTCTCCCCAAAAAATGCACATGCATCGTATTTGTCAACACATGATTCCCAAAATGTTTTCTCCTGAACAGAAAGAAGTGAGGTTGACCCTGGCAGGAAACCTAATCACAATGGATGATCAAGATAGCAATTTTCTCAACAACTTAATCACAGGAGATGAGACCTGGTGTTTTTTGTGCGATCATCAGACAAAACGTCAGTCTTCTGAATGAAAATCTCACACAACTCCCCGGACACAACAATTTCGAAAATTATGTTGGAAGTTTTGTTTTTATTCCCAGGGTATTGTCTACCAAGATTTCATTCCCGAAGGCCGAACGGCTAACAAGGAAATGTACGTTGATATCCTCCGTCGTCTAAGAGGTGCAATCAGAAGATAACGACCAGAAAAATGGAGAACAGACAGTTCGATTATGCTGCATAATAATGCGCCAGCACATCGATCCCTACTGGTAAAGCAGTACCTCGCAAAGTACAATGTGATTGCCTTGGAACATCCTCCATGTTCTCCCGACCTGGCACCGGCTAATTTTGTCTTATTCCCTCGACTGAAATCGGCACTGAAAGGACAGCGATTCAAGGATGCTGAGAACGTTATCACCAATACGACAAGACAGCTGAGAGAGGTGTCAAAGAATGGGTTCCACGAATGTTTCCAGCAGCAGTTTCCAGCAAATAACATTTGTAAATAACTAGATAAACAAAAAAAAATAACAGACGTTCATTTGGTTTTAAGCTAAATATTTATTGTAAAAACCGGACAAGCATAAGAAATAAACGAAATTCCCTTTATTTTAATTTAAACATTTATTTAGAAAAACCGGACAAACATAAAGAAAAACAGAAGTTCACTTTGTTTGAATCTAAACATCTATCAAAGACTAGACAAATATAAGAAAAAATGGAAGTTCACTTCGTTTGAATCTAAAATAAACCTTTATCACAGACTAGACGAACACAAGAAAAGTGCCGAGCGTTGTTCATGATTCTGGCGAGCAGTTTGACTTTTTTTAAAACGTCATTCTTCTATTAGCAGAAGCTAGTTAACAGAATGGAACCTGACGAAGACGGATGTGTCAGACCGAAAGATGCAAATATTGCAGCCAAGCTGTAAACTAGCGATGCAGCACATTCCGTTCTCCTGACTACATCCTGCTACTCGCTAGGCGGAGATTTAGAACGAACGCAGAAGAAAAATTAAATTACAATTGTTACCAGTAAGAGCAGTATATCTCCCGCCAGTGTTTTTGCGTCGTCCAGTAGTGCTGCAAGTTTGATATATCGTTCGCAAAAACTATGTCTGTTCTCCTAAATGTCATTCTCTATTTGAAAACTTCTTAAGCATTTGTTTCGCATTATAATATCTGTTTTGTCAAACATTTTGGTAGCCGCGTTTTCCTCTTTAGTGAACGCCATTTTGCATTAGACGAATTGCAGTTTTATGAAGCGCTACCTGGAAGGCCTAAAATTAGTGACACAAAATGCTACAATTGAGATCTTTAATTCGAAAAGGAATATTGTTCCCTTAAATATCACTAAATTTAGTAATAATAAGGCATTTTATGAAGAGAATTGACAGCAAGAAAATTATATTGCTAACGATGCATGTGTGTATGTCGGAGTGTGTGTGTGTATATGTATATATATATATATATATATATATATATATATATATATATATATATATATATAAATATATATATGCATATGTATATGTATGTATGTATGTATATATATATAAATTTATATATATATATATATATATATATATATATATATGTATATATATATATATATATATGTCAACATCATGTAGCATGTCCTTTACAGAACGTCGCTCCCATCAGTCTGTCTAAAAGAAACTCTCTCCCTTGCCTAAACTCCAGCCTCCGCCACAGTCATACCTAAGCATTCCTGGATATCTTGGTGCCATCGTCTTCTTGGTCTACCCCTACATCTTTTGCCTGGCACCATACCTTCCATTACTATTCTCTCAAAACCGTTATATTTCTTGATGTGACCAAAGTATTTACATTTTCTGGCCATAATGGAATTGATAAACCAGTTCTCCTCTCTGCTCAACTCTTGACGAATGTCTACATTTGTCCGTTTCTCTGTCCAGGTTATTCTGAGGATCTTTCTTAATATTTTCACTCGAAGGTTTCGATTCTTAAACTATACGTTTTTGTAATCGTCCATGATTCGCAGCAATAAGCTACCACAGGAGAAACACAAGCTCTCAAGACTTTTACATGTGTCGTTTTCTTGGTGTTCTGCCATAATTTCTCCAGGCTGATCAGTCTCTGCATTGCCATGGCTAGTCTTCTTCTGATTTCTTTCGAGCAATCACCATTTTTGTCAATTCTGGAGCCCAGCTATTCAAAATGTATAACCTAATCTATTTCCTCACCACCTACTGTAAATTTATGCTGACATTGTGTTTTGTCGGTGATCATTTTCTTTGTTTTGTTTATGTTTATAAACAGGTTTTGATCTTTACCATGTCCATCTACATCTGAAATTATCTGCTCTAGCCCTTCTGCACTTCCTGATAGTATCACTGTGTCGTCTGCGTATCGTAACTCTGGAATCTCGTACTCGCCAATCGTAAATATGTATATTTACCGACAAAGCACAATGTCAGCATAAATTTACAGTGGGTGGTGAAGAAACAGAGCAGGTCACACATTTTGAATATCTGGGCTCCAGAATTGACTAAAATGGCGACTGCTCGAAAGAAATCAGAAGAAGACGAGCTATGGCAATGCAGATACGGAACAGCCTGAAGAAATTATGGCAGAGCACCAACAAAATGATAAAAGTAAAAGTCTTAAGAGTATGTGTTTTTCCTGTGGCAGCTTATGACAGAGAATAATGGACGATTAACAAAACTTCCAGACATAAAATCGAATCTTTTGATTCACAATGTTACAGAAAGATACTCAGAATACCCTGGACAGAGAAAAAGACAAATGTAGACATTCGGCAAGAGTTGAGCATAGAGGAGAACTGTTTTATCAATTCCATTTTGGCTAGTAAATGCAAATACTTTAGTCACATCAAGAGACACAACGGCCTCGAGACAACAGTTAAAAAAAAATGGTGCCAGGTAAAAGAGGAAGGCGTATACCAGGAAGACGATGGTATCAAGATATCCAGGAATGCCTGGGTATGACTGTGGTGGAGACTGGAGCTTTGGCAAGGAAACGAGTTTCTTTCAGTCAGATTGTGATATATATATATATATATAATTGGTTACGTCTGAAAATGCATAATTATTTAGAACCAGAACTTGGAAGCCACTGCCGCGGTCTTGGTGGTCTTTAAATCCATCGAGACTAGAACCAGCTAAGACTTTCACTGGAGATCATCCTACAAATTTACAATATCTATGTTGCTCACATCCTGTAGTACGATTCCTAACTTGGACTATTCTGTTGAGCGATAACAACTATATTGAAACTCCTAACATGCGTAGCAGTCAGAGACGCATTCTTTGGATTCCTTGGCATGATCCAGTCTTAAATGACAGTCTTGAACACGTGACCCGCCTAGCTGAAGACGACCACGCCCACTAGCTCCTTTGCCAGGCCGTGAACATCAAAGACGGGAAATGATCCACTCCGTAATGATCCTACCCGCACCGTCGTCCCCTAACCATCTGGTTAGGTCAAATCTTGAAGACATCATTCTCAGTGCATGCAGCCTAGAACTCAACCACGCGTTGTGTTCATGGACGGTTGGCGTGAAAGAACCTTGTCACTTAATCTGACTACCTATCTATCTATCTACCTACCTACTCACCTTCCTACCTGCAAATGAATGAAGATTGCATCTCTCCACATATGTATAACGATCAGAAATCATATATCGATGAGGTTAACACAATCTATAAGAAAATTTACACACGACCCGTAGGACAAGAAGTTGTGGAGTCATGATCCACTACGTCTATCGATAGAACACAAAGTAAACGAAGGACAAGTGATATGTAACGGCATAACTAGACCTTACACGACTGACAAGTCACAAGTTCCTAAGTTAAAGTTATAGCCGAAGAGTCAAATATAGAGGATACTGTTACTGGAAGAGCTAATTTAAAGATTCTTTGTTGCTAGCGATGGTCACAATGAGTATGTTACTTCTGTGTGCGCCCTGAACACGGCGTTAAGTGGGGGAGGGGGGATGCAGTAGCTTTCCTAACATCCTGAGCGTGCTGATGAAGGTGGACAGGGGTCCTCTTAACGGTTGTGCTATGCTTGGTTCCCTCTGCGTGTCGCTAACTACTACCAGGATCACATGTCGATCCCTTATATTGTTAGCCAGGTTGCCATGAAAACATCCGGTTTCCGGGAAGGGCTACGAGGAAGCCAAGTGAGGGTCTTGTCCAGTATGTTTTGCATGAACCTCACTAACATGTCTGATCAGTATATTTTGGCTGACCAGTCGCTAGTCTTCCTTCCAAACGTAAAGAATAAATCACAACGTATTGCCTAAAGGACTTCATCGGGTACTGAGCACAGCACACACAAAAAGACATCCATATTAAATAAAAATATCATTTCTACTTAATTTTTTCCCCACGTAGGTTCCTGATCAATGACGGACAAAGCAGTCAGTCGCCATTAATTCTTGTATGGCATAAACACACTACATCCACCAGGTCCGGTCTGCGGCCATCCTTCGAATCTGAATTGTTACACTGGTCGATTAAGCCAATATTACCACCATTATTGTTTAAGTATCTGCCATATCTCAATTTATGTTATCCTTGTGGTCTCACCGTGGCAGTGGTCATATTCACGTCTATGTCCAATATAGCGGCTGATTAGCTCAGTTGTTGAACAGTCGCATTTCGTGGAAAATATACGGGATCAACTCTCACTTGCAGCAGCTCCAGTCGGCCCAATGTATATGGGTACCCGTCTGACTGCCAGCGAAGGAAAATGCCAGGGAGGAAGGGAACTGGCCACCCCACTTCCAAAACCTGTGGCTTAGTACAATGAAGGCTCTAACACTTCATCCCCGACGGCAGTGTCTGCTATGAGACTATCTTTACTAATATAGTGTCCTCTTGTAAATTACACAGTCATTCTGGACCAGCCAGAGCCAACATACTTAAGGACCTTTGCTCGTTAAGTCGATAATTATTGTAATGTTGTTCTTATAAGACCTGAGTCATACGTGTTTCTGCTCGCTCGACCATACATCTGCCACGCATTGTATTAATGAGGAAGTCGTGTGTGCAATAGGGTATCGTCATTCGTATTGATTTCCCTTCCTTATTTTCTTATAGCTAGTTTCAGTAGACCTTGGTAGTTCCTTGTTAGCGAATATCTTAGTTCTAAAAATAGTATATCACTATAGCATAGTAGCCCCTTTCAGTCGTTACTGGTTACATGAAGATATGACTTGGAATGATTAAAATAAAGGATCTACATAGCTTGCATTCTTGTCTATCTTCTTGCGTTTATCTGTGTTGCAAGAGCTTCTCTTCACCAAGCGTGAAGTAGCCAATCTGAGTATATCTCCACTTGGATCAGTCTCTAGCTTTGTTAGCCTAGGGTGTCAGATTCATGTCCAAGACCTTTATATCACGCTTATACACATCTGTGAATCTCAGCTGTGGTCGGCCGACTTGTCTCTTGCCATCTGTCAACTGTCCATAGAGGATATCTTTAGGAATTTCACCATCTTCTATGCAACGAACATGACCAAGCCGTCATAGTCTTCGCTGCCTTAGGAGAGTGTACATACTTGTAAAACCAGTGCCAGTGTGCACCTCTGCATTTGTCGATCTGACCCTCCATGTAATTCCAATAATGGATTACAGGCGCCATAGCTAGAAGTTGTTACGCTTGTGCTCTTGTTTGGCATAAGTTGTCCAAGTCTCGCTGCAATATAGTGAGCTGAAGACACATGCATTGTACACCATTGCCTTGGTTTTAATTGTCAGTTTCTGGTTTTCCAAACACGCCTTTTGAGGCGAACAAATGAAGCAATAGCTTTGCCAATGGGACTATCTATTGATGGGTCTAGAAAGAGCGTTTCGATGATGAAGGATCTCAGGTATGTGAATTGGTGTACATTGGTAGTATATCTAACTGCTTCTTATAACTGAGTGGCACATAGGTTAGAATGTTTGCCCCCCACAGAAGAACTATATATTCTGGTTTCATCATGTGCTAGTTTACCAGCGGCCACGGGAGAGGAGATAAACACATCGTCAGGCAAAGCCTACTGATCGTACATGTTTGTAAGGGTCAGCTAAAATATATTAACCAAGATTCTCACCTCAATTCGCGTTGGTCTCCCTCAAAACGGACTGTTTTCAAGGCGGCTGGCTAACGAGGTGGGGGATCGACGTGATCCCTGTAGTAGTGAGCGACACGCAGATTAAGACATGCACAACCGCACGGAGGACCTGGTCCTATCTTCATCAGTACGCTCGGGATGTGAGAAAAGCTACTGTAACTCGCTACATAACGTCCTTTTCAGGGCGCACAAGAGAGTAATCTACTCATTGTGGGCATTCGCAAATAATAATACTCATTTCTGACAAACAACAACAACATCCGGGCGGTCTCAAATGATGCCGTATGTGGGAGTTGAATTACGGATAGACCATCTCTTCTATCTGAACGCATGCGCAAATTATTGTCCGTTCAGCTAAAAGAAAAACTAATCATGATAGTGCTTATTAACAATGTTGAAGTCCAATGGGAGGGATACATATGTCTGAGAAATAAGGCCGCTTGATGCTGCAGTCGCTAAGCAGGGTTCAAACGTGTAACACAACCAAGGCCTGCGCTTACGGTAAGGTCAACCAGGCAGCCACTTTTGACGAAAACATCAGGTAGGTCGAAGTGTAGAGCGTCAATGTGTTAAGTGTGGGTTAAACCAGATGTAAGGAAAGTAATGCCTTAAACTTAAACTTAAGGTCTTTATACTGGTTTAGAAGACTCTGCAGAGTCTGCATACAACCAGTTTCTTTCACATTTACATTTACTTGATCTAAAAATAACTACGTGCATTTAATATATTCTTAAATGCATTAATTGACCCTGGCTCCGCTATTTTCCGTAGCAATGCATTCCAAACATTCCCCACTCTATTACCTAAAAAATATTTCCTGGTATCCAATCTGGACCTTTCTTTAATTAAATTGTGGCTGTGTCCTCTTTTGTTCTTGACGTTGGCTGTACTTTGAAAAACAAACATGTTCAAGTCTAATTTATGTCAAACTACATCACTGCAAAACTGCAAAATAAGTTGGTAATTGTGAGAAGCGACCTTCTGCAAAGAAAATTATACTTATATTTACATATATATACCAGTGGTTTCGATGTAAGGCTTTCCCCCCGGGTGCTGGAAGTTGCGGGTTCAAATCACGGTGGAGACCGAGATTTTTTCACGTGGATCATCCGGTTAATATTTCCCCTGATCTCTGAGTAGTGAGAACAGACACCCGTGTGCAGTGGCACGCACATTAAAAATACCTTAGCAGTTGGACATCGAAAAGAATAGTCCTTACGGCCTCTGCTCGGGTTAAATTCAAGTTACAAATCTACTAAAATATACTATGGATATTCACCCCACAAAGAATATGTGGACTGTGTGGCTATAACTTCAGGTTTTGGTTCTGTGTTTTTCGGACCGGCTTAGATGGCGCCTGACAGGCTGCGGGTTTATCTTACTCTAATATACGCTTCCACAACCAGTCTCAAAAATAGGCGATCGTCTATTTCAGGGGCTAACAGATGCTAGGATTGATCTGGAAAGTTACCAGTGGATTTTCACCTGCTAAGAAATATGAAACAAAAAAGGTTACATCTTCCCACGACGCGTAACGACTTAAGTGGACTGAAGATATATACATATATATATTTCTATATATGTATATATATATATCTATATGTATATATATATATATATACATATAAATATATATATATATATATATATATTTATATATATATATATATATATATATATATATATATATATATATATATATATATATATATAAATATAATTTGATTACTTATCGAACCGTTGTGCCAATGTTGGTCCCAGCTTCGTCTCTAACGATCTCTGTCCTAGGCAATGGTGGTTCAGTTGAGAATATTCTTTCATTTTAACGTATCGTTGATATCGTAGTAGGATGTCTGACCAACGCATTTTAAGTCTATCTCGCGGTATTTTTCCACATTGAGAGTACCAAACTACGGTCCAATTGCTCCAACGTTTAACAGTTTTTCTCTGAGCATCTGACCTGCTCAGCTATGATGTCCTTTTTGTGCGTGATAATTTGCATCACTTGCAAAGAAAATTGTTGTAGGTCAGAATTCTGGAGGTTTCTGCATGCTTTGGCTGTGGAGAGCAGGACGTCTCTCAAGAGAAATCTAGATCACTTGCAATTCTTTCTCTGTTGCTTTTGTAAGTTTCCATGTTTCACCAGCAGAGAACATTGCGTATTGTCTTATCCAAGTAGCCTTCCACGACTGTCTGGATACAGAAGGAGAGATCCGACATAGAGATGCTATTTAGCCGAACTTCTTATCCGTGTGCTTGGAAACGGTCATCAGTGGTTGCGACTGAGGTGACTTTGGAAACGGTCATCAGTGGTTGCGCCTGAGGTGACTTTGGAAACGGTCATCAGTGGTTGCGACTGATGTGACTTTGGAAACGGTCATCAGTGGTTGCGACTGAGGTGACTTTGGAAACGGTCATCAGTGGTTGCGACTGAGGTGACTTTGGAGTCAATGTTGATGACAGACGCCTCAGTCATCTTCGATTTGAGGACGACAACAAGTTGATCACAGAGTCAGCCGCAGAATCCAACTGCATTCTCAATAAAGAGCAGGGTTAGAAATGCTGAACATCTCCAAAATCAAAGCCAGGTAAAACGGGTTCGTTAATTGTGACCCAGTCATCCTGGATGTGAAGAATTTCAAAGCCGTTGAGAAATACAATCTTGACGCCACCTCAACATGTAAAGTAATTTTTTCAACTAGAACTAACAATAAATATATCAACAAAATCATAGGATATTTGAATATAGGTCATCAACATGTGGAGATAATCCACTACGCTCACCAAATCAAGTCTTGTCATTTTCACAATATCCATATTTAAATGAAACATGAAAAACAAATTATGCACAAAATTTCCACTAACAAATTACCAACACTTTTTGTCGAAAATCATTTGGAAAAGACAAGAACAGTGTGATTTGTTTCCTTAAAGAAGACTATTAAAGGTTTTTACGATAAATCTTCTTGAATAACTTGAATAAATCCGGTTACCAATTGATAATCTGCATGGTAAAGGTTTTGATAACCGGTGTAACATTTTGTCTTCAATATATATTTTAGAAAATCGACGCAGGACTTTTATTTTTGAGGGGATGCGTGTACCTAGTATTACATAGAGCGCACACTAGTCTGGCGCTGATACTGGTTATTAACTCACAAAAACGAAGATATCATAGAATAATGAATGGACCATTTTTAAATGCAGCGTTTGTAGTGAATCAACCTTTTCACAAGCTTATATTTAACTTCAAATTAACGATGAAGTTCGTCTGGACTTTTTATTTCTCCTATTTTAACCAACTTACCCATATCCTAGAGAGCTAACATTTTTGTAAACAGCATATGTAAGTACGACCAGTTAATCTATCGTAATTAACTCCTGTAGTCTCCAAAACAAGCAACACAAATCTTAGTATAAGTAAAAGATATTTGTTTAAAAGTTCTTTTGGAATCAGTACATTGGCGTAAGCGCTTACATCTAACTGCATTGCCATAGCGATGAGCTTACTGAGGAACCACGTATTGCACTACATCTAGGAGGCTCCTCTTTAATCAGTACACAATATAGCCTGCTGCTCAAGACACGCCAAGAGTTCACTTAGCACATACAGCTTCGAACAAAACCGGTTGCTATCTGTGACACTATCCCACAATCTCTGTAGCACCATCTCAGACACGAAGAAGTATCGCATCAGAAATTGAAAGAAATGAACCGGTAAACGATACAAAACACGCAATTGTTGGATACCACGTGCAGTGCACAAGATTGAAATCAAAATAGAGTTGATTACAGTCAACACGGTCCCTACATACTATTTCCGGAAACCACCGCATAGAAAAATGCAATGAACCGAAATAGGTCCTCTGAATCGAACTACAGTTGGACCTGCGCGTGGAGACGGCTTGCCTCCCCCAACATGGAAGTCACTAAATAGACTCCGAACTGGTGTATCACGATGCTATAAGAACTTAGAGAGATGGGGACAGAGACGATGAGACATATTGAGCAACACAAGACACAGACCACATGACAATCTGTTCAAACCTTCTGGAAACATGTAATATGGATGACATGTTGAGGGAGAACGGCAATGAAATCTATGCGGCTGAACATTAGAAACGTGATGTCTGATGTGGTACTTAGGACAAGGGAAGTCATTCAGTAACTGTGAACTAAGGACAAGGGAAGTCATTCAGGAACTGTGAACTTAGGACAAGGGATGTCATCCAGTAACTGTGAACTTAGAACAAGGGAAGTCATTCAGGAACTGTGAACCTAGGACAAGGGAAGTCATTCAGGAACTGTGAACCTAGGACAAGGGAAGTCATTCAGTAACTGTGAACTAAGCACAAGGGAAGTCATTCAGGAACTGTGAACTTAGGACAAGGGAAGTCATCCAGTAACTGTGAACCTAGGACAAGGGAAGTCATTCAGTAACTGTGAATCTAGGACAAGGGAAGTTATTCAGTAACTATGAAACAGCGATATTACAAATCACAGTCATGATTTATGCCCCAGTCCACCAAGTTATAAATACAAACCTAACTACGAGCCGTGTTCAAATGAAACGGGACCTAACAGCACCAAGTGAACATACGTATGATGCGCTTGATGACGTCAGTTCTGATGTAAATAGCACATAGAAGCCGTCAAGTTTGTAAAATTAAATTTTCTTCAAACCCATAGTTTCCTCAGCAGCCCGTTGAAAACATGGCGGGTGTGACACGGAATTCGCATAGAGTTGTTCACCGAGCAGCGATTCGGTTTCTAACAGCTGAAGGATGTCGACCAGTTCACATTCATCCAAAAATGCTGGCAATGTATGGCGACAAAGGTGTGTCGAAGACAACAGTGACGAACTGGGCAACGATGTTTAAAGAAGCACGAAAAATCTTCCGAGACCAGGTCAAGCGCATATTGTTGCGTCAGAAGCTGCCATCGCCAAATTTGATGCAACAATTCTGGTGGAC
The DNA here is from genome assembly GCA_036924085.1 of Ariolimax columbianus. Classification (NCBI taxonomy): domain Eukaryota; kingdom Metazoa; phylum Mollusca; class Gastropoda; order Stylommatophora; family Arionidae; genus Ariolimax; species Ariolimax columbianus. The sequence goes on along the minus strand of JAVGWX010000008.1, from coordinate 47,553,619 downwards.
CGTCGCCGGAGCTTACCTTCGTCACACTTTTGTCACCATACACTGCCTGCATTTTGCAATGAATGTAAACTGGCACATTACCTTCAGCTGTTAGAAACCTAATTACCGCTGGTTAATCAACTCTGGACGGATTCCTTATCACATCCGCCATGTTTTCAACGGTCTGCCGAGGAAACGATGAGTCGGAGAATAAAGCAATTTTGCAAACTTGACGGTTGGCATTTGCTGTTTAAATCAGAATTGACGTCTTCGTGTGCATCGTGCGTATGTTCACTTGGTGCAGTTAGGTCCGGTTTCATTTGAACACGCCTCGTAGTATGACTAATTAAAACGGAGTAGTGATTACATCATAAAATTTGAGGATTAGTACAGCAAAGACTGAGGTGATGCAAATCAGCAGCATAGAAAAAACACAAAATGTACAGATAAAAAGTATAGAGCTTAAACAAGTCAGCGAATTCAAATACTTGGGCTGCGTGTTCACACAAAATGGAAGACTAGATAGTGGGTTAGAATAAAGAACACAGAAAGCGTATGCGGTTTCCTAACAGTTCTCAGCATTAAAAAGACACAAACACATTTCAATGAAGAGAAAGAGTATTTTTATACCAACTCTGCTTCCAGTGGCAGGCTCTCACCAAGGCACAAGAAAGAAAATCATGGTATGCGAAATGATGTGTTTGAGCAAGGCTGTCAGGGCCAGAAGGCTGAACAAAGTACGAAACGAAGACATCAGCTAGAAGGTGGGTGTAACATCGTCCATGAAATACACAGGAAGGGGGGGGGGGGGATGCAAAGAATAAAATTGTTCGAACACTTGACAAGATTGCAATCAAAGTTACGAGCTGCCCGTATCTACAATACCAGACATCAGGATTTGCAGAGCAAGAGGCAGACCACATTAAAGATGGATAGATGGTGTCAGTAAGACACTGAAGAAACACGGAATGACAACAACATCGGTGGCAAAGATAACGCACGACAGAAAACTACACTTCCTCACGACGTATAACGACACAAGTGAAAAGAAGATGATGACGATGATAAGTGATTACATCAAGTTGACACACCACGTCTCAAAGACTGAGATCTCGTTTCGTGAGGTCCCTGTTACTTGCACCCGATAGCATCGTTATCGCCATACCTCAACGTTTACGCCTGAATTGCACTATAAATGATTTACCTGTTTCATGGCCTCAGTCGCGACTGACCTCACCTTTACTTCCTTAGCAAGTGGGACAGGTTTGTAAACTAAGAAAGACCTGACTTGATACCAACATCTGCTGGTAAACTATCTTTATACACACATACGTGCAATATTACAATGAAAGGAAGCAAACGATATTACACTTTTGAACTTAAAGTTGTGTAAGAATAAATTTCTCTCTGGCCTTCAGTGTTTAAAAACAAAATAATTTAAAATTCAAAATGGCGGGTAGGTCTTCCAAATCTTGATTTCTTGCAACAACTACCCCAGGTCTGTGAAAGCTGCTTCGACGTAACAGCTGCGCCAGCGCTCACGACGAATTGGAAGCTGGGAAAATCCCAGAGTGTTTATTTACTTAAGAGTTATTTCATTTTGCTAACGATTGGTCCCCGCGATGCACGTGTCTCTGGTCCTGATCACGTGGTGACGCCTTGGAGATCAAAGCTCATTTTATTTCCAGCTGCAGATTCAGATCTCAAACAAACTGCCAAACCATAGACAAGGGCAGTGTTTCCGAATATGGGGGTCCGATTGGGGCATGGTGGAGGGGGTCAGATTGGGGCATGTTGGTGGGGTCAGATTGGGGCATGTTGATAGGGTCAGATTGGGGCATGTTGATGGGCTCAGATTGGGGCATGTTGTTGGGGCAGATTGGGGCATGTTGTTGGAGTCAGAATAGGGCATGTTGGTGAGGGCAGATTGGGGTATGTTGTTGGGTGTCAGATAGGGGCATGTTGGTGGGGTCAGACTAGCGCATGTTGGTGGGGGCAGATTGAAGCATGTTGTTGGAGTCAGAATGGGGCATATTGGTGGGGGCAGACTGGGACATGTTGGTGGGGTCAGATTGGGGCATGTTGTTGGAGTCAGAATGGGGCATGTTTGTGGGTTCAGACTAGGGCATGTTGGTGGGCTCAGATTGGGGCATGTTGATAGGGTCAGATTGCGGCATGGTGATGGAGTCAGAATGGGGCATATTGGTGGGGGCAGATTGGGGCATGTTGGTGTGGTCAGATTGGGGCATGTTGTTGGGGTCAGATTGGGGCATGTTGTCGGAGTCAGATTGGGGCATGTTGGGGGGGGGGCAGATTGGGGCGTATTGGTGGGGTCAGATTGGGGTTTGTTGGTGGGGTCAGATTGGGGCATGTTGTTGGAGTCAGAATGGGACATGTTGGTGGGGGCAGGTTGGGGCATGTTGGTGGGGTCAGATTGGGGCATGTTTGTGGGATCAGACTAGTGCATGTTGGTGGATCGGATTGGGGCATGTTGATGGGGTCAGCTTGGGGCATGTTGGTGGGGTCAGATTGAGGCATGTTGCTGATCTCAGATTGGGGCATGTTGGTGGGGTCAGATTGGGGCATGTTGGTAGGAGCAGATTGGGGCATGTTGGTGGGGTCAGATTGGGGCATGTTGGTGGGGTCAGATTGGGGCATGTCGGTGAGGTCAGATTGGGGCATGTTGATGGGGTCAGATTGGGGCATGGTGGAGAGGAGCCCGATTTGGGCATGTTTGGGGGGGGGGGGGTAAGATTGGAGAATGTTTGTTAGTCTCAGATTGGGGTATATCGGTGGTGGTCAGATTGGAGAATGTTTGTGGGGTCAGATTGGGGCATGTTGGTGGGGGCAGATTGGGGTATGTTGGTTGGCTCAGATTGGGGCATGTTGGTGGGGTCAGATTGGGGCATGTTGGTGGGGTCAGATTGGGGCATGTTGGTGGGGTCAGTTTGGCGTATGTTGGTGGGGTCAGATTGAGGCATGTTGGTTGGCTCAGATTGGGGCATGGTAGTAAGGCATGGGCATGAACGTAGAACTCGAATAGAACATATTGATGGGGCCCGGACGATGCGTAATGATAGTTCCCGGTCCGGGCATGTTGATGGGTTTGTGCTGATGTGTTCGATTGGGGTTCGCTGGTGAGCTCTAAATAAGATATTTTAGTTGGGCTCAACTGAGACATGTTGATGGGGCCCAACTGACCCTTTTGGGAGAGGCCCATTGTAAAAATCGGTATTTAAATCTCAATTAAAAAAAAATTTAAATGTAAATGGATCGCGAAAGCACAGATATCAGGATCAACACATCCTGACAAACAATTAAAGGAAAATGCAGCCTAATAGCAAACATTGCAGTTAGGGATACAGTATTAAAGTCTTCGTTGTTGTAGGTCACAGCTGTGTTTGCGGTTGGTGTGTCCTGTCCTTGTCGCGTTGCGTTCCCTAAATGTAAGTTAGGTAATTATTTACAGATGCTGTAGACTGGTTGTCAATGGCCTATGCCCATAAAGGAGCAAAGGACACTGATTGACGTATGGCTTCCAACAACACCATTGAAAGGGAAGGTGAAACAGGATGAGGCATTATCTTTCCATGAGCGCGGCGCTCGAGAATACAAGCCAGCAAGAAAGGTGAGGTAAAGAGATTCTCAATACGAATAATTAATAGTTGCCATCGAAATCAAAGATGTCGACAGTATCAGACGTATGCTGTGAAATGTGATCATCTCATATGACTGTAAAGTCCAATCCTGGTTTGCGAAACTGTCACACAGCGGAGAAGTTGACTGTGGGGTCGTTGTATGTTCTGTGCATTCGGGTGGCTCGCGTTCTCTAAAACTCGGCGATGATACTCCGCTTAATGATCCGATCACCTCACGTGATGTTAGCGCGCCAGATGTAATGGTTCTCCACAAGCGTAACATCAATTTTGAAGCACCTGAGTTATTTTTAAAAAAAATGCGTCACAGTAGAAATCGAAAGAGATAAAACAGGAACACGAACCAAGGCACCCAATGTTTGGACAGCAGGTACAGAGCACAACACTCAAATACAAACATAGCGTCCTAAAATCAACACATCCCATACAGACAAATCCTGAAAGTCACTATTTCGAGAGATGGCACGAATTGATGCAGGCTACAGAGATAGAACTTCGGGAGGAATCTCCCCCGGACACCATCTACCATACACGACATGGACGTCGCTGAACAAACTCCGAACTGGTGTATCACGGTGCGATAGGAATATAAAACGATGCAGATACACAGATGATGACACATGTGACTATGGCGTAATACTGGATCTAGACCACCTGATAACCTGTCGGAACCTCCAGGAAACATGCAATAAGTGCGACATGCTGGAGATAAATAATAAGGCAATCCATGTCATTGAAAACTGGATGTATACTGTATAACATGAGACTTGGAGACGGAAAGTAAGTAAATAGGTAAGTATTTTTCAAAAAATATCTGCAACCTTTCTTCTGTTTCCCCTAATGATCGTCTGCCGTGTCTGAACAGACAGTGAGGAATTGCTCTTAGATAGACCATCATCGGAAACGCGAGAAACCTTTCTCTTCAATTTTAAATTATCTAGACTATGTCATCATCATCAGCGCATAAGCCATTGCCCATATTTGTTGTCGTTTTTTGGGACCCACATTTATACAGAATAAGGCAACTAGCCACATGCTAAACCCTCCTCAAGCGCCTCTTATTATTATCTTGTTAAGTTTAGAGTCTTCCTATTGCTCTGACACTCCTACTTCGTCCATACGTGCCCTTGCAACACTCGTCGAATATAATCTTTAACAGCCTCAGAATGTCACAATTAACAACTACATACATCTTCCCAATAATTACACAGAAAGAGTTTTTGAGCAAGGTTTCTGTTAAAGTCAATGTATAGTGGGACACACGAAATAATTGGTTGAATGGAGAAGCAAATTGAGATGACACTACAGGCATGGAAAGGTTGGGAGCATAGTCCAAATACGCTCCCGTCTACCCTGCGTTAATATACAACTCGTTAAGTTAAAGGATAGAAAGAAGGCAACTATACCCCACCAAACACCCACACCCCGCCCTCTCACACCAGGAACCAGCTGAAACTTCACACAATAGAGTGTCAACCACCTTATCCCCAACACCAGCATCTACTACGTGGGCTAACTTGACATATGTATACACAATTTCGATTTTCATTAGCAAATGACAAAACAATTTTTTAATAAAATAAAATATAGGCAGTTTTCAAAACACGACAAATGGTCTTCATCAGGTAAATGATCCACAATAAGAGTCTTACATAAAACAGAATATTATATTTTTTGTAAATAACGCAAAATTAGAAATTAAAATATGTTAATAAATATCATTATATATGCTCGGTTCTTAAAACATGCAAAATAACAAAGACAGGGTCATCTAGGTTATTAATCAACGGCAAACTAGGTTATTAATCAACGGCAAGATAAGAGACATGAGTACACAATTAAATATGTATTTATTTTTCAAGTGATATGAAATAAATTAGGCAAAAATATTATTTTAAAGTGTAAATAATGACTGAGGTGATGATGAGGTGAATTAATGAGGGGGTGGTGGTGGTGAGGGGGAGATATCGTATTTCAGATTAAGGGGTGTAGGGTGTGGGGGTGGACTGGGGGCGAAAAGTTTAGATGAATGAGAGTATTATGTATGTAATGAGAGGGTTTTGATAGAGCGTCAAGGGAAGACAGAGAGTCGAAAGGCAGTAATGGGGTTTATCAGAGGACGACGTAAGGCGATGTAGAAAGAAATATATCAGAGAGAGAGAAAGAGATAGAGAGAGAGAGAGAGAAAGCGAGATAAGTGATATTTTGCAGTTGAAGGTGTAAGATGGTTAAATAAGGAGTACGAAAGATAGGGAGTGAGAGAGAGACAGAGATAGAGAGAGAGAGAGAGAGAGGGAGAAGAGGAAAGGGGGAGGAAACATGTCAGACACAAATGTAAAGAGATTTAAAAAGAAATATAGGATAGAGAGAGAAAGAGAAAGATAGAGAGGAAGAGAGACAGATAAAGAGAGAGAAAATATTATAATTGACCAGTGTGGATGATAGATAAAGTATTTCAAACGATAGTGTAAGGTTACGTAGCGAGAAATGCATGCCATCGTAAGAGAGAGAGAGAGAGAGAGAGAGAGAGAGAGAGAGAGAGAGAGAGATTAGGGGGGGGGAAGATACAAAGATAGTGAGAGTGATTGAGAAAGAAATCCCTATGTTCAAGTCACATCAGAAACCCCAATGTATTGTTGTGAATAATTCAGGCAGGGGAGGTGGAGGATAAATAAGAAAGAGGCAAACACCACTGTAATTGAGAACATAACCACAACATATGGAGAGGAAAACGCTTGTCAGATTGCACCATCAAGGCAAGAGGCGGAGGACATTGGAAACCCATCGCTACCAACATTGTACGCGGAGATGGCACCAGAGCTGACCCGAATTCGTTGGCTTGGAGACATGATATCGCATTCTGGTTGTATATGTTCATTAGCAGGTATATTTGTTGTGTATCACGTGTTATAAAGGTGTGTGTAGGAACACACATGGGCTGTTAGTTTTCTTTCCACTTATGTCGCTAAGCGATGTTGGGAACTTAAGTCGTCAGTCCTGTGCCAAGTGCGCTGCGTCGGTTAATGTGAGCCTTTCTTCGCCAAACAACACTCCAGTCATCAATCCATCTGCGTCATGATCTACCACTTACCTTGTAGCTAGATTTAACTTAATAGCGTTATAAGTCATCAGTGGAAGTTGGATGAGAGGGCATTCTCATGAGGTGACCGAATCAAAGGACTCTTATTTTGTGCCTGAAAATGGATTCTGCACAAGACGCACCACACTATAAATGTTATCATTCTGCATTCTGTCTTTCCTGGAAACACTAATGACCTAATAATGCTGTATTCTATTGATATTTGTCTTAATTGCCTTAAGGTGAATTGGCATTGGCAAAGGAAATAAAAGCATTAAATACAGATGGAGATTAGAGAGAAACAATGTATTTGGATAAAGCGGAGTTGACAGAGATGACATTCATCTCAAAGTCTCGCTAGTGGAAACATTGAGGTGTGATATAGTTGATACCGAAACAAAGATTTAATTGGCTGAGCAACAATATGAGACATGAAAGACTTTCACAGAAGATACCAGAGAATAGGATTCAATGGACAAGAGGAAGGGAGTGACCAAGACTCACCAATACATCTCAGGCATGCTGGGACATTCTAGTACGAACATGCTGGAATGAAGATAACTGCAGCGGATAGAGTCAAATGAAGAAACATACTCAGACAACCTTCCAACCAGTCTCAGCACTTTGCACCTAGATGATGATAGCTGAAATGTTGAAGGTGTTAAACGACCACCACAGGGGTAAAGACACTGCAATTGATGGATCAGAAATTCACAGATTGTACAATTTTGAAGTAATAAGTAGGTCCAGCAGAGATGGTCGCAGATGACAGAGCAGAAGTATGTATAACGAGCGGCTAAATTAACCATCGGTATTTACACCATTCATTATTTTAGAGGCACTGAGCACCTATGGGTGTCCAGAGTGCAGTGACATCGATTCTTAACAGAAGAAATCAACTGTATAATGACTCGCACGCGTGGGATCGTGTATAGGACTGCGTGTGGCAACGTTGAGATCAGTGTCACTTCAGAAATGAGAGAATATAATAAGAAGCGAATATCGGAGGGGTGTATCTCCTGTAAGGTAGAAGACTCCTCAACGTTTGATGTTGTACACCTTCACCATTCACAGACCTCAAAAGCCTAATGAATCCAGAATAGCAGTAGTAGTAGTAGTTGTGGTGGTGGTGGTGGTGTTTGTGGTAGTGGTGGTAGTAGTTGTAGTGGTAGTAGCAGTAGCACTAGTAGTAGTAGTAGTGTTAGTGGCGGTAGCGGTAGTGGTGGTAGTAGTAGTAGTAGCAGTAGTAGTAGTAGTAGTAGCAGTAGTAGTGGTAGTAGTAGTGGTAGTAGTAGTGGTAGTAGTAATGGTGGTGGTGGTGGTGGTAGTAGTAGTGGTGGTAGTAGTAGTGGTAGTAGTAGTGGTGGTGGTAGTAGTGGTAGTAGTAGTGGTGGTGGTGGTAGTAGTAGTAGTGGTGGTAGTAGTAGTGGTGGTGGTGGTAGTAGCAGTTGTGGTAGTGGTGGTAGTAGCAGTAATAGTAGTAGTAGTAGCAGTAGTAGTGGTAGTAGTAGTGGTGGTAGTAGTAGTAGTAGTAGTAGTGGAGGTAGTGGTAGTAGTGGTATTAGTAGTTGGTAGTGGTATAGTGGGGTGGTAGAAGTAGAAGTAATGGTTGTTATGCTGGTAGTGGCAGGGTTTGAGGTAGTAGTAGTAGTAGTAGTAGTAGTAGTAGTAGTAGTAGTAGGAATAGTAGTAGTAGTAGTAGTAGTAGTAGGAGTAGTAGTAGTAGTAGTAGTAGTAGTAGTAGTAGGAATAGTAGTAGTAGTAGTAGTAGTAGTAGTAGTAGGAGTAGTAGTAGTAGTGGTAGTAGTAGTGGTGGTAGTAGTAGTAGTAGTAGTAGTGGAGGTAGTGGTAGTAGTGGTATTAGTAGTTGGTAGTGGTATAGTGGGGTGGTAGAAGTAGAAGTAATGGTTGTTATGCTGGTAGTGGCAGGGTTTGAGGTAGTAGTAGTAGTAGTAGTAGTAGTAGTAGTAGTAGTAGGAATAGTAGTAGTAGTAGTAGTAGTAGTAGGAGTAGTAGTAGTAGTAGTAGTAGTAGTAGTAGTAGTAGTAGGAGTAGTAGTAGTAGTAGTAGTAGTAGTAGTAGTAGTTGTGTTGTTTTTGAAGTTAGCGACAGCATCAGATTTGTGTGGACAGACGTGGTCGTGAATGGGTCTGCATGCGGTTGTGCAGTCCTAACATGGATCTGCACACCTTACCGCAGGAGGGGCACACGTGGGTGACGTTGGTGCCCTGGCAGTCCTGCCTTGGGGCCTTCATGGTGGCTCGCTTCTCCCTCGCTGCAGAGGAGATTTTCTGCTGAGCCACTCGAGCACATTGTGTGCTTGCAGGGCTCAAGGTCAGACTCAAGTGTCTCCCAAAACGCGACATTATTGTGGAAGTCTTTCAGTGAGACTTTTAGCGAATTTTTGTTTTTTTCTGGCTGTTTGATGAACACTTGTCTGTTTTTAACTGCACAGTAATCTGAATTGCTTAGACGCGCAACAGTCGGGCATGCGAACAACATTCCCAGAACACCGAACTCGGGAGTTCTGATACAAAGCGTTGCTTCTAGAGAATTTTGCTATTGAACACACTTCATAGTTGGGTAATCTATCTTGCCAGTTGGTTTTGAGAAGCTGGCGCAAACATCCCATGTAAAAGTCTTAAACTATTTGGCGTGACTTCTGTACACCGTCCATATCTTGCAAGTACAGAGAAGGGTGGCAAGACGGCACAGCATACTTGGACCTTGGTTTCTGCATTGATGCACCGTCGATTCCAAACACTTTCGCTCAGGCGGGTAAATGCAGCGCTGGCCCTGGCAATCATATTGTTGATTTCGGAGTCTACGGTTATTGTGCTAACACTCATAGACGCTGGGTATGCACTTTGAGGGTCGCCACGCCGAAGGGTTTCATGGGAGCAGGATAGAACAGGACCTAAAAGTATTTGTATTTATTGAGAGACAAAAGAAGAGCACGCATTTGAAAACGCTTCCATATATAAAGTCCATGTTCTACTCTGAGCTAGTGCTCAAGGCTCAGTCCACAGCAAATAGCAGATACATAAAGGTAGCATCTGACACCTTAGAGATATAGTTTAAGGCTGAAGTTCCGCTATCACATCCTATGGCTGATGTAGATCCCCTTAGTCATCTCGTCCACCTGTCCTGGAGAGCATCAGTCCAAACAGTGTGGGTGCGAGAACACCGCATGCTTTACAACATTTGTTACCGAGAAGGGCGCAAACAGCTCTCCCACAATCTGGGCCCATGCCATCATGCCAGCATGGAATTGGCGGACCTTTGTAGTGAATGTCACCGGACAGCTAAATTGTCCGATAATTTTCCAGTCTGTTTATGTTTACATTGTCAAAGGCCTTAGTCAAGTCTACGAAGGTCTTATACACTTTTAACGACAGCTAGGGCGTGTACGCTGACAGCTCCTAACCAGATAAGCTTTGCCTTCTAGATTGTTGTGAATCCATTTATATTATAGGACTGTTGTTCTAGACATTAATTTCTTCTGACTACATGGACTGTTCGGTGCATTGGATATAACAATGTATGTACTGCATACAGATAAGAAGCTCTTTGTGCATGTAGTATTCCTGCTAAATGGATTGTACATTTTCTAACTCCTACAAACGTGAGCTGTCCTCAAGCTGGCGGAACTCTTACCGTTTTGGAAGAGTATTAACAAACTTCTTGTGGAAGTAAATTATGCGGAGATTTAGGCGAGACTATTGAAGTTTGTGCTGTTCTGCTACAGGTACATTTATGGACGCTGACGATTATAAACTCGTTTATACCAACTTGGTTCTGCTGAAAAACCTTTTTGGTTGTAGAATATACACTTAACTTAACTTAACGTCTTTATACTGGTTTAGAAGACCCTGCAGAGTCTGTATACAACCAGTTACATTTACATCACCTTGCTCTAAAATCTATGCGCATCCAGTTTATTCTTAAACGCATTAACTGTCCCTGCCTCCACCACCTTCCCTGGCAATGCATTCCAAGCAGACACCACTCTCTGACTAAAAAAATATTTCCTAATATCTAACCTGGACCTCTCTTTAATCAGCTTGTAGCTATGCCCTCGTGTTATTGTAGGTGGCTGTATTTTAAAAAACTTGTTATAGTCTAATTTATCGATTCCTCTGATCATCTTATAAACCTGTATTAAGTCACCACGAATTCTTCTCTCTTCGAGACACTGTAGGCCCGTTTTTCTGAGTCGTTCCTCATAACTGTAATTCTGGAATCCAACTATCATCTTTGTCGCTCTTTTTTGTATTCTTTCTAGCATGTTTATGTCCCCTCTATGATAAGGACTCCACACCTGTACACAGGACTCCAATCTAGGTCTAACTAAAGCTTTATACAGTTTGACGATCACTTCCTTGCTCCTGTGTTTAATATTTCTTTTTATCATACCTAACATTGCATTTGCCTTTTTCACTGCTACCTTAACTTGCTCACTCACCTTTCCTGTATGATCTATTATAACCCCTAGGTCCCTTTCCTTATCTATCTTTCTAATATTGTTTTCTCCCATTCTGTATTTATGTTCCATATTGGAACATACGTCACATGCTTATGGCATCAAAAGCGTCTGCCACGTTGAAATCATGTCCTGGCAACAACGCTAGAAATAACGTCTATGTTCTGACGTAGTCATGAGTGACCCTGTCAGGGTGCTTGTCACTGCTGCCTTGTGGGACACATGTTCTCGGAAATGACTTCGAGAGCAACCCTAAGAAAAAATATGCAGTCCATGCTGCCTCCAGTCATAGTAACTACGTCTTGCCACTGGACTAGGGTAGCAGGGGACGACCAATTGATGATGAGAACAACGGAAATTCGTCCCACTTTAATCTACCCATGCGCAAGTTACTACATCAGATAAAACAGATTTACCGCAAGAAATGCCTACCAGAAAACGGAAGCTCTTATCTTCAGCGCCTGGAACGTACGTTCCCTGCTGGACAGTGCCAGGGTCGACAGGCCGGAGCTAATGACGGCACTCGCAGCCAGAGAGGTTGCATGCTGCCAAAAGGACGTGGATTCCCTTAGTGAGACCCAATACCCAACTCTAGTCAGCTTAATGAGGCTGTGAGCGGCCACACATTCGTCTGGAGTGGCCGTGCCAGCACAGAACGACGCGAGTCTGGTGTCTGGTTCATCATCAGTTTCCGATTTTTTCGAGAGATTCATATTCTCACCAGGCGTGTCAAAGATATACTACTGTCTCTTTGGCTCTCATTGGGTCGGGTGAGATGTGCTACTTTGAATAATGCATATGCTCCGACAATGACCAGCCCGATGCTGGGAAAGGCCATATTCTACGGAAATCTGAACACTCCCAATCTGTCCGCCTACAGGTAAACACGATCGTAATCTTTGGCGACTTTAATGCAAGAGTAGGCTCTGACCATCACGTAGCAGAACATTGCAGAGCGTCGCTTTCATAACAGCCGATCTGTAAGACTCCATCTTTGGCCTTCTCCTCGGACTGCATCTGCCTCGCTTGCCAGGTATCTTACCTTCCGGTATCGTGTTTTCTAGACCATTTTATGTGACCATACCATAAGTATTTTAGTTTCCTTAAACATATTGTGTTTGATGCCCAATTCTGTTCACTATTCAGCTATGTAAGATTTCAGTTTTTCTGTCTCGCAAAGCATGGCATTTGTAGCACTTTCTTGTAGCGTTTTAGTTCGCGGAATTCCATTTTCTTCGTTTGTGTTTGTGTGGTTGTTCATTTCTCGCATCCGTTCCTTGCCGCTGGGAAGATGGAAATCATCTGGACCTTTATTCGTGTTATTATGTTAGTGTTATACCATACGTTTTCTCCTGCGAGATGAATACATGAAATGGAATCAAGATGCTGAGCAGCGCATGAGCTGCAATGGTCAGCGACTCACGGCTGACTGCTAGCGTCAATGCCAGCAAACCAAAGCTGCCAAGACCCTTCTACACCTCCAAGCGGTGATCCTGGATAACAGGCTGCAGCAGGGCAGACTGGCTAAGGAGAAGGGATTGGAGAGGGAATGCTAACCCGGTACTGAAAAAATGCTTGCTGAAGTCGGATGTGTTGGACCGAAGGGTGCAAATATCGCAGTCAAGCTGTAAACTAAGACACAACGCATTCCGTTCTCTGGACTACATTCTGCAACTTAAGCCCGTTCAGTGTTCGGTAGTGGGAGATTGAGAATGAACGAAGCCAAGCCAAGCCAACACATGAAATAGCGACATGAACAGATACAGAGCGAATAAATGGAGTTTAGTGTAGATAAATGTAAAGCCATCCCCGTGGTTAGATCCAATATGGAACTTAATTACATAATTTCGAGTGAACAGTATTAGAAAGATAGAAAATGAAAGGGATCTAACGGTTATAATAAATCATACAGGAAGGTGAGTGAGCAAGTCCAAGAAGCAGTGAAAAAAGGCAAATGCAATGTTAGGTACGATAAAAAGAAATTTTAAACATAGAAGTAAGGAAGTTTAAAGTATTAGTTATACCTATATTGGAGTACTGTGTACAGGTGTGGGGTCCTTATCATAGAGGGGGTATAAACATGCTGGAAAGTAAACAAAGAAGAGCAATAAAACTGATAGTGGGATTCCAGAATTACAGTTATGAGGAAAGACTCAGAAAAAAACCAGCTTACAGTGTCTAAAGAAGAGAAAAAATTCGAGGTGACAATACAGGTTTATAAGATGATCAACGCAAAGGATCCATTATCCTATAACAAGTTTAAAACAAAATACAAACACCTACAAGAACAAGAGGACTAAGCTACAAACACCTACAAGAACAAAAGGACTAAGCTACAAACACCTACAAGAACAAAAGGACTAAGCTACAAACACCTACAAGAACAAAAGGACTAAGCTACAAACACCTACAAGAACAAAAGGACTAAGCTACAAACACCTACAAGAACAAAACGACTAAGCTACAAACACCTACAAGAACAAAAGGATTAAGCTACAAACACCTACAAGAACAAAAGGACTAAGCTACAAACACCTACAAGAACAAAAGGATTAAGCTACAAAAACCTACAAGAACAAAAGGATTAAGCTACAAACACCTACAAGAACAAAAGGACTAAGCTACAAACACCTACAAGAACAAAAGGACTAAGCTACAAACACCTACAAGAACAAAACGACTAAGCTACAAACACCTACAAGAACAAAAGGATTAAGCTACAAACACCTACAAGAACAAAAGGACTAAGCTACAAACACCTACAAGAACAAAAGGATTAAGCTACAAAAACCTACAAGAACAAAAGGATTAAGCTACAAACACCTACAAGAACAAAAGGACTAAGCTACAAACACCTACAAGAACAAAAGGACTAAGCTACAAACACCTACAAGAACAAAAGTACTAAGCTACAAACACCTACAAGAACAAAAGGACTAAGCTACAAACACCTACAAGAACAAAAGGACTAAGCTACAAACACCTACAAGAACAAAAGTACTAAGCTACAAACACCTACAAGAACAAAAGGACTAAGCTACAAACACCTACAAGAACAAAAGGACTAAGCTACAAACACCTACAAGAACAAAAGGACTAAGCTACAAACACCTACAAGAACAAAAGTACTAAGCTACAAACACCCACAAGAACAAAAGGACTAAGCTACAAATTAATTAAACGTTCAAATTAGACATCAGGAAATTTGTTTTTAGTCACAAAGTGGTGAATGCTTGGAATGCATTCAAGAGTAGTATGGATGGGGCAAAGATTCTAGAGCCAGCAATTGTAAAAGAAACAGGTTGTATACAAACTCTGCAGTCACCTAAACCAGTATAAAAACGTTACGTTAAGTTACAAGTGCTTAGCTAGATACTTCTAAAATTGCGATCTATTACACTTTTCTTTCACTTGTACTGTTTATCAATTCCATTTTGACTAGAGCTGAGCATAGAGGAGAACTGGTTTATCAATTCCATTTTGGCTAAAAAATGTAATACTTTGGTCACACCAAGAGACACAATGGTCTCAAGAGAACAGTAATAGAAGGTATGTTGCCAGGAAAAGAGGCAGGGGTAGACCAAGAAGACAATGGCACCAAGATATTCAGGAATACCTGGGTATGTATGTGGCTGAGGCTGGAGTTTAGGCAAGGGAACGAGTTTCTTTCAGACAGACTGTGATGGGAGCGACGTTCTATAAAGGACATGCTACATGATGATGATGTACTGTTTATGTTGGTAACCGGTTTCTAACGTAAAATTAAAGTTGTATGTATCACTATATTGTTTAATGCCGTCAGCGATGAAAGAGTAGATATTTTTTAAAACTCAATATTCACCTAAGTTATATTTGTTGTTGTTGCTTAATGTACACAATGAGTAACTTTACTCGTTAGTGAGCCCTAACAAGGTTATAGTAGCTTTTCTCCCATCCCGAGCATGCTGACGAAGGTGGACCGTGGTCCTCCGTGCGGTTACGATGCGTCTGGCTTCATCTGCGGGACACTCACTACTATGGGGATCGCATCAATTCACATCTTGTCAGCCTGACTGCCTCGACAACAGACTGTTTCCAATGAACATGGAAGAGAGATTGTGGTCCTGGTCAGTATATTGTGCCTGACCCTGACGCGACATCCTGGTCAGTATATTGTGCCTGACCCTGACACGACATCCTGGTCAGTATATTGTGCCTTACCCTGACGCGACATCCTGGTCAGTATATTGTGCCTGACCCTGACGTGACATCCTGGTCAGTATATTATGCCTGACCCTGACGCGACATCCTGGTCAGTATATTGTGCCTGACCCTGACGCGACATCCTGATCAGTATATTGTGTCTGACCCTGACGCGACATCTTGGTCAGTATATTGTGCCTGACCCTGACGTGACATCCTGATCAGTATATTGTGCCTGACCCTGACGCGACATCCTGGTCAGTATATTGTGTCTCATTCTGACATACATGACGTCTTGGTCAGTATATTGTGCCTGACTCTAACATGACGTCCTGGTCAGTATGTTATGCCTGACCGGACTAGCGTCTCCGTTCCCCTTTATGGTGGGTAAGTTACCACCACGCAATAAATCTAACTGTCCGTGATAAGTACATTAATACAAATTTAACAAAAAAATCACTCTGCCCCATTTATTGGAATACTGTCACAAACTTCCAACAACAAAGCGGCGAAGTAACACAGGATATAAAAAAAGTACCAACTGCCCCCGCGACCTTGCATTGACAATACAGACCAAGCTTATCATGCAGACAAATATCGCTAGCTAGCCGAGCCGGAATTGCTTACATGGTACCCGGAGGTTTATTCTGGGACGTGATGAACCCCCCCCCCCCCCCCTTCTTAAACACAGTTCGCGACACAGTTACATAATACTGCGAGTCAGAACCTTTCGACCCAACTCGCTGGGAGCAGATGTTCCTCTGGCTGTCGGGACGCTAAGTAAATACCGGCCTCACAATAGAGGATTGGGCGCAAACCCAGTGTGTTGCCCTCAGTCGCTCGTGCCTGAATCATGGCCCCTTATTTGATGTCAATTAAAAATCTTTCTAGTGCCTCTCTGCTCTCACGGGATGGAAGAAGCGGCTGGTTCATTTTGAATGTTGTCGTACACCCACCCGGGCTGTCTTTGGTAGCCTACGCTAGCCTATCCGCGTCTCATCACAGTAACAATATCAACAATTCACGTATTACGAAAGCCCAAATCTATTACTCGATAACTTAGATACTAAACTAACTGTCCCCTTGATGGGGGGTCTCCATCGGGAAGTAAAGTGTGACCAACATGACATAATAATACCAGGTTTCCACACTCACGAACTGATAAAACCGCTAGCGATCCTAGAAAACCTTCCGTCTAGATTAGACATCCACAAACACTGGAGCAAAATCCAAGATACGAGGTGTGTTCAAATGCTGACATCACTTCTGCTGTGAATAGCACATACCAACTGACAAGTTTGCAAAATTATTTTACGAACGTAAGCTCCAGCGACGTCCATCCGAATTGATGCATCAATTTTGGCGATGACATCTTCTTCTACTTCTTCTTTGTTCGTTCTGAATCTCCCGCTACCAAGCCATGAAAAAGGCTTTGCAAGTAGCGGAATATAGTCCAGAGAACGGAATGCGTTGTGTTGTGGTTTACAGTTTGACTGCGATATTTGCACCCTTCGGTCCAACACATCCGACTTCAGCAACATTTTTGAGTACCGGGTTGCCCTCCCTCTTCGGTCCCTTCTACTTAGCCAGTCTGCTCTGCTGCAGCTTATTATCCAGGAATCACCGCGTGTAGGTGTAGAAGGGTCTTGGCAGCTCTGGTTTGCTGACCCTTACGCTAGCATTCAGCTATAGGCAGCTAACCGCTGCAGTTTATGCCCTGCTCAGCGTTTTGATCCCCGCATCTTCTTTTGATGCAACAATAATCGCCTGATCTGGTCTCGGAAGATCTTTCTTTAACTCAAGTCCTTCTTTAAACATCGTTGTCCAGTTCTTCACTGCTGTCTTCGACACACTTTTGTCACCATACACTGCCTGCATTCTGCGATGAATGTCAACTTGTCGACATCCTTCAGCTGTTAGAAGCCGAATTACCGCTCGCTTATCAACTATGTACGGATTCAGTATCCAACCCGCCATCCCGCCATGTTTTCAACGGTCTGCTGAGGAAACTATGAGTAAAAGGATAATGCAATTTTGCAAAATTTACGGCTGGTATGTGCTGTTTACATCAGGAGTGACGTCGGCATGCGCATCGTACGTATGTTCACTTGCTGCAGTTACGTCCGCTTTCATTTGAACACGCCTCGTACAAAACCTTGACTGCATTCTCGCAACTACAGAAATTGTTGTAGATGGTAACCCTGTCGCCTAAACTGGGGATTTCATTTACCTGGACAGTTAACAAAACTACTATGCGCGAAGCCACTTCGACATCTCGAAGAGTTGATCTGGCTGCCGTTTCTTGTCTAAAACCAACAGTCTTTCAGTGAAAACCAAGCAACGGATTTACATACCCTATGTCGTCCCGATTCTGAAACATGCACAGACCGAAGCGTATTCGTGCAATCCACTGGTATGACCGAGTCTGAAACAACAAACTCATCTGACGGTCATACCCTGAAAGCACATTCATCATATTTAACCGTCGCCGTTTTGCCCTATTTTGGACACGTGGTCTTGCCAAAGACGTCTTCTCCCACTATCTATTAAAGCAGGCCGTGGATACCAGGGAGGGGAACCCATCCTCCTTATTGCAGGACACCCCCCCCCTCCCTTCTAGTAATCATCCCCTCACCACCTGGTTAGGTCAAAAAGGAAAGACATCATTCTCATTGCATGCAGCTTGGGCCCAGTCACTCACCAGGTTTATAGGTTACTGCTGCAGTGTACCATTGTCGCCAAAGTGGATTAACTATCTACATGAGGGGGAACACACGCATATTGCATCTGGTCTACTGCGTCTTCCTGGGCAACAATATGCTAGTTCCAATCACGAGTCTCCCTGTTTGGTATAACCTGTCAGCATCAAGTCTCCCCTGTTTGGTTTAACCTGCCAGCATAAATTCTCCCCGGGTTGGTTTAACCTGCCACCATCAAGTCTCGTGGTTTGGTTTAACCCGTCAGCGTCAAGTCTCCCCGGTTTGGTTTAACCTGTCAGCATCAAGTCTCCCTGGTTTGGGTTAACCCGTCAGCATCAGGTCTCCATGGTTTATTTTAACCTGTTAGCAGCACGAGGCTCCCTGGTTTGATCTAATTCGTCAGGATTAAGAGTTTACATGGTTTAGTTTAACCTGTCAGCATCAAGTCTCCCTGGTTTGTTTTAACCTGTCAGCATCAAGTCTCTTTGGTTTGTTTTAACCTGTCAGCAGCAAGTCTTCCTGGTTTGGTTTCCCATATCCGCAACACGTCTCCATTGTTTAGTTTAACCTGCCACCAGAAAGTCTTCCTGGTTTCGTCTAACCTGTCAGCAACAAGTCTAAATGGTTTAGTTTAACCTGTCATCCGCAAGTAACCCTGATTTAGTTTAACCTGTCATCAACAAGTCTCCCTGATTTAGTTTAACCTGTCATCAACAAGTCTCCCTGATTTAGTTTAACCTGTCAGTAGGATGAAACTCTCTAGTCTGGCTGTTGAACCTGACAGGAGCACGAGACTCCCTGGTTTGGTTGAATCTGTCATGAGTAAGAGTCTACCAAATTCGGTTTAACCCGTCAGCGGCATGAAACTCCATGGTTTTGTTTAACCAGCCAGCAGCATGAAACTCCCTGATTCGGTTTAACTCTTCAGTACCACGAAACGCCGTAGTTTGGTTTAACCCTTCTGTACCATGACACGCTATGGTTTAGTTTAACCCTTTAACAACATTTAACTCCCTAGTTTGGTTTAACCTTTCAGTACAATGATACGCTATGGTTTAGTTCAGCCCTTCAAAAGCATTCAACTCCCTGGTTTGGTTTAACCCGTCAGTAACAGGAAACGCTATGGTTTGGTTGAACCTATGAACATTATGAGACTTCCTAGTTTCGCTGAATTTATCGACAGCACGAGTTTCTTCCCAAGACACATATATTTGCCTCTCCTCTTCGTCCCCTCCCGCCTTCCCTCCCACTCACCCCTCCCGCCACCCCCTTTCGCCAAATGTTAGCACACAGACCGGTTGCAGGCGTCTGTTCTGTGGGAATCCTAGGATACGATATTCAATAAGCAAGTAAGGCTTCTGCCTGTGAAGGGCTAGTTAAGACCAACTAAAAAACGTTCACAAAGAATCAATAGAATTGAACCATAAGAACACAAAAATTGAGTGCAAAAAGAGTAAAGGCTGCAGATCAGTAAAAATTATTCCACTCCACCAAAAGAAGTGAACTGTGACATTATGCTTGGCTGACCTTGTGTCTTGTTTGTAATTTAAGACGGCCTAGGAAAACGTGGCACGCGCCAGGTAGGAAATACAATACGCGCTTTTACATCCGGCGTATGCCAAGGTCGAATAGACCCAAGTAATGAATGATTGGCTCGTGACCTGAGCGTGCCTGATTATGTAAACAAGAAGTAAGCCCACCTGCTCCATGGAACCCCGTGTTGTATACGCCCACAATCAAGATGAATTACCAAAAATATTTCGTAAGTGGTGTTCATTTGTCTCCTATGGTGTTAAGTTTGGACAATATAAACACATGCACAGTGATTACAATGACATTCAGACTTTAGCAATAGATTCGCAGAGACATAAACAACAAAGAAAACAACACTTGGAGCTATATAAACAACATCTCATATCTTCTATTATGAAAGTTCCAACGTGCCAGAACTGATTCATACGATTTCACTCAGTAGAGCCGATATATCGGATTGTAAATTTTCTTACAATGTCGTAGAGCCGATAAATCGGATTGTAAATTTTCTTACAAAGTCGTAGAGCCGATATATTGGATTGTAAATTTTTTTACAAAGTCGTAGAGCCGATATATTGAATTGTAAATTTTCTTACAAAGTCGTAGAGCCGATATATTGGATTGTAAATTTTCTTACAATGTCGTAGAGCCGATATATTGGATTGTAAATTTTCTTACAATGTCGTAGAGCCGATATATTGGATTGTAAATTTTCTTACAATGTCGTAGAGCCGATATATTGGATTGTAAATTTTCTTACAATGTCGTAGAGCCGATATATTGGATTGTAAATTTTCTTACAATGTCGTAAAGCCAATATATCGGATTGTAAATTTTCTTACAAAGTCGTAGAGCCGATATATTGAGCAGTTGTCACATTTATACGTTAACATTTCTACATACCAAATATTACTACATTTATAAATATCATTATACTTTCGATAGCTGTCTTACTTTCCAGCAAAGCCGGTTCTTATCTGCCAAAACACAACTAATCTGAAAACGGATCATTCTAACAGAATCCATAAGATTACTACAAGCCATTTCAAGTCCCAAACAAGATAGACTCTCACACGAAGTAAAATATAACATCGAGTTGCTGTACCCCCAAAAAACAGATCTAGTTTTACAGCAGATTCCGGCCACTGTGAGATCCTTGGAAACGAGATGGCAGATGAGCTCGTAAAAGCTGGAAATGGCGTCATGCAGACTCGCTATCCACGGAGATATAAAGAAGCAACGACACTCATCAAACGTTCCATGAGGACGGAATGGAGAGACTATCACAAAAAATACGTCAGAAAAGTATAGCACAGACAAACTTGACAGAGAGGAGCAAAAAAAAATAGATCTTCACACGCAGAATGATACATTGCAGACTCAAGGCCCACTTCCACAGAATGAGACCTAAGAAAATATCCTGCAGTACTGTTCCACTTACGCAAACCAAAGAGAGGAAGTCTGACCCGGGGAGTTATCATGCTCAAAAAGCTATGGGGGACCGGTGAAGACCTGAAACGCAGTCTCCTTCGTGAACCTTACAGAGCTAGAAGTATATCATCAGTTGATCGAAGAAGAAGCAGACGACGATGACATTGCAAAAAACAATACGCTCAGGAACCAAAAGTAATCCAGAGTAAATGAGTTATATGAGAATATGACATAAAAGATTGAACTGCCATTTACAGAGACTCGAAAATGGGGACATTATAATGGGGACATTATAAATGGATGTGTGTGTACAGGCAACCAGGCAGTCGAACATCTCCGACAAGATTGTTACTAGCTTAGACAACTGCGTTCAGAGCTCATGTTCACGTTTGGAATCTTTAAGCAAATTTCCAGCACAACAATCTTAATCAAGAGAACTAGCCTGCATCTGTCTGTAGATATGGGGATAGCAGACTAACACCTTGTCAGGCAGCACATATTGATCAGACTATGTTAGTCTGGGTCAGACAAAACATACGTACCAAGAAACCTATCTAGACTTACTTGTAGTTCTCCCTGGGAACATAATGTTTTATGACAGTCTGGCTAACGAGGTGGAGGAGCGACGTGATCCCCGTAGTAGCGAGGAACACACGAATGTAGCCACGCCTGAGACAATTGCCTGGAGGACCCTGGCCCACCTTCATCAGCCCGATCTTGATGTGAGGAAAGTTACTGCAACTCATCACTTAACGTCCTCTTCAGTGCGATAAAAATGGCATTACGAACGAGAATAAGAAGAAGAAAAGAAGAAGAAGAAGAAGAGGAAGAAGAAGAAGAAAAAGAATTTGTAAAAGAAGAAGATGAAGTTTTAATATAATTTTTTTTCTACCTTAATCTCACATTGAATTGGTATATCCAATTTGTTATGACTTCTGTTTTTTGTTTAGATATGCTTAGATTTAGGATGGTAGACCCTAGCAATAATGGATGCCATATTTCAGCAGTTGAGAAACGTGAAGTCGAGACTCCCACCTTTCACCATAAGCCTTGAAACAGGGATATACTTCTGTGCGTCATCCGCATTCTTCCTTCGAACATAAGACGGCAACATATGATCTCCATCTGTTCCTATTATGTGTCATCTTCTTCATTTCTGCACATGAGGCCCTAATTTAGAAGACTATCTGGGATCAAGATGCCGAGCAGCACATGAGCTGCAGTGGTTAGCGACCCATAGCTGACTGCTAGCGCCAGGGCCAGCGAACCAGAGCTGCCAAGACCCTTCTACACCTCCACGCGATGATCCTGGATAACAGGCTGCAGCAGGGCAGACTGGCTAAGGAGAAGGGATCGAAGAGGGAATGCTAACCCGGTACTCAAAAAATGATTGCTGAAGTCGGATGTGTTGGATCGAAGGGTGCAAATATCGCAGCCAAGCTGTAAACTACGACACAACGCATTCCGTTCTCTGGACTACATTCTGCTACTTAAGCCTTTTCAGGGTTTGGTAGTGGGAGATTGAGAACGAACGAAGAAGAAGACTAGCCATTGACGGACTCTGGGATCAAGACGCTGAGCAGCCCATGAGACGCAGTCCCAGGGCCAGCGAACTAGAGCTACCAGGACCATTCTACACCTCCACGCGGTGATCCTGGATAACAGGCTGCAACAGAGCAGAATGGATAATTAGAAGGTATCGAAGAGGGAAGGCAACCCGGTACTCAAAAATGTCTGCTGAAGTCGGATGTGTCGGAATAAAATGTGCAAGTATCGCAGTAAAGCTGTAAACTACGATACAACGCATTCCATTCTCTGGACAACATGTTGCTCATTGCAAAGCCCTTTTCGTGGCTTGGTAGCGGGAGATTGAGAACAAACGAAGAATTAGAAGAAGAAGAAGAAGAAGAAGAAGAAAAAGAAGAAGATAGACTCTAAAATTCTCCCTACTATCCATGTGTACCTGTGGGTAAGCTTTACTACCCATGTGTACCTGTGGATAAGCTCTACTACCCATGTGTACCTGCGGGTAAGCTCTACTACCCATGAATACCTGCGGGTAAGCTCTACTACCCATGTGTACCTGCGGGTAAGCTCTACTACCCATGTGTACCTGCGGGTAAGCTCTACTACCCATGTGTACCTGTGGTTAAGCTCTACTACCCATGTGTACCTGTGGGTAAGCTCTACTGCCCATGTGTACCTGTGGGTAAGCTCTACTGCCCAGGTGTACCTGCGGGTAAGCTCAACTACCCATGTGTACCTGTGGGTAAGCTCTACTACCCATGTGTACCTGTGGGTAAGCTCTACTACCCATGTGTACCTGCGGGTAAGCTCTACTACCCATGTGTACCTGCGGGTAAGCTCTACTACCCATGTGTACCTGTGGGTAAGCTCTACTACCCATGTGTACCGTCGGGTAAGCTCTACTACCCATGTGTACCTGCGGGTAAGCTCTACTACCCATGTGTACCTGTTGGTGAGCTCTACTACCCATGTGTACCTGTGGGTAAGCTCTACTACCCACGTGTACCTGCGGCTAAGCTCTACTACCCATGTGTACCTGCGGGTAAGCTCTACTACCCATGTGTACCTGCGGGTAAGCTCCACTACCCATGTGTACCGGCGGGTAAGCTCTACTA
Source organism: Ariolimax columbianus (assembly GCA_036924085.1). Lineage (NCBI taxonomy): Eukaryota > Metazoa > Mollusca > Gastropoda > Stylommatophora > Arionidae > Ariolimax > Ariolimax columbianus. Next base: position 47,529,935 of record JAVGWX010000008.1, on the reverse strand, counting down.
CCCATGTGTACCTTCGGGTAAGCTCTACTACCCATGTGTACCTGCGGGTAAGCAGCACAGACAGATGAACATATTTTACAAGAATGTTAAATGCTGAGGCAACTGCATACCGAGTTCCTGCCCTAGGAGACGATCCTCCATACAAAGTTGTTTGGGATCCTTAAGAAGGTAAAAGAAATACGATACAAGCTTTTGCACCCAGGCCTGTGTCAAGGTCAAATTGACCCTCGAATGATTCGTTCGTGATCGTGACCTGTGCTGGCTTGATTATGTTTTTTGTTTTTTTTGGCTTCCCTACTCGTTTCGTGCCATGTGGGTTCCAAAAGTGGTCTGCATGAGGTTAGAAGGTGACAGCTTCTTGATTTCATCATGCAAATCCACAACAGACCAATCACTTGCTTGTCTCCATCCACACCAGACCAATCACTTGCTCGTCTGCATCGACAACAGACCAATAATTTGCTCGTCTCCATCCACAACAGACCAATCACTTACTCGTCTCCATCCACAACAGACCAATCATTTGCTCGTCTTCATTCACAACAGACCAATCACTTGCTCATCTCCATCCATAACAGACCAATCACTGGCTTGTCTCCATATTCTGTTAGAAGTACATGCAAAGACATCTACAATGGATATTAGAGTGACTACGTGTTGTTTGTGGTTTACGCCAGATGACAAAAGAGCGGCTGGTCGAATTACTTTGAAGTTTGTCTTTGACAACGGGGGCATTAATTCAAATCTTCCGTAAAACAAATTTTTCCTTTTTTATCACAGGTAAAGTAAAAACCAAAAACGTACAGTGTGCGGCGACTGTAGATGCTAGCGACCTAATTATTCAGATCTAAAAATTCAACTTATGGATGTCAACAATTGGAGTAAACATTGCAGTGAAAATGTGTAGTGTTGTGATTGGACAGTTAGCAACAGGGCTACAACATGACACTCTAAGGTAGCCACATTTCGCGTGATCTACAATACGGAGTAGCTTGCACGAAGATTTGTTCACACTGCAGACGACAAACATCTTCGCTGTTCCGTCCGAGACGCTTTTTCTAAGGGCTGGTTAAGATAAACCAAAATTCAGTTCTGTTAGAATGCCACTACACCGGTGCAGATCTTTGTGGTAGTAAAACATATTTCATCCCCGAACGGTCACTACTCAGCTGGGAATGTCATATTTATCCAGTATCACATCTCCTCATTACGGTCGAGGCTAGGTTATTTAACCCAGCGACGTTAATCGAACAAACGTTCAGCGAAACCGACTACACCATTGGCACAACTATATTATAAGCAATAATTTAAAAAAAATACTTTTTTCTGTGCACGCTTCCTCTGTTGACTTATAATCGTAGACAAGCAGGGGATTGGCCTGTTCAATCTATGCGTGATAGATGGAATGCCTCCCTTCGGCCTCCATGCAGGCCTGCGTTTTTGGTTCATAGCTCCGTTTGGTGCTATTGGAGATAACCTTCACATATTTTTTATATATTATACAAGAAACAAATGTGAACAACACAAAATCAAATCTTGTCATGTTAGTTGTGGGGTGGGGGGTGGGGGGGGGGGGGTGGTGTGGTGCGTGGGGGGGGGGGGCACGAAAGGAGCCTCCACGAAGATTGCAACCAATAAGGCAGTCGGGCGTTCCTTAGAAATGATTTAAAACGTCCAACCCTTTTAACACATAGGAACTAATCATACCATGGAATGTAAAAAAACCCTCGCGTTAATTTCAATCAACATCCAAGGACTATCCACCAACAAAAAAACACTACAGTCTGAAATATGCATTCAGCGCAAATGCGATGTACTAATGGTCCAAGAGACCCATCGCACAATTGCTGACAGAAGACCAAAATTTGACAGAAAGACGCTTGTTGCAGAGATTCAATTTAAGCAATCTAGGTGCGCCATTTTTGTCACACCAAATCTAGATATAAGCTCAATGGACCAAACCTTCAGAGGAAACACAGAGATCCTCACGATCCAAACCCAGTCGTGTAGAGTGACATCAGTATATAAGCCACTGAATGACAACTTTGTTTTCGAAGAATCTGACAACTTCTGATCACAAAGCACCAAAATATAATCATGGGAGACTTCAATTGTCAAATCACTGCATGGGACTGCAAGGAATCAGATGCTAACGGAGAAGAGCTGGAGAACAGAGCAGAATGGACTGCAGTTCTTGCATGACTTAAAATTGCCACCATATTTTAATAGCAGCAATTGGAGAAAAAGTTACAACCCTGATAAGATATTTGTTAGTGACAAGATAATACCAAGGGGAAAAATCTGTAGAGGAGCCCATACCACGGACGCAAAATAGGCCCATATCATGCACAGTCGAAGCAGTTGTCAAGCCGGAAAGAGTACTATTCAAAAGGTGCTTCAACTTCTAAAGCGACAAATGGGGTCCACTCGCCTATGACATAGACAAGGAGGTGCATAAATTAGAACCAACCCCCGCAAAACATGAGGCCTTTATCAAACTTGTAAAAAAAATTTCTAGACACCCCATACCAAGAGGCTGCAGAACTCAATATATTCCAAGCCCTAACAATGAATCAAAGGCGCTATACGAGCACTACAAAGCACTTTTGGAAAGCGACCCTCTCTCTAATGATACTATCCAGGCTGGGGAAGACCTACATGCCATTCCAGAGTCAAAAACTGAAAAATGGCGCCATTTGGTGGAAGCCTTTGATATGAAACAAAACAGTAGACGGACTTGAAAACTCATTAAAAACCTAAGTAATGATACAGCGATGCAGTCATAACACAGGTCACCCCAATAAAATAGCTCACCAATTACAACTGAACGGGAAAACCACTCAACCACTATATGTCTCCTGCTCAGGTAGACGAAGCCTCAGTGGACTATGTATTCTGCTCAGGTAGACGAAGCCTCAGTGGACTATGTCTTCTGCTCAGGTAGATGAAACCTCAGTGGGCTATGTCTTCTGCTCAGGTATATGAAACCTCAGTGGGCTATGCTGTTCAGATAGATGAGGCCTCAGTGGGCTATGCTGCTCAGTAGATGAAGCCTCAGTGGACTATGCCTGCTGCTCATGTAGACGAAGCCTCAGTGAACTATGTCTGCTGCTCAGGTAGAGGAAGCCTCAGTAGACTATCCTGCTCGGGTAGACCAAGCCTCAGTGAACTATCCTGCTCTGGTTGATGAAGCCTTGGTGGGTTGTGCCTGCTGCTCAGGTAGATGGAGCCTCAGTGGACTATGTCTGCTGATCAGGTAGGTTAAAGCCCCGATGGGATTAGCGCGCTTGCCCTTGACTGTGATTCCCATCGAAGGCGGACCCAGCCAAGACTGAATCTTGATTCTCGCCTAGGAATTGTCCAGGCCTTCGTGTGAAGCTGACTACTTTATATGATCCAGGTCGTTGTCATGGCATCAGAATCTGAGCTTCGTGTGAAGCTGACTACTCTATGTGATCCAGGTGGTTGTCATGGCATCAGAATCTGAGCTTCATGTGAAGCTAACTACTCTATGTGATCCAGGTGGTTGTCATGGCACCAGAATCTGAGCTTCGTGTGAAGCTGACTACTCTATGTGATCCAGGTGGTTGTCATGGCATCCGAATCTGAACTTCGTGTGAGGATGTCTTCTGATTAATTGACTTCGTTCAAACGCACATGTCCGACAGACTCTCGGGAATATATTGCATTATCGCTATATTTATATATTTTTAAAAATCAAACGAAACAAGATTAATGAGGGAGTTGGTGTACTTGTGTAAGGTCTGTTAAGGTCAACAAGTCGGGTAATGTATGCCACTGTTAATATTAAAAACTGGTCATTAACTTTTTCAATATTTCCGCCTATATAAATGAAATGTAAAACGCCACATTATTCATAGGCTTAGACACGTCCAGGTAACGAGATCACGTTGTCAAGAATACCAGAATGTTTAATTATTGTTGTCATAAGCTGCACCTGGCGTAGTGATACAGCGGTTGTGAAGTCGTCGTTAAAAGTGAATGAATCTACTGAAATGTAGTTCTCGTTGTATTGGCTTTAATTCGCCGAGTAACAGCTTGCGATGTTCAGGATGTTTATACCCTGCAGTTTGAACGCGATCAATCTTGTTTCACCTTTACCGTGTGAGCGTTGGATTGATTGCACGATTGCAGAAGGGCAGGAAGTCTACGCATAAACTATTGTATTCTATTACAAAGAGGGTTTGTGTAACATATTGTTAGCATGACCACTTCTCAACGCTCAGATAGGTTGACTGAACTACTGTACTGAAAAACTGTAATAGTGGAGCACCGTACATACAGACACACACACGCATCTATACTCTGGGCAATACGTCCACATTACAGATACACATACGCATTTATACTCTGGCCAATACGTCAATATTACAGATACAGATACGCATCTATACACTGAAGAGTACGTCCACATTACAGATAGACACATTAATCCATACACTGGCCAGTACGTACACATTACAGATAGATACATCCATCCATGTACTGGCCAATACGTCTGCATTACCGATAGACACGGCCTTCCATTCACTTGCCAATATATCCACAGTACAGATAGACACATCCATTCATACACTGGCCAATACATGCTAATTTCATCCAAAGAACTACTGTTTTTGGATGGAAAGGTAGGTGCCTTTGCCATTAGAATTCAGAAAGGCAAAGTTTGAATCAAACAGTACACACATAATAGTGTAGAAAGGGAACTGCATTTTAGAATTAGTGAATATCCCCTAGGTTGTACCCGGGTTGAACCTAGAATCACTGACACCTTCCAAGTATGACGCAAAATGTGGCGTAACAGAAATGAGCATAGGCTTAGCGGCGTTAGCGTGCAAAACTATTGCTATGGAAACCACCAAATCTGTATCCTGTGTCCTTTATTCTCTTAAAATGACCAAATATAATGATATCCTATTGCCCAATCTGGAGAGAAAATGTAAAGGAATGAATCATTCAATAAATCAATCAATCATTCAATCAATCAATCAATCAATCAATTGTTTACTGATTCACTCGTGCAATGCCATCTAGTTGAAATACTGGCTTGAACAAGGCTTGTACCTATACACAACAGTTTCTAACTACCGGGTTCTCCTCAAAGCATTCATGTGCCTGTATACACAAGAGTTTCTAAATACCAAGTTTTCCTCAAAGCATTCATGTGCCTGTATACACAGCAACTTCTAACTACCAAGTTTTCCTCAAACCATTCATGTGCCTGTATACACAGCAGCTTCTAACTACCAAGTTTTCCTCAAAGCATTCATGTGCCTGTATACACAGCAACTTCTAACTACCAAGTTTTCCTCAAACCATTCATGTGCCTGTATACACAGCAGCTTCTAACTACCAAGTTTTCCTCAAAGCATTCATGTGCCTGTATACACAGCAGCTTCTAACTACCAAGTTTTCCTCAAACCATTCATGTGCCTGTATACACAACAGCTTCTTACTACCAAGTTTTCCTCAAAGCATTCATGTGCCTGTATACACAGCAGCTTCTAACTACCAAGTTTTCCTCAAACCATTCATGTGCCTGTATACACAGCAGCTTCTAACTACCAAGTTTTCCTCAAACCATTCATGTGCCTGTATACACAACAGCTTCTTACTACCAAGTTTTCCTCAAAGCATTCATGTGCCTGTATACACAGCAGCTTCTAACTACCAAGTTTTCCTCAAAGCATTCATGTGCCTGTACCTCCCATCGATAGTCTTACACTGTACTAATGATTGTGTCTTGACGTCAAAATAATCCACAGTGAATAAATTAAATTAAAAATGGATTTATTTTTGGCGAAGTTAAGGAGAAAGGCGGGCTTCCTCAGAACAAGGGCTGTAGGCCACATCAGTGTTTGGGAGCGGTTAACCTTCTTCTTCTTCTTCTTCTTCTTCTTCTTCTTCTTCTTCTTCTTCTGCGTTTATCCTGAAAAGAACGTTGTGACGTTAGATGATAGTTCACAGTCTTGCGTCGTCGACTTGGGACCTTTCTATCCTTTTGCTTTGTCCTGCTTGGGCCTTTCAGGTTATGAAGAAATTTTTTTTACCTGGCCCTAGTATCTGCTTCGTATATGTGTAGCTTCACTGCTTCTGTTATTTTTGCTGTTCATCATTTACGTGTGATACCCATCTTTGTATCCATTGTATCTGTATAGCTTTTTCTATGAGAAATAATAAATGGTGTCTGACCGAACCATTTGTTTGCTGTTTCTTGAGAAGGTCTAGCACTGGAGGTTGTAACTACTTGTTTCCTAATATCTTCGTTTCTAATTCTATCCATTCTTGTTACTCTCAACATGCTGTGCAAGCATGTAATCTCTGTTGTTACGATGTTTCTATTATCTTGTTTGTTAATGCACAGTTCTGGCACCGATAACACAATGAGGGTAGGAATATCGCGTTGTATAGTGTTCTTTTTTTGTATTCATTATCACGTGTTTACATTGTAATTTATAGGACATCTGCCCAATGATTTGACTTGCTTTATTACAACTGTTTTGGATTTATGTGTATCTGCTTCTATCTGTTTAGATATGTTACCCAAGTACTTCAAATTGCTTACCATTTTACTTTTTTGGTGTGCATCAATATGAATATTGTTGTTTCTATTTCTTTTCTTGCAGTCTAACTTCGGTGTTGTTTATGTTTATGTCAAACTGTGATATCTACGTCATTTAGTCTGAGATATCAGATATTATTTGGCTTTCTGGGTAGCTGGTATGTATTTCCGTTGCAATTTGTCCTATTCTCCTAACTAGCCAATCCTAGTACAGCCTGTTTCCAGGACCGTCGCTTAGAGGTATAATAAAGCCTTGATCAGCTTTGGTTCACTGACCCTGATGTAATGAGCCAGCTATTATTCATCTGCCAGCTCGTTGGCTAGGCTGCATCTTTGTCCCAACATTCAACTACAGCTATAATTACATTGTGGTAATAAGAAAATTCATCGATGTTGACATACCTTTTAGATGTCAGGATGTGAAGCGCCATATAGCAAGGCCTCACAAACTGTCAGAGAAACGGCTACCAGCACTGCCACTTGCAGAGTGTGAGCCCTATACTGCTGAATAGGCTAAATGTCTACAGAGAAAACCCTAACGACAGAATTTCTCAGAGCTGCACTTTCCTCAGGTCGCCAGAAGGAAACCACAGTCTACTGTAGATTCAGCCTTCTGACTCACAGGGAGTCCCTTTGAAACGTCACATTCTACGGTTGACCAAATAACGAAACTTATATTGTGCCAAGGTTTATAATCAATCCATGCTCCTCACACAAAAAATCAAACAAATTCACGGTACAGAACACAACAAATCACTGTTGAGTGTGATCATTTCACAGAATCATGCCATGGAATCAACTGCATTTCCATCTTTATTTCCAGAACACGCTATTATACTTGCACTGATAGTTGACCCATTCAAGTTCCGTTATTTAGTCAGGTTTAGAATGTAACGTTTCAAAGGGATTTCTCCATGAGTGAGAAGGCCTGCATCTACTGTACGCTGTGTGGAAACCTACCATCACCTTTCTACTAATAGCCAAATCCTGCCGAAGACGGATGTGTCGGACCGAAAGGTGCAAATATCGCAGTCAAACTGTAAATTAGCGACACAACACAAATCCGTTCTCCGGACTACATCCTGCTACTTGCAAAGCCCCGTTCAGGGCTTGGTAGCTGGAGATTGAGAACGAACGCAGAAGAAGAAGAATTAGCCAAATGAAAGTCAGAAAGAGAAACCAGAGTTAGAGATGGGAAGGCATCTTTTAAGGGCCCAGCAGATTGGATTTGCAGAACAAAATGGTAGCTTTTAGTGTCACTTCTGGTTCCTATCTGTGCCATATTGACTGCATGAACTCCAGTATTCCATAAATCAAACAAACCGCGATGACCCATTTTCAATGTTGTAAACTAATACTGTACACTTGTATGTTGTTGCTGTTACTGCTAACCCATAGCTGTTGACAGCCCAATACCATTCTTATATAAATCCCGGCTTTCTTCGGTTGTTTTATCGGCGATTGTCGGCAGTGCTTGTAAAAATCTTTTCCTAATGTCTGCAAGCGCTTTGCACCCATGCGTAGGTATCTAACTGTTTCATTAGTGTGAGACAAATGTCTGTTCACGAACAGACGCTGATGATTGATGGTATTTATAAGGTTATTCACTCAAGTTTGTTCTGTTCGGAACTTTTTTTTTATCTTCGTTCGTTCTCAATCTTCTGATACCAATCCATAATAAGGACTTTGGAAGTACCAGGATGCTGTCCCGAGAACGGAATGTTTTTATGTCCTAGTTTACAGTTTGGCTGCGATTTTTGCACCTTTCGGTCCAACACATCCGACTCCAGCAGTAATTTTTTAGTACTGTGTTGGCCTTCCTCCTTCGGTCACTTCTCTTTAGCCATTCTGCTCTGTTGCAGTCTGTTATCCAGGATCACTGCGTGGAGGTGTAGAAAGGGTCTTGGCAGCTCTGGGTCGCTGGTCCTGACGCTAACAGTCAGTTCTGGTTCGCTGGTCCTGACGCTAGCAGTCAGTTCTGGTTAGCTGGTCCTGACGCTAGCAGTCAGTTCTGGATCGCTGGTCCTGACGCTAGCAATCAGCTCTGGTTCGCTGGTCCTGACGCTAGCAGTTAGCTTTGGGTGGCTGACAGCTGCAGCTCATGCATTGTTCAACAACTTGATTTCTTGTTCGGAACTGAAAGATTAGACTTTGTTCTCTTCTGTGTAGTCTAATTATATCATCGATAATTTTGTTACTGTGGCACTTCGTTAAATGAAACTGTGCTCCGATATTCTCGCCTCTAATGGCACTTCCCTGATATTATTTCGATGGTACAAGTATACAACATCTGATATGAACAGGAATAAAGACACAGTGAAGAGATCACTGATCCAGTGGGGTATTAACCACGATAACTTGGAAAGTTTCGCCCCCAATCGCACAGCCTGGCGTAACACTATTGCTGAGGGTGTTCAGATACATGAGGTATCAAGAATAGATGAGGCCTTCCAGAGACGATCAATCCGCAAGTCAACTCACATCAAACCTTCTTCATCCCTGGTGGAAGGATGTGTCTTATTTCCCTGTACAAAGGGCAACAGACATTTCAAGTCTCAGATTGGCTAATTTAGCCATCTTTGAACTCATGAGAACAGTTTACCGTGAATGCTGACAAAGTGGTACTCATCTATTACGATGCACGAACAACAACATACTGGTAGAGAATTCGCTTGTCATGACAAAGGTATAGACTTCAACTACCATTATTGATACGCTCCAACCAACCCAACTGTAAATGGGTTCTATCATACTGTTAAGGAAAGAAAAGCAGCGAGAAGGGGAACTGGTCATCCCACATCACAAACATGCTGTCGCCACGCACAATGAAGTGTACAGTGGAAGACCTGTTAGTGGCAAATTACAGAGCAATGCCAGTGGTTGGTTTATGGGCAAAGACTATGTCATGTTGCCCGGACACGAAAAGTAAAGTAAGTATGAGGTTCCAACACATCCTCCCTGACAGCAATGTCTGTTATGGAGCTTTCTATGTCCACCGTATACATGTTTTTATTTGCCGGAAAATAGACGCAATTTATTGTTGTCATGTCCACTGTGGGCTGGTAAATGATATTCAGTTGTGGAATTGCTGGCCGGATGAATTCATTTAGTGTGCTTAGACCAGCCCGTGGATTGTAGATTGTCGTCCAATAGATTGTAAGCTGTCAACACTTAGGTTGCATGCTGTCAACCCTTATGTCGCAAGCTGTCAACCATTAAGCTGTAGCTGTCAACCCGTAGGCCGTAAACTGTCAAAACTTAGGCCGTAAGCTGTCAACCCTTAGACCATAAGCTGTCAACCCTTAGGACGTAAGTTACTGACTACCAGTCCATAGTTTGCAGACAGTTTGCCCTAGGCTGCGAACCAGTATGCTGCAGGTTGCCGACTCCTATGTCGTAGGTAGCCGACCCCTATGTCGTATATTTGCTGGCCTCTAGGTCGTAGGTAGCCGACCCCTATGTCGTAGGTAATCGGCAAATAGGTTGCAGGTTGCTGACTCCTCTGCCGTAGGTTGCCGACCCGTAGGTTGTAGGTTGCTGACACCTCTGCCGTAGGTTGCCGACCTGTAGGTTGCAGGTTGCTGACTCCTCTGCCGTAGGTTGCCGACCCGTAGGTTGCAGGTTGCTGATGCCCCTGTCGTAGGTTGCCGACCTGTAGGTTGCAGGCTGCTGACTCCTCTGACGTAGGGATCCGACCCGTAGGTTGCAGGTTGCTGACGCCTCTGCCGTAGGGAACCGACCCGTAGGTTGCAGGTCGCTGACGCCTCTGCCGCAGGTTGCCGACGCCTAGGTTGCAGGCTGCTGACTCCTCTGTCCTAGGTTGCCGACCATTAGTCTTGTAGTTTGCCCACGCATATGCAGCAAGTTGACAATCCCTAGGGCAAATGTTGTCGATCCCATAGACCGTAGAATGCCGACCTTTTGGTGTAAACATTCTGCGAGAACGCTTCTTGCATTTCTGGCTTTGATATGTTACCGGAGCGAAAGGTAATAAGACACACGGAGAATATGACGATAACTCTGACGATGATAACAATACATTACGCTTTCTGGAGCTCGCTATTAAATATTCACAGCTGAGGTCACGACAGATGATGCTTACAGTAGACACTGAAAGCAACGCCATCTGTCGCACCAACGGCTGCCTTGTTTATGAAAGAATTCAAGCCGTAAACTCGATAATTATAGAGGAGAGCGTTCACGGGGATGTTGTCAAGCGCTCACCACCAAACTAAGTGTATAGGGAGTGGGTTGGGAGAGGTTGCAGCGGTTATGTTGAACTTTGAGTAGGAGAAACCTAGGAGGAGGAAGGGTGGGGGGGGGGGGGGGGTGGACATGTCATATTACATAAATAACATTAGGCCGTGTACAAACTCTAAGGGCAGATGAGTTTTACTTCGCGAATCACTCGCTGTTTTAATGCGGTTTTTCTGAACGTTCTTCATTGAGAGTTGGCAGGTGCAATACGAGAGCTGTTTATACATTTGAATATTCTATAATTTAAAAAACAAAACTTTATATGCTTTTGGGCTTTCCACAAATTTGACTTTCAACTATACAGATGTGGTAATCTAGAAAAACAAAGCACGCATTTTGGTATTACTGTGGGGTGACAAAAAGCCGATTATGTTTCTCAATTACTTATTCCTAGCAAGCAACAATGAATGCCAGCTGACAATCCTGTTTGCTTTAGTTAGGAGGCAATGGCTCTAGAGGGAAACCGATGGATACTGGGCTCTTTCACTTTAGTTTCGGTCTTTGTATTTGATTTTTGCTAATAATGGCTGTCACAATCATCGTGATTATTTTCAACATTATCGTTACCATCGTGAATGTCGCTTCTTTTTTATTACCATCACTCATCTAACATGATTATTAATATCAACATCATCATCATCACCAGCATCAATAATGTTTACATCGAAGAAATCATCAACCTGATTATCAACTTCATCGTCATGATCATCACAATCAGCACCGTCATCATGACCAACACAATCAGCACCAATATCATGATCATCACAATCAGCACCAACATCATGACCATCACAATCAGCACCAACATCATGACCATCACAATCAGCACCAACATCATGACCCTAACAATCAGCACCAACATCATGACCATCACAATCAGCACCAACATCATGACCATCACAATCAGCACCAACATCATGACCATCACAATCAGCACCAACATCATGACCATTACAATCAGCACCAACATCATGACCATCACAATCAGCACCAACATCATGACCATCACAATCAGCACCAACATCATGACCATCACAATCAGCATCAACATCATGACCATCACAATCAGCACCAACATCATGACCCTCACAATCAGCACCAACATCATGACCCTCACAATCAGCACCAACATCATGACCCTCACAATCAGCACCAACATCATGACAATCACAATCAGCACCAACATCATGACAATCACAATCAGCACAAACATCATGACAATCACAATCAGCACCAACATCATAACCATCACAATCAGCACCAACATCATGACAATCACAATCAGCACCAACATCATAACCATCACAATCAGCACCAACATCATAAACATCACAATCAGCACCAACATCATAAACATCACAATCAGCACCAACATCATAAACATCACAATCAGCACCAACATCATGACAATCACAATCAGCACCAACATCATGACCATCACAATCATCACCAATATCATGACCATCACAATCAGCACCAACATCATGACCAACACAATCAGCACCAACATCATGACCAACACAATCAGCACCAACATCATAACCATTACAATCAGCACCAACATCATGACAATCACAATCAGCACCAACATCATGACCATCACAATCAGCACCAACATCATGACCATCACCAAAATATTGAACGCAATCATCAGGATCATCTCAATCGACACAATCTTCAATACAAGCATCAGCACAATCATCAATACAAGCATTAACATCAATATCAATACAAGCATCAGCACAATCATCAATACAAGCATCACCATTATCATCAATACAAGCATCAGCACAATCATCAAAACAAGCATTTACACTATCACCAATACAAGCATTAACAACAACATGAATACAAGCATCATCACAATCATCAATACAAAAAGTAACACTATCATCAATACAAGCATGAAAATACATAAATAAAAACATTAACACCCTCATCAACATGATTATCACCAGCAAAACAGCATCATTATCACCGTCGTCCCCATCATTTATATCCAAATCAAAAACAATCATTAACACTATCATCATAATTCTCACACTCAACACCGTAATCATGATATACAGAGTCAACACCATCATGAACATATCATCCCTACCATGCAGATCCTTATACCACTAGAACTACTTCAAACACTTATACCACTACCACTACCACCACTACAGACTCTTATACCACTACCACCACTACAGACACTTATACCACTTCCACTACTACAGACACTTATACCACTTCCACTACTACAGACTCTTATACCACTACCACTACTACAGACACGTATACTACTACCACTACTACAGACACTCAAACCACTACCACTACTACAGACACTTATACCACTACCACGACTACAGACACTTATATTACCACTACTACATACATTTATACCACTACCACGACTACAGACACTCAGCCACTACCACTACTATACACACTTATACCACTACCACGACTACAAAAACTTATACCACTATCCTTACTACAGACACTCGGCCACTACCACTACTATACACACTTATACAACTACCACTACTACAGACACTTATACAACTACCACTACTACAGACACTTATACCATTACCACTACTACAGACACTCAAACCACTACCACTACTACAGACTCTTATACTACTGCCACAACTATAGTCACTTATACCACTACCACCACTATAGACACTTATACCACTACCACCACTATAGACACTTTTACCACTACCACAACTATAGACTCTTATACCACTATTACAAATATAGACACTTATACCACTACCACAACTATAGACACTTTTACCACTACCACAACTATAGACTCTTATACCACTACCACAACTATAGACACTTATACCACTACCACCACTACAGACACTTTTACCACTACCACAACTACAGACACTTTTACCACTACCACCACTACAGACACTTTTACAACAACCACCACTACAGACACTTTTACCACTACCACCACTACAGACACTTTTACCACTACCACCACTACAGACACTTTTACAACAACCACCACTACAGACACTTTTACCACTACCACCACTACAGACACTTTTACCTGTTCCACCACTACAGACACTTTTACCACTACCACCACTACAGACACTTTTACCTGTACCACCACTACAGACACTCTTACCTGTTCCACCACTACAGACACTTTTACCTGTTCCACCACTACAGACACTTTTACCTGTTCCACCACTACAGACACTTTTACCACTACCACCACTACAGACACTTTTACCTGTACCACCACTACAGACACTTTTACCTGTTCCACCACTACAGACACTTTTACCACTACCACCACTACAGACACTTTTACCTGTTCCACCACTACAAACACTTTTACCTGTACCACCACTACAGACACTTTTACCTGTTCCACCACTACAGACACTTTTACCTGTTCCACCACTACAGACACTTTTACCTGTTCCACCACTACAGACACTTTTACCTGTTCCACCACTACAGACACTTTTACCTGTTCCACCACTACAGACACTTTTACCACTACCACCACTACAGACATTTTTACCTGTTCCACCACTACAGACACTTTTACCTGTTCCACCACTACAGACACTTTTACCACTACCACCACTACAGACACTTTTACCTGTACCACCACTACAGACACTTTTACCTGTTCCACCACTACAGACACTTCTACCTGTTCCACCACTACAGACACTTTTACAACTACCCCCACTACAGACACTTTTACCTGTTCCACCACAACAGACACTTTTACCTGTACCACCACTACAGACACTTTTACCTGTTCCACCACTACAGACACTTTTACCTGTACCACCACTACAGACACTTTTACCTGTACCACCACTACAGACACTTTTACCTGTTCCACCACTACAGACACTTTTACCTGTTCCACCACTACAGACACTTTTACCTGTTCCACCACTACAGACACTTTTACCTGTTCCACCACTACAGACACTTTTACCTGTTCCACCACTACAGACACTTTTACCACTACCACCACTACAGAAACTTTTAACTGTTCCACCACTAAAGACACTTTTACCTGTTCCACCACTACAGACACTTTTACCACTACCACCACTACAGACACTTTTACCTGTACCACCACTACAGACACTTTTACCTGTACCACCACTACAGACACTTTTACCTGTTCCACCACTACAGACACTTTTACAACTACCACCACTACAGACACTTTTACCTGTACCACCACTACAGACACTTTTACCTGTACCACCACTACAGACACTTTTACCTGTTCCACCACTACAGAAACTTTTACCTGTTCCACATCTACAGACACTTTTACCTGTTCCACCACTACAGACACTTTTACCACTACCACCACTACAGACACTTTTACCTGTTCCACCACTACAGACACTTTTACCACTACCACCGCTACAGACACTTTTACCTGTTCCACCACTACAGACACTTTTACCACTACCACCACTACAGACACTTTTACCTGTTCCACCACTACAGACACTTTTACCTGTTCCACCACTACAGACACTTTTACCACTACCACCACTACAGACACTTTTACCTGTTCCACCACTACAGACATTTTTACCTGTACCACCACTACAGACACTTTTACCTGTTCCACCACTACAGACACTTTTACCACTACCACCACTACAGACACTTTTTTCTGTTCCACCACTACAGACACTTTTACCTGTTCCACCACTACAGACACTTTTACCACTACCACCACTACAGACACTTTTACATGTACCACCACTACAGACACTTTTACCTGTTCCACCACTAAAGACACTTTTACCACTACCACCACTACAGACACTTTTACCACTACCACCACTACAGACACTTTTACCTGTTCCACCACTACAGACACTTTTACAACTACCCCCACTACAGACACTTTTACCTGTTCCACCACTACAGACACTTTTACCTGTACCACCACTACAGACACTTTTACCTGTTCCACCACTACAGACACTTTTACCACTACCACCACTACAGACACTTTTACCTGTACCACCACTACAGACACTTTTACCTGTACCACCACTACAGACACTTTTACCTGTACCACCACTACAGACACTTTTACCTGTTCCACCACTACAGACACTTTTACCTGTTCCACCACTACAGACACTTTTACCTGTTCCACCACTACAGACACTTTTACCTGTTCCACCACTACAGACACTTTTACCTGTTCCACCACTACAGACACTTTTACCACTACCACCACTACAGAAACTTTTAACTGTTCCACCACTAAAGACACTTTTACCTGTTCCACCACTACAGACACTTTTACCACTACCACCACTACAGACACTTTTACCTGTACCACCACTACAGACACTTTTACCTGTACCACCACTACAGACACTTTTACCTGTTCCACCACTACAGACACTTTTACAACTACCACCACTACAGACACTTTTACCTGTACCACCACTACAGACACTTTTACCTGTACCACCACTACAGACACTTTTACCTGTTCCACCACTACAGAAACTTTTACCTGTTCCACCACTACAGACACTTTTACCTGTTCCACCACTACAGACACTTTTACCACTACCACCACTACAGACACTTTTACCTGTTCCACCACTACAGACACTTTTACCACTACCACCGCTACAGACACTTTTACCTGTTCCACCACTACAGACACTTTTACCACTACCACCACTACAGACACTTTTACCTGTTCCACCACTACAGACACTTTTACCTGTTCCACCACTACAGACACTTTTACCACTACCACCACTACAGACACTTTTACCTGTTCCACCACTACAGACATTTTTACCTGTACCACCACTACAGACACTTTTACCTGTTCCACCACTACAGACACTTTTACCACTACCACCACTACAGACACTTTTTTCTGTTCCACCACTACAGACACTTTTACCTGTTCCACCACTACAGACACTTTTACCACTACCACCACTACAGACACTTTTACATGTACCACCACTACAGACACTTTTACCTGTTCCACCACTAAAGACACTTTTACCACTACCACCACTACAGACACTTTTACCACTACCACCACTACAGACACTTTTACCTGTACCACCACTACAGACACTTTTACCTGTTCCACCACTACAGACACTTTTACCACTACCACCACTACAGACACTTTTACCTGTACCACCACTACAGACACTTTTACCTGTTCCACCACTACAGACACTTTTACCACTACCACCACTACAGACACTTTTACCTGTACCACCACTACAGACACTTTTACCTGTTCCACCACTACAGACACTTTTATCTGTTCCACCACTACAGACACTTTTACCTGTTCCACCACTACAGACACTTTTACTACTACCACCACTACAGACACTTTTACCACTACCACCACTACAGACACTTTTACCTGTTCCACAACTACAGACACTTTTACCTGTTCCACCACTACAGACACTTTTACCTGTTCCACCACTACAGACACTTTTACCACTACCACCACTACAGACACTTTTACCTGTACCACCACTACAGACAGTTTTACCTGTACCACCACTACAGACACTTTTACCTGTACCACCACTACAGACACTTTTACCTGTTTCACCACTACAGACACTTTTACCTGTTCCACCACTACAGACACTTTTACCTGTACCACCACTACAGACACTTTTACCTGTTCCACCACTACAGACACTTTTACCTGTACCACCACTACAGACACTTTTACCTGTTCCACCACTACATACACTTTTACCTGTTCCACCACTACAGACACTTTTACCACTACCACCTCTACAGACACTTTTACCTGTTCCACCACTACAGACACTTTTACCACTACCACCACTACAGACACTTTTACCTGTACCACCACTACAGACACTTTTACCTGTTCCATCACTACAGACACTTTTACCTGTTCCACCACTACAGACACTTTTACCACTACCACCACTACAGACACTTTTACCTGTACCACCACTACAGACACTTTTACCACTACCACCACTACAGACACTTTTACCTGTTCCACCACTACAGACACTTTTACCACTACCACCACTACAGACACTTTTACCTGTACCACCACTACAGACACTTTTACCTGTTCCATCACTACAGACACTTTTACCTGTTCCACCACTACAGACACTTTTACCACTACCACCACTACAGACACTTTTACCTGTACCACCACTACAGACACTTTTACCTGTACCACCACTACAGATACTTTTACCTGTTCCATCACTACAGACACTTTTACCTGTTCCACCACTACAGACACTTTTACCACTACCACCACTACAGACACTTTTACCTGTACCACCACTACAGACACTTTTACCTGTACCACCACTACAGATACTTTTACCTGTTCCACCACTACAGACACTTTTACCTGTACCACCACTACAGACACTTTTACCTGTACCACCACTACAGACACTTTTACCTGTACCACCACTACAGACACTTTTACCTGTACCACCACTACAGACACTTTTACCTGTTCCACCACTACAGACACTTTTACCACTACCACCACTACAGACACTTTTACCTGTACCACCACTACAGACACTTTTACGACTACCACCACTACAGACACTTTTACCTGTACCACCACTACAGACACTTTTACCACTACCACCACTACAGACACTTTTACCTGTTCCACCACTACAGACACTTTTACCACTACCACCACTACAGACACTTTTACCTGTTCCACCACTACAGACACTTTTACCTGTTCCACCACTACAGAAACTTTTACCACTACCACCACTACAGACACTTTTACCTGTACCACCACTACAGACACTTTTACCTGTACCACCACTACAGACACTTTTACCTGTTCCACCACTACAGACACTTTTACCTGTTCCACCACTACAGACACTTTTACCTGTACCACCACTACAGACACTTTTACCTGTTCCACCACTACAGACACTTTTACCTGTTCCACCACTACAGACACTTTTACCTGTTCCACCACTACAGACACTTTTACCTGTACCACCACTACAGACACTTTTACCTGTTCCACCACTACAGACACTTTTACCTGTTCCACCACTACAGACACTTTTACCTGTACCACCACTACAGACACTTTTACCTGTTCCACCACTACAGACACTTTTACCACTACCACCACTACAGACACTTTTACCACTACCACCACTACAGACACTTTTACCTGTTCCACCACTACAGACAATTTTACCTGTTCCACCACTACAGACACTTTTACCTGTTCCACCACTACAGACACTTTTACCACTATCACCACTACAGACACTTTTACCTGTTCCACCACTACAGACACTTTTACCACTACCACCACTACAGACACTTTTACCTGTTCCACCACTACAGATACTTTTACCTGTTCCACCACTACAGACACTTTTACCACTACCACCACTACAGACACTTTTACCTGTACCACCACTACAGACACTCTTACCTGTTCCACCACTACAGACACTTTTACCTGTTCCACCACTACAGACACTTTTACCTGTTCCACCACTACAGACACTTTTACCACTACCACCACTACAGACACTTTTACCTGTACCACCACTACAGACACTTTTACCTGTTCCACCACTACAGACACTTTTACCACTACCACCACTACAGACACTTTTACCTGTTCCACCACTACAGACACTTTTACCTGTTCCACCACTACAGACACTTTTACCTGTTCCACCACTACAGACACTTTTACCACTACCACCACTACAGAAACTTTTAACTGTTCCACCACTAAAGACACTTTTACCTGTTCCACCACTACAGACACTTTTACCTGTAC
This sequence comes from Ariolimax columbianus, assembly GCA_036924085.1. Lineage (NCBI taxonomy): Eukaryota > Metazoa > Mollusca > Gastropoda > Stylommatophora > Arionidae > Ariolimax > Ariolimax columbianus. Next base: position 47,510,220 of record JAVGWX010000008.1, on the reverse strand, counting down.
CACCACTACAGACACTTTTACCTGTACCACCACTACAGACACTTTTACCTGTACCACCACTACAGACACTTTTACCTGTTCCACCACTACAGACACTTTTACAACTACCACCACTACAGACACTTTTACCTGTACCACCACTACAGACACTTTTACCTGTACCACCACTACAGACACTTTTACCTGTTCCACCACTACAGAAACTTTTACCTGTTCCACCACTACAGACACTTTTACCTGTTCCACCACTACAGACACTTTTACCACTACCACCACTACAGACACTTTTACCTGTTCCACCACTACAGACACTTTTACCACTACCACCGCTACAGACACTTTTACCTGTTCCACCACTACAGACACTTTTACCACTACCACCACTACAGACACTTTTACCTGTTCCACCACTACAGACACTTTTACCTGTTCCACCACTACAGACACTTTTACCACTACCACCACTACAGACACTTTTACCTGTTCCACCACTACAGACATTTTTACCTGTACCACCACTACAGACACTTTTACCTGTTCCACCACTACAGACACTTTTACCACTACCACCACTACAGACACTTTTTTCTGTTCCACCACTACAGACACTTTTACCTGTTCCACCACTACAGACACTTTTACCACTACCACCACTACAGACACTTTTACATGTACCACCACTACAGACACTTTTACCTGTTCCACCACTAAAGACACTTTTACCACTACCACCACTACAGACACTTTTACCACTACCACCACTACAGACACTTTTACCTGTTCCACCACTACAGACACTTTTACAACTACCCCCACTACAGACACTTTTACCTGTTCCACCACTACAGACACTTTTACCTGTACCACCACTACAGACACTTTTACCTGTTCCACCACTACAGACACTTTTACCACTACCACCACTACAGACACTTTTACCTGTACCACCACTACAGACACTTTTACCTGTACCACCACTACAGACACTTTTACCTGTACCACCACTACAGACACTTTTACCTGTTCCACCACTACAGACACTTTTACCTGTTCCACCACTACAGACACTTTTACCTGTTCCACCACTACAGACACTTTTACCTGTTCCACCACTACAGACACTTTTACCTGTTCCACCACTACAGACACTTTTACCACTACCACCACTACAGAAACTTTTAACTGTTCCACCACTAAAGACACTTTTACCTGTTCCACCACTACAGACACTTTTACCACTACCACCACTACAGACACTTTTACCTGTACCACCACTACAGACACTTTTACCTGTACCACCACTACAGACACTTTTACCTGTTCCACCACTACAGACACTTTTACAACTACCACCACTACAGACACTTTTACCTGTACCACCACTACAGACACTTTTACCTGTACCACCACTACAGACACTTTTACCTGTTCCACCACTACAGAAACTTTTACCTGTTCCACCACTACAGACACTTTTACCTGTTCCACCACTACAGACACTTTTACCACTACCACCACTACAGACACTTTTACCTGTTCCACCACTACAGACACTTTTACCACTACCACCGCTACAGACACTTTTACCTGTTCCACCACTACAGACACTTTTACCACTACCACCACTACAGACACTTTTACCTGTTCCACCACTACAGACACTTTTACCTGTTCCACCACTACAGACACTTTTACCACTACCACCACTACAGACACTTTTACCTGTTCCACCACTACAGACATTTTTACCTGTACCACCACTACAGACACTTTTACCTGTTCCACCACTACAGACACTTTTACCACTACCACCACTACAGACACTTTTTTCTGTTCCACCACTACAGACACTTTTACCTGTTCCACCACTACAGACACTTTTACCACTACCACCACTACAGACACTTTTACATGTACCACCACTACAGACACTTTTACCTGTTCCACCACTAAAGACACTTTTACCACTACCACCACTACAGACACTTTTACCACTACCACCACTACAGACACTTTTACCTGTACCACCACTACAGACACTTTTACCTGTTCCACCACTACAGACACTTTTACCACTACCACCACTACAGACACTTTTACCTGTACCACCACTACAGACACTTTTACCTGTTCCACCACTACAGACACTTTTACCACTACCACCACTACAGACACTTTTACCTGTACCACCACTACAGACACTTTTACCTGTACCACCACTACAGACACTTTTACCTGTACCACCACTACAGACACTTTTACCTGTTCCACCACTACAGACACTTTTATCTGTTCCACCACTACAGACACTTTTACCTGTTCCACCACTACAGACACTTTTACCTGTTCCTCCACTACAGACACTTTTACCTGTTCCACCACTACAGACACTTTTACTACTACCACCACTACAGACACTTTTACCACTACCACCACTACAGACACTTTTACCTGTTCCACAACTACAGACACTTTTACCTGTTCCACCACTACAGACACTTTTACCTGTTCCACCACTACAGACACTTTTACCACTACCACCACTACAGACACTTTTACCTGTACCACCACTACAGACAGTTTTACCTGTACCACCACTACAGACACTTTTACCTGTACCACCACTACAGACACTTTTACCTGTTTCACCACTACAGACACTTTTACCTGTTCCACCACTACAGACACTTTTACCTGTACCACCACTACAGACACTTTTACCTGTTCCACCACTACAGACACTTTTACCTGTACCACCACTACAGACACTTTTACCTGTTCCACCACTACATACACTTTTACCTGTTCCACCACTACAGACACTTTTACCACTACCACCACTACAGACACTTTTACCTGTTCCACCACTACAGACACTTTTACCACTACCACCACTACAGACACTTTTACCTGTACCACCACTACAGACACTTTTACCTGTTCCATCACTACAGACACTTTTACCTGTTCCACCACTACAGACACTTTTACCACTACCACCACTACAGACACTTTTACCTGTACCACCACTACAGACACTTTTACCACTACCACCACTACAGACACTTTTACCTGTTCCACCACTACAGACACTTTTACCACTACCACCACTACAGACACTTTTACCTGTACCACCACTACAGACACTTTTACCTGTTCCATCACTACAGACACTTTTACCTGTTCCACCACTACAGACACTTTTACCACTACCACCACTACAGACACTTTTACCTGTACCACCACTACAGACACTTTTACCTGTACCACCACTACAGATACTTTTACCTGTTCCATCACTACAGACACTTTTACCTGTTCCACCACTACAGACACTTTTACCACTACCACCACTACAGACACTTTTACCTGTACCACCACTACAGACACTTTTACCTGTACCACCACTACAGATACTTTTACCTGTTCCACCACTACAGACACTTTTACCTGTACCACCACTACAGACACTTTTACCTGTACCACCACTACAGACACTTTTACCTGTACCACCACTACAGACACTTTTACCTGTACCACCACTACAGACACTTTTACCTGTTCCACCACTACAGACACTTTTACCACTACCACCACTACAGACACTTTTACCTGTACCACCACTACAGACACTTTTACGACTACCACCACTACAGACACTTTTACCTGTACCACCACTACAGACACTTTTACCACTACCACCACTACAGACACTTTTACCTATTCCACCACTACAGACACTTTTACCACTACCACCACTACAGACACTTTTACCTGTTCCACCACTACAGACACTTTTACCTGTTCCACCACTACAGAAACTTTTACCACTACCACCACTACAGACACTTTTACCTGTACCACCACTACAGACACTTTTACCTGTACCACCACTACAGACACTTTTACCTGTTCCACCACTACAGACACTTTTACCTGTTCCACCACTACAGACACTTTTACCTGTACCACCACTACAGACACTTTTACCTGTTCCACCACTACAGACACTTTTACCTGTTCCACCACTACAGACACTTTTACCTGTTCCACCACTACAGACACTTTTACCTGTACCACCACTACAGACACTTTTACCTGTTCCACCACTACAGACACTTTTACCTGTTCCACCACTACAGACACTTTTACCTGTACCACCACTACAGACACTTTTACCTGTTCCACCACTACAGACACTTTTACCACTACCACCACTACAGACACTTTTACCACTACCACCACTACAGACACTTTTACCTGTTCCACCACTACAGACAATTTTACCTGTTCCACCACTACAGACACTTTTACCTGTTCCACCACTACAGACACTTTTACCACTATCACCACTACAGACACTTTTACCTGTTCCACCACTACAGACACTTTTACCACTACCACCACTACAGACACTTTTACCTGTTCCACCACTACAGACACTTTTACCTGTTCCACCACTACAGACACTTTTACCACTACCACCACTACAGACACTTTTACCTGTTCCACCACTACAAACACTTTTACCTGTTCCACCACTACAGACACTTTTACCACTACCACCACTACAGACACTTTTACCTGTACCACCACTACAGACACTTTTACCTGTACCACCACTACAGACACTTTTACCTGTTCCACCACTACAAACACTTTTACCTGTTCCACCACTACAGACACTTTTACCACTACCACCACTACAGACACTTTTACCACTACCACCACTACAGACACCAAATATCACCTTGACTCCTAATGACATAAATACTACAATGACTACTGCAATTAGTTCCTACTCCAAGCCTTCATCACCTCGAGTCATAATCCTACCTCAACCACAACTTACAATATACCATCACCATTACCACAACTATTACAACTAACACGGTTATTTCCACCCTTGTTTCAACTATTAACACTTATATCACAACTATTACAACTAACACGGTTATTTCCACCTTTGTTTCAACTATTAACACTTATATCACAACTATTACAACTAACACGGTTATTTCCACCTTTGTTTCAACTATTAACACTTATATCACAACTATTACAACTAACACGGTTATTTCCACCTTTGTTTCAACTATTAACACTTATATCACAACTATTACAACTAACACGGTTATTTCCACCTTTGTTTCAACTATTAACACTTATATCACAACTATTACAACTAACACGGTTATTTCCACCTTTGTTTCAACTATTAACACTTATATCACAACTATTACAACTAACACGGTTATTTCCACCCTTGTTTCAACTATTAACACTTATATCACAACTATTACAACTAACACGGTTATTTCCACCTTTGTTTCAACTATTTTATATACTTCCTAACCCCCCCCCCCTCTCCTTAAATCTCCCATTCTCCCCCCAAACACACCAAAACATGCAGATAAACAAGACACCAACAGCAATAAACAACGTCCATTTTATAAAAGAAGATCTATTTACACCGTCCACCAGCTGTCTGCCCAATAAACGTGGGATTGCTTGCATTTTAGTTGAGCGCCAGCTTTCGCCTAGAGCATGGATGATGCAGTCATTTTGTGAAGTAATCTTGATTAATCTTGAATATTATTTGAGCTAGATAGAGGCTTTATCCGTGTGAAACATGAACGGTCAATGTTTAATTAGAATGGAAAAACCAAATAATGAGATTCTTTAGACAGACACTTTTACTACTACCACCACTACAGACACTTTTACCACTACCACCACTACAGACACTTTTACCTGTTCCACAACTACAGACACTTTTACCTGTTCCACCACTACAGACACTTTTACCTGTTCCACCACTACAGACACTTTTACCACTACCACCACTACAGACACTTTTACCTGTACCACCACTACAGACAGTTTTACCTGTACCACCACTACAGACACTTTTACCTGTACCACCACTACAGACACTTTTACCTGTTTCACCACTACAGACACTTTTACCTGTTCCACCACTACAGACACTTTTACCTGTACCACCACTACAGACACTTTTACCTGTTCCACCACTACAGACACTTTTACCTGTACCACCACTACAGACACTTTTACCTGTTCCACCACTACATACACTTTTACCTGTTCCACCACTACAGACACTTTTACCACTACCACCACTACAGACACTTTTACCTGTTCCACCACTACAGACACTTTTACCACTACCACCACTACAGACACTTTTACCTGTACCACCACTACAGACACTTTTACCTGTTCCATCACTACAGACACTTTTACCTGTTCCACCACTACAGACACTTTTACCACTACCACCACTACAGACACTTTTACCTGTACCACCACTACAGACACTTTTACCACTACCACCACTACAGACACTTTTACCTGTTCCACCACTACAGACACTTTTACCACTACCACCACTACAGACACTTTTACCTGTACCACCACTACAGACACTTTTACCTGTTCCATCACTACAGACACTTTTACCTGTTCCACCACTACAGACACTTTTACCACTACCACCACTACAGACACTTTTACCTGTACCACCACTACAGACACTTTTACCTGTACCACCACTACAGATACTTTTACCTGTTCCATCACTACAGACACTTTTACCTGTTCCACCACTACAGACACTTTTACCACTACCACCACTACAGACACTTTTACCTGTACCACCACTACAGACACTTTTACCTGTACCACCACTACAGATACTTTTACCTGTTCCACCACTACAGACACTTTTACCTGTACCACCACTACAGACACTTTTACCTGTACCACCACTACAGACACTTTTACCTGTACCACCACTACAGACACTTTTACCTGTACCACCACTACAGACACTTTTACCTGTTCCACCACTACAGACACTTTTACCACTACCACCACTACAGACACTTTTACCTGTACCACCACTACAGACACTTTTACGACTACCACCACTACAGACACTTTTACCTGTACCACCACTACAGACACTTTTACCACTACCACCACTACAGACACTTTTACCTGTTCCACCACTACAGACACTTTTACCACTACCACCACTACAGACACTTTTACCTGTTCCACCACTACAGACACTTTTACCTGTTCCACCACTACAGAAACTTTTACCACTACCACCACTACAGACACTTTTACCTGTACCACCACTACAGACACTTTTACCTGTACCACCACTACAGACACTTTTACCTGTTCCACCACTACAGACACTTTTACCTGTTCCACCACTACAGACACTTTTACCTGTACCACCACTACAGACACTTTTACCTGTTCCACCACTACAGACACTTTTACCTGTTCCACCACTACAGACACTTTTACCTGTTCCACCACTACAGACACTTTTACCTGTACCACCACTACAGACACTTTTACCTGTTCCACCACTACAGACACTTTTACCTGTTCCACCACTACAGACACTTTTACCTGTACCACCACTACAGACACTTTTACCTGTTCCACCACTACAGACACTTTTACCACTACCACCACTACAGACACTTTTACCACTACCACCACTACAGACACTTTTACCTGTTCCACCACTACAGACAATTTTACCTGTTCCACCACTACAGACACTTTTACCTGTTCCACCACTACAGACACTTTTACCACTATCACCACTACAGACACTTTTACCTGTTCCACCACTACAGACACTTTTACCACTACCACCACTACAGACACTTTTACCTGTTCCACCACTACAGACACTTTTACCTGTTCCACCACTACAGACACTTTTACCACTACCACCACTACAGACACTTTTACCTGTTCCACCACTACAAACACTTTTACCTGTTCCACCACTACAGACACTTTTACCACTACCACCACTACAGACACTTTTACCTGTACCACCACTACAGACACTTTTACCTGTACCACCACTACAGACACTTTTACCTGTTCCACCACTACAAACACTTTTACCTGTTCCACCACTACAGACACTTTTACCACTACCACCACTACAGACACTTTTACCACTACCACCACTACAGACACCAAATATCACCTTGACTCCTAATGACATAAATACTACAATGACTACTGCAATTAGTTCCTACTCCAAGCCTTCATCACCTCGAGTCATAATCCTACCTCAACCACAACTTACAATATACCATCACCATTACCACAACTATTACAACTAACACGGTTATTTCCACCCTTGTTTCAACTATTAACACTTATATCACAACTATTACAACTAACACGGTTATTTCCACCTTTGTTTCAACTATTAACACTTATATCACAACTATTACAACTAACACGGTTATTTCCACCTTTGTTTCAACTATTAACACTTATATCACAACTATTACAACTAACACGGTTATTTCCACCTTTGTTTCAACTATTAACACTTATATCACAACTATTACAACTAACACGGTTATTTCCACCTTTGTTTCAACTATTAACACTTATATCACAACTATTACAACTAACACGGTTATTTCCACCTTTGTTTCAACTATTAACACTTATATCACAACTATTACAACTAACACGGTTATTTCCACCCTTGTTTCAACTATTAACACTTATATCACAACTATTACAACTAACACGGTTATTTCCACCTTTGTTTCAACTATTTTATATACTTCCTAACCCCCCCCCCCCCCCTCTCCTTAAATCTCCCATTCTCCCCCCAAACACACCAAAACATGCAGATAAACAAGACACCAACAGCAATAAACAACGTCCATTTTATAAAAGAAGATCTATTTACACCGTCCACCAGCTGTCTGCCCAATAAACGTGGGATTGCTTGCATTTTAGTTGAGCGCCAGCTTTCGCCTAGAGCATGGATGATGCAGTCATTTTGTGAAGTAATCTTGATTAATCTTGAATATTATTTGAGCTAGATAGAGGCTTTATCCGTGTGAAACATGAACGGTCAATGTTTAATTAGAATGGAAAAACCAAATAATGAGATTCTTTAGACAGATACTTTGAATATTGGTTGTTTGTTATATTTTTTTTTTTTTTTAGCTTTTCGTTTTGAGCTCATTGCTCTGAATACATCTTCTCTGATTGTGTCTTTTATGTGGCTATTTTTATCCCTGGAAGTTTAAAATAGAAGATAGATGCGATTGCGCAGTGGTTAGTGGGCTTGCTGCCGAGCGATTCATATTCATTATCCATTTGAACTTTTATTTCAATGAAGACAAAGAGACAGCTGATAAAAAGTACTTTTATACCAATCCTATGCTACCAGTATCAGACATGGACTCTCAGCAAGGCACAAGAAAGAAAATTAATGCTATGCGAAATGAGATTTTTGAGAAAGGCTGTCGGGGTTACAAGGCTGGATAGATTACAGATCGAAGTAATCAGAGAAAAGGTGGGTGCAACACCCTGCATGGAATACACAGGAAGGCGTGGAATAAAATGGTTCGGAAACCTGACAAGAATGCAACCAAAGCTACCAGCTGCTCGTATCTACAATACCAGACATCAAGGTTGCAGAGCAAGAGGTAGACTACGACAATAATGGATAGATGGTGTCAGTGAGACGCCGAAAAAACACATATTGACAACGACATCAGCGACAGAGATAGCACATGTCAGAGAACTACGCCTCCCCACGACGTCTAACGTCACAAGTGGATAGATGATGATGATGATGATGAAGATGAAGATGATGATGATGATGATGATAACCCAATTGGATACCAAAGGAAGTCTGGGAAGAAAAAGCCGTCGGTATGATGCTAATTACATTACCCCCTTTTGCCACACTGCATGTAAACGGGATCTTCACTTCTTTTTCTGTGTAGCAAAGAAGTTGGAACTGTGTAATTCTCTCTGTAGCAAACCGCTGGCTTTATAAGAAGGCGTACACCTATTCATATTATAATGTCTGAACTGAACTTCCTTAGACGGGCTTAGAAGGGTATATAGGCTGTATGTAACCAGTTTATTAACTTCCTTATACGGGTTTAGAAGGGTATAGAGAGGCTGTATGTAACCCGTTTATTAACTTCCTTATACGGGTTTAGAAGGGTATATAGAGGCTGTATGCAAACAGTTTTTTCCACGTTTCTGATACTGACAATACTGTGAGCATCCAATCTGATTTTGAATGCATTAATGGACTCCCCCACATGATGCAGCACTGCGATACCATATCAGCACCAACTTCGTTGCCCAAGCTGCTATTCGCCAGCTCGTTTCTGTGGAGTCTCGCTGGTGTTGTGATTGACAATGACGGTTATAGTTTATCCTTGACTGTTTGCTTCCTTACTTTCCGCATCCAGAGCAACACGTCAGACATGATGTTCCCAATGCTCGGTCATGTGGTATGCCCAGTCGTTCCCCCTAATGTTATCCAGTTATCCATATTGCATGTTTCCAGAAGGACTGGGCAGATCATCAGGTCCTCCGGGTCCTGTGTTGCTTCACATTCACATTTCTCATCATCTATGTATCCCTAATCCCTAACTGTTTAAGTTCTGTTAGGATAATATCACTAGTTCCAAGGATCGTTAACGATTTCAATGAGGAGTAAGACAAGTGGTGCCCAGCCTTTCGACCACCCCCCCCCCCCAGACAAGTGGTGCCCAGCCTTTCGACCACCCCCCCCCCCAGACAAGTGGTGTCCAGCCTTTCGACCACCCCCCCCCCCAAGGAGTAAGACAAGTGGTGCCAAGCCTTACGCCCCTCCCCCCCCACCCAGGAGTTAGACAAGTGATGTACACCTCACATCCCCCCCCTCCCCTCCCACAGAAGCTCGATCTAGAGGACTTGCGGTAGTTCATTCCATCATTCTATCTGGAGTTGTCCGGAACTAGTCTACAGGGGCCATGTTAACTGTAATAAACTTCGTTTTTATTGCGTATTCTTCCCTCCGATTATCTTGGAATGGAGACCTGATATATGAATTAGCACTACGCTTAAACATGCGTCGTATTTTCACGGTCTAGTTCACACGGCTTAACTTCACGAGATTGGCGCCATCCGCCGTAGCTGCAGACAGTGTCGGTTTTGGCTTGACTGTGAAATTTAGACAAGAACTAAAATGGACTAGAGCACAGCCCGGGAGAGATACCCAACACATCTCACACGCAGAGTGATGTCTCTACGACCACTTGCGGTTATGGGAAAGGCAAGACACACAACGATAGATGTCATCCTACTCCACTGCCTTGCGGGATACTTGTTTACGAGAAAGGTTTCAGGAGTAAACCCTGAGCACAAATTTGTATCCTGTGCTATCTCCAGTCGTTGCAATAAAATCTTGCCAATGGCCAAAGGTAGCTAAGGTCCAGATAGTGAGGTTGACAAAGACACAGTTTCTTCCTCACTTTATCCCAAAATCACCGCGCAAGTCACTGATTTCAGTCAATACAGCAAGAAAAAAGACTGTCCACACAGCGAACCAAAGATGGACATCACGGACGAACATAAAGAAACTACATTTCAGTCTTGAGTATTGCATCTGGTGTCCAATCATAGGCAGCCGTGGGTCGTGTACTTGTTTCTCTCATTTAATTAAGTTTGCCACTTCTTGGTGTCTCGAATGAACCTCCACCGAGTACAGCGTATATTTTTCAGTTGGATTAGGACTTAGACATTCTATTTCTCTCTGACAATTCTCATTTATTGCTGTGTCAATCACTTTGACATGAGCAGAATGTGTCCAAACCGACGTTACGTACTTAGCCACGGAGACACACAAGCCGAGTGTTGATGTTTGGAAGCCATCTGGCTCTGCTTCCCAGGATGTACCAGCCAGTTTTTAAATGATTTTATTTCTCACGTTTATCTTCCATTCTGTTTCCTGACATTACAACATACTATATATAATTAATCAGAATGCCTGAGCCAAACAAGACATACTGGTGTTCGTACGAACGCTTGACATAGTTACCCATCTTCTATCCCTAGGTGGTGTAGTGGATCCATCTTCTATCCCTAGGTGGTGTAGTGGATCCATCATCTATCCCTAGGTGGTGTAGTGGATCTATCTTCTATCCCTAGGTGGTGTAGTGGATCCATCATCTATCCCTAGGTGGTGTAGTGGATCCATCATCTATCCCTAGGTGGTGTAGTGGATCCATCATCTATCCCTAGGTGGTGTAGTGGATTTTGTAGACACTTAAATCGATGTGATTGGTCTGTTCTAACGAAGGTCAGTATTGGCTAAGAATTTCTTTTAGCATTTTTGACACTATTGTGGCCAACAAGTCTGCTCTTTTTGATTTTCAACTGCGTGTACACAGGACCTCCGAATTTATCGTCCATCTCAGGTAGGATTTGACGCTGTTCCCTTCCTCGTAGACTTTATTTCATTTAATAGTAAATCAAACACCCATTTACAGCGTGTCAACTCAAACTGAAAATTTGTAAAAACGAATACCTTTACACTTCATCCCCGAAAACAGTTTCTGTTATTGAATCTCATTGACCTTTGCCCGAGACCTACGTGTGTTCAATTCCCGGGTCGGGTGCCCATTTGCGGTTCCACTTGGTTATTAGGGGTCCCTGAAACTGTTTATGCATTTGAGAGATATTTAACTTGCCTTGCATTGAAGTTTGAGGCAGCTGAGGTGGCGCTTTGGCTAGCGCACTGACTTATCATCCAAACGATTGGGGTTCGCACCCCAGTTGGTTCGGGATTTTTCCGATCGCAAAAACTGATCCTGTGGTTGACCCAGCCTCAAAAATTGAAAACCAGAAGAATCTCAGGAAGTAAAAACAGCATGCGTGATGATTTAGTTGGTCAAGACAAATACAGATTTAACAATATTTTTCCAATATGCCACACTGGCCTGTCAGCGGCCCTTTAACTGAAGCTCTCATTATTTTGCTGAAGTCTGTCATGTATTATAGACAGAATGTCATGTTTTTTTTCTAAAACGTGCCAACAATTGTACGGAAATTTATTGCATATCATACACAAGTTTGTCAGGTAATTTACCGAAGACTGCTTTGAATGCATTTTAAGTTTTTCATGTCTTCTTCTTCTTTCGTTCGCTTTAAAATATTGTCCATATCTGCAATGTTGTCTCTTGTATAAACTTCACTGTCTTTTGTAGTTCACAAACAGGTCCATAAAGTGAGATTTTCTCTGTATATCATATTCGGGGCAGTTTTGTAGTATGTGCTCTGCTGTCTGGGGTGCCTGTCCGCATGTACACATGGCTGAGTAGCCAATCTACATGTTTGTGTACATGTGGCTGCAGAGTCGGTTGTGTCCTGTTCTAAGGCTCAACACAACAGTTTGCTCTTGTCTGTTCATATTATGGTAATCGTCTGGTGTTACTTTTGGTGGCTTTCTGATTGATTTGATCATCCTTATCTTCTGTTGGTATGTAACTGGCCCATCTGGTTGCTCGTCTGCAACACCCTCCTTTGCCAGTCGATCTGCTCTCTCGTTTCCTGGTACTCCACAATGAGAAGGTATTCACTGCATGACAATCTTGCGCTGGTTGCTCAGTTCAGACAGTAGAGCCTGTAGATCTGGCAGTTTCTCAAATTTAAGTGCTTGGAGTGCTGATTGTGCATCTGTCAGAAATACTACATGTTGTGAACTGACATTGGCGTTCAACAGTTTCTCAGTTGCCACATTGATTGCCTGTATTTCTGCATCATATATATGACAGAATTTCTCAGTTGGTACTCTGACTGTATCCCTAATGTTGTTTGGGCATTCTATGTACACTCCCGCTCCACCATTCTTTACTGCATTCTGTGCTGATCCATCTGTGTATAGTCTGATCCAGAGGTCTTGTGTGTATTCTTCATCTAGGAACTGAGGGTCACTATCCTACGTTGCACACTGTTCTGTATCATCCTTGTCTAATATTCCTTTCACTTTTGTTTGAATACATACTGATAGTCCATGCTCCTGTCTCCAAGGGGTTTGTTCTGGCACAGACTTTAGGGGGATGTCAACTTCAGGTAGATCCATAATTTGCCTGCAAAGTCGTTTCGCCTGATGCATAAAACTACTTCTTTTCAGTCTTCCCATTGCTAAATTTTGAAATCTGTCTTTTATTGGATGGCTCGGCATGCAGAGGAACTTTTCTGCCTGTTAATACCTTTGTCTCTGCGTTCCCTTAGTGCTTGTATTCTTCCCATTTTCTCCATCTCCACTATAGGTGTTGATTGCATTGCTCCTGTAATGACCCTAAGTGCCTAATTTTGCACCTTATCCACCTTTTTTAGGGTAGTATTTGCTGCAGGGCACCAAGCTGCTGACCCATATTCCAGATGTGGCCGTATTCCTTGTTGGTAAACTTTGTTAAGTATTTTTCCACTAGCTCCTCACGTGGTTCCACTTAATTTTCTCAGGATGGCTAACTTCCTCCTGGCTTTTTTGGCTGCCTTGTTGACGTGTTCCCTCCATGTCAACCTATCATCACATGTAACTCCAAGATAGGTGGGTTGTTTATCTTCTTTGAGGTGTTCTCCATTTATCTTGATAACTCCAGCTTTTTGTTGTGGGGATAGGGTGAATAGCGTAGTGCTACATTTTACACACCATCTGTTTGTCCGTGAGGTCAAGGCATCAATAGCTCTTTGCAGCATTCTGGTGGCCACTGTTGCTTGCTCATTTACACACCATATTACCAAGTCATCTGCATACATTGCAACTTTTGTTCCTTGTGGTAGCTCAGCAATCAAGTCATTGATGAAGACTATGAAAAGTGTAGGGGAAAGAACTCCCTGAGGCACACCATGACGCAGTAGAATTTTCTTACTCTTGAGGCCATCTAGTTGGACTCTGGCTTTTCTGTTATGTAATTATGCTTTTATCCATTTGTACATCCTACCCATCATTCCATTATTTATCAGTTTCTTTAAAAATCATTCTTTCCAAATTTTATCGAAAGCTTTCCTTAAGTCTATCCATGCTGCTAATACCAATTTCTTGTCCTGGAACGCGTCCTCGATCTCTTGTGAAAGGCATGTTGCCTGGTCTTCTGTGGAGCAGCATTTCCTAAATCCTGCCTGCTGTGGCACCAGAAGGTTTTGGCTCTCAAGATACTACTGCAGCCTTAGGTTGATAATACGTTCCATTGTTTTACAAGTTTTTCATGTATTTAACTGAAGTTTGTCATGTTTTTTACTGAAGTTTTTAAAGTATTTTTCTGAAGTTTGTCATATATTTTACTGAAGTTTGTCATGTATTTTACTGAAGTTTGTCATGTATTTTATTGAAAATTGTCATGTGTTTTACTGTAGTTCATCATGTTTTTTACTCAAGTTTTTCATACATTTTACTGTTTTGTCATGGACATTACTGAAGATTCTCATGAATTTTACCTAAATTTGCCGAATATTTTACATACATTTTGTATATGTACCTTAAAATGTATTATAAATATCCTTTTCTGTGTAATAATTGATGGATATGTTGAGAACTTGCTGCCCAGTAGAGATGTACCCACAGAAATATTGTACACCATTACCATGCACCAAGTGTCACATTGTGCCTCATCTGTTCTTAGATGAAATGGTCAGCTTCTTCTATCGTTGCTTTCGCGGGACTAACAGTAATTCACATACACGTTTACAACTGGGTAGACTGGAGCTCTTGATGTCGAGATCAGGTATTGAATCCGTACCCTTGAGCGCATTAGACATATCCTCATAACAATTATATCACTGCAACTCGTCATTTAGACAAATAAAAAAATATATATACTTCAGGCTTGCCTTGAAATGTTTATCAGAGTCGATTTTTCGCAGCGTCTCCTGGTGTTAAAACTAATTAATACTTCATGCACTCTTCTCATTGAAAAACAATGTAATATTTGATAACTTAGAGAGAGAATTAAATTGGTTATTGCCCTTTGACCACTCAATTATGTCTTTGCGGTCACCGCTTTCAATTCACTGGAAACGAGGTATTGACTCATTTACGAGTTTGCTGTAACATGTTTTGGGTATCGCTTCTAGAGTTTTCTTTATCTCAATCTAAAAATACTGCTCCACGCTCAGCATGCTTTTGGCACGTGTGAATGGCTGGGTGTGTAATGCCGTGTGTTGGAAAATCCATATTAACAAAGTGTACCTAACATGTGCTTGCTTCGAATGCTGTACGTCGTCGACAGTTCAAAAATACGGGTTTCTCAAGGTCATTCTTTAACAAAGATTACCAGAATTAAGTGGGGAACTGAGACGCTAGTCCTGGCAGGCAGAACATACTGCCCAGGACGCCGCGTCAGAGTCAGGCATGAAATACTGACCAAGACCACTATCTTCCTTCCATGTAGCGTTCCCTGGAAACAGGCTGTTTTCAAGGCAGTCTGACTGACGATACGTGGATCGAAGTGATCCCCGTAGTAGTGATAGTGACACAGATGTAGTCAAGTATAGCACATCCGCCTGGAAGACTACGGTCCACTTTAATGAGCACGCTCAGCATGTGAGACAAGCTACTGCAACCCACCACTCAACGTCCTTTTCAGGGTGCACACAAGAATGAACCTACTCATTGTGGGCATTCAAAACAAGAAGAACCCGATTAAAAAGTGCACTTATTCTTCTCCCTTTGCTTACATGTGTCAGCCTCATACATTTCAATTGCTCATACACGAGTAGTGATTATTCGTGTTCTCAGTCTATCCGTTTTTCTTTAAGGGTTACAGTTTGTTTTTCACTTAAAACCTGTTTTGTCAATATATTCATCTTCTTAATATCTATCTCATTTCTGGCGTCTTCTGGGATGGTTTACCCTAAACATGAATACTTATGAACTTGCTCGATAATTTCTTATTATACTTATTTGCCTTTGCTTGTTGTCTATTACCAAAGTGCTCCTCTTTAAATATGCTTCTTTTCACGCAAAACTCATTGGCGTTGCTGTTTATTTGTCTGACAGTATTTGTATCGCTGCTATTGATCTTCCCACTATGACTTGCTCATCGATAAATTTGAAGGCACTAACTTTTATACCATTGACTTTGACACACATCTTACAACTCCAAACAACTTTTTCCACCATTTTCTCAGAAAATGCGTTATGATGTTCGTCCATCACATCTGATGAAGACCACTCTCTTTGTTCAGCTGTGTGGACAGTCTTTTCTCTTGCTGTGTCCGCTGAAATGGGTGACTTGGGTAATTGAAATGGGTAATGTCTTCATTAAAGTTAGGAAGAACTGCACTTTTTTGTCAATCTGACTCTCTCGTCCTAAGCTACCTTTGGCCAGTGGCAAGACATTATCAAGACGACTGGGGTAGCACACGGTGCAGATTTTTCAAGGGGGTTACTCCCGAAGCACGTCCCATAAGCAGGTATCCCGTAAGGCATCGGAAGGGTAGGAGGAAAGGGGGGGGGGATGATATATCGTGTGTCTTACTTTCCCATAATCTCAAGAGGTCGAAAGGACATGATTCAACGTGTGAGTGATGCGTTTGGCATCTCTGGCGGGCGACGTGTCCTAGTCCATTGTAGCCATGCGTCTGATTTTGACAGTCACGCCAACACAGACGCTGTCTGCAGCTAGGGTAAAGGGCGCCAACCTCACGAAGCTCAGCCGTCTGCACTTGCCCATGAAAATATTAAATATTTGTAACTAGTACTAATTCATATAGCCGATGTCCAGACCAGGATAATCAGAGCACAGAAAACACACACAAAATGAGCGAATTAACTAGTTTAAATAGAAAACAACGACACGTTTCCGTGAACACAAGTGTAAGTCGTCGACGTGTGAATTCCATGCAAATTCATGGCCTGACGGCATCTGTGATGAATTAAAACACCAGAGAAATGTTTGACCCGTAGCCGGTACGGCGCCATATTTACTGCTCAATCCTGTATGCGTTACAGAGACTTGGTGAACGCTTACAACCATGTCGTATCTCTTCTTATATAGAAACTGGATCTGTTATTCCTTCTTTGATTAAAATAAACGCCTCTTGATTTTCATGCAGGTTCTGGATTAACCTGATGATTAGTCTCTCGATACATATTACATACATGTTGGAGCATCGGAACAAAGTTACCCAAGGGGACTCATCTACTTCCGTTACCGATATCATTTAATGGTACCAGGCTCACATAATTGGCTATGCAATTCTTATACCTATTGGCACAGTATATTCGACAACAGCACGCATTTAGCTAAAAAAATGGGGTTACTTACTGTGCTATGTGACTGAGTGACATGGCATAACACCGGCCATGGTTATGTGGTTTGTTAATAACAGCATAGATGGCTCATAACAGGCTACGGATCTACTTTGCTCTAGTGTTTGAGTCCAATAAGATAGAATTGCATGACGGCTAACCACCCTCTCCAGCACTTGCCCCAATGCATGCGGAGTAATACGCTGCTGGAGCTACGCCCACTATGCAGGACATCCTTCTCTTTGTTACTTCTAGTCCCCGTAGAAGATGGAACCTGCACATGTGCACCTATCCCTGTTGTAGCACAGGTCGGCTATGGATACTAACTAAAGGTTGTACCGTCTTACAGTTTCGTGAATCTGAGTTGTGTTTCTAACTTCGTTACGCCGTTAACAATTTGGAGATTTCTACACAGAAAGTGGCGGGGATTGCAAAGTGATGTACACAATCAGTGCTCCAAATACGTTAAGTACGCTCATGGTTTTTCCCCAATTTGGTTACTCATGATTAGTTGTCGTATACTCCAGGTGTCTTTTAACAACTAGGTCAAGGCTATGAAAGAGGGGATCTCAAGAAAAGAGACTAATATAACGATAATTTAACGACGGTTTGGGGTAATTTCCAAGCAAGAACTTCCTGGTAATTACAGAGTTAAGCACTTTATAGCTAGGCCAAAGTGATTCCAGAAAGCTGTGATCCGAAAATAAAGTGTGCGATACGACAAAGTTTATCTATATGTATATTATCTCCACTGGAAGGTCTGTACACTCCTCAGCACCTGTGGGAGGATATGGTGAATGAAGTTTTATGAAAGGGTGATAGAAAACTGTTTTGGGGAAAAAAATGTTTTTTTATGTGTTTTTGTTGCGTGAACATGAGGAAATGAAAATAGGGGTGGAGATGACGGGTGGGGATCTGAGATTGAAGAAAAAAAAGAGGTGAAAGGGGGAGGTGGAGAATAAATGGATAAATAAGAAAGAGGAGGGGCAGTAGAAGAAGAAGAGGAAGAGGAAAACCAAGAAGAGGTAGAAGCAAAAGAAGAAGAAGAAGAAGAAGGAGAAGAAGCGAATTAGAATTAGGAGAAGTAAAAGAGGGATATGGAAAAAGAGAGGTAGAACAAGGAGTCGAAGTAGAAAAGGGAAGAGGGCAGATGGAGGAGGAAGAGGAGGAGAAGCTGGAAGTGAAAGAGAGAAGAAGGAGAAATAGGAAAGGAAAGAGAGAAGAAGGAGAAACAGGAAAGGGAAGAAAGGAGTAAGAGAAGTAGGAACGGGAAAAGGGGAAATTAAGAAAAAAAAAAAGCCGGAAAGGGAAGAGGGGAGAAGGAGCAGAATGAGAAGATAAAGGAGGAAACGTTAGAGAAGTAAAGAATGGAAGTGTAGAAGAAGGGGAAGAGAAGTAAAAGGAGTAAAATCAGAATG
This sequence comes from Ariolimax columbianus, assembly GCA_036924085.1. Taxonomy (NCBI): domain Eukaryota; kingdom Metazoa; phylum Mollusca; class Gastropoda; order Stylommatophora; family Arionidae; genus Ariolimax; species Ariolimax columbianus. The sequence goes on along the minus strand of JAVGWX010000008.1, from coordinate 47,490,663 downwards.
TAGAGGAGGAAATTGATGAGAAAGAGGAGGAGAAAGGATGAGAAGTAGAAAAGAGAAGAGGTCGAAAAGGAGAAAAAGGAAAAAGAAAACTTATAGGATGAGGCTGAGAAGTAGGAAAGAGAGACGTTGGAGAAAAAGAAGACCGGGGAAAATTAGAATGAGGCAAGGATGAGAAAAAGGAGCAGAGTGAAAACACAGAGATGGACATGTTTAAGGAGTAGAAGAAGAAAAGTGAAGACAGGAAAAAGTGAAGCCGGGGAGAAGTAGACGCAGAGGGTGTGGAAAGAAGAGGAGGAATGAAATAAGACGAGGGAATAACTGAGGAACGCGAACGAGAAAAGAGGAGAAGATTGAGGAGGAGGGGAGTTGAAAAAGTGACAGGAAGAGAAGATCTTCCGAGACCAGGTCCGGCGCATGTTGTTACGTTAACTCACGTCCTTCTTTAAACATCCTTGTCCAGTTATTCACTGTTGTCTCGACACACTTTTGTCACCATACACTGCCTGCATTCCACGATGAATCTCAACCGGTCGACATCCTTCAGCTGTTAGAAACCGAATCACCGCTTGCTGATCAACTCTGGATGGATTCATTATCACACCGCCATGTTTTCAACGGACTGCTGAGGAAACTATGAGTCAGAGGATAATTAAATTTTACAAACTTGACGGTTGGTATGTGCTGTTTACACCAGAAGTGACGTCATCATGCGCATCGCACGTATGTTCACTTGTTGCAGTTTAATTTGAACACGCCTCGTAGTATCCCTCAGAAAGCAATGCTATACATAAACAATGGATACAAAGTCAAGTGCTGACCACGTAAAAGATGGATAGAAGAAATAACAGAAGCAGTAAAGCTCCCTCGTGTACGAAAAACATATTAGGGCCCGGTCAAGAAACCTTTCCGTAACCTGACTCTCTATCGTGCTCTCTCTCTCTCTCTCTCTATTATGTTCTATTTCTCTTGCTCTCTCTATCTTGTTCTCTATATCTATATTGCTCTCTCTTTTTAATATTTTCTCTGTCTATTATGCTCTCTCTATCTTTCTCTCTCTCTCTATATTGTTCTATATCTCTATATTGCTCTTTCTCTAGCTTCCTCTCTCTCTCTCTATATTATGCTCTCTTTATCTTGCTCTATCTCTATCTTGTTCTCTACCTATCTTGTTCTCTATCTCTATATTGTTCTATATCTCTATATTGCTCTTTCTCTAGCTTCCTCTCTCTCTCTCTCTATATTATGCTCTCTTTATCTTGCTCTATCTCTATCTTGTTCTCTCTCTCTCTTTCTCTCTCTCTCTATATATTGTTCTCTATCTCTATATTGCTCTTTCTCTAGCTTCCTATCTCTCTCTCTATATTATGCTCTCTTTATCTTGCTCTATCTCTATCTTGTTCTCTACCTATCTTGCTCTCTCTCTATCTTGCACTCTCTATCTTGCTCTCTCTCTCTCTATTTTCTTCTCTCTCTATTATGCTCTCCCTCTATCCTGCTCAATCTCTATCTTATTATCTATCTCTATATTGCTCTCTCTCTATATGGTTCTTTCTCTCTATTATGCTTTCTCTCTCTCTATCTTGCTCTAACTCTATCTGACTCTCTATCTGTCTTGCTCTCTCTCTCTCTCTCTCTCTCTCTCTTGCTCTTTCTCTATTATGCTCTATCTCTATCTTGCAATCTCTCTATCTTGCTCTTTATCTTGTTCTCTCTCTATCTTTCTCGCTTTCTATTATGCTCTCTTTCTATCGTTCTATCTTTCTTTTTCGTTTCTATCTTGTTCTCTTTATCTATTCTGCTCTCTCTATCTTGCTCTCTCTATCTTGTTTTCTTTTGATCTTTCTCTCTCTCACTCTCTATTATGCTCTCTCTCTATCTTGCTCTCTCTCTATATTGCTGTCCTTCCTGACTCTATCTTGCTCTTTCTCTTTCTATCTTTCTCTCTATAAATGTATTTCTGCCTCTCTCTCTTTCTTGCTCTCTCTATATCTTTTTCCCACTCTCTATCTTGCTGTCTCGCTACCTTTCTCTCTCTCTCTCTCTATCTTACTCTGTCTCTCTTCCTCTCTCAATCTTTCTTTCTCTCAATCTTTCTATCCTTCTCCCTCTCTCTCTTTCTCTTTCTATCTTTCTCCCTTTATATTGCTCTCTATGTTGTTCTCTCTATCTTTCTCTCTTTCTCTTTCTATCTTGTTCTATCTCACTATCTTGCTCTTTCTCTCTATCTTTATCTCTCTCTATCTTGCTCTCTCTCTATCTTCCTATCTCTACCTTGTTCTCACTCTATCTTGCTCTCTCTCTCTCTATCTTTCTCTATCCTGTTCTCTCTCTCTATCTTGTTATTTCTCTCTATCTTGTTCTCTATCTTTCTCTCTCTCTCTGTCTTGCTCTCTCACTATTTACCTCTCCCTATCTTGCATTCTTTCTTTCTTGTTATCTCTTTATCATTGTCTATCTTGCTCTCTCTATTTCTCTCTATCTCTCTATCTTGCTCCCTCTCTATCGTTCTCTCTCTCTATATCTTGTTATCTCTCTATCGTGTTCTCTCTCTCTTGTTCTTTCTCTATTTTGTTCTCTCTTTCTATCTTGTTCTTTCTCTCTCTCTCTCTCTCTCTCTCTATTTAATTATATCAATTAACTAATGGACATGTCTTCACACTGATAGCCAATGCCCTGTTCCAACAATATCCTGATTCTCTAAATAATGTCATATACAATCCGGAGTACGGCAAGGATGCGTGCTATCCTCTTTGTTGTTCATTACATATGTAGACGACAGTTGTAACACAAGCAACCCAAATGAAGGGCGATGTACTCTTAAACGAATTACTTGTCGCAGACGATTAAGCAGCCATAGCAACTTCGTTAATACAATTGCAATAACAGATTGAAAAACTAAATACAACATGTAAAGTATACAGCATGAAAATCACCGCAGAAAAGAAGCTGAGGTCATGAAAATATCTAGAATAACACGAGATATCTATATCTTCCTTGAAAATAGCAAATAAAACGGGTGACAGATTTCACAGACTTAGGGAGCACGTTATCAGCAGACGGAAGAATTACAGCGGAAATTCAACAAAGATGAAATAAGGCAAATCAGATCATTGGTTGGACAATTAACTCCAAAACTTGATTGTAAGCCCGTGACAAAAACTACCAAAAGAGCGTGATACAACACGATAATTGTCCCGACACTTTGATATCAATGTAAACACTGGACACTTACATCAAATGAAAAACGACCAATCGTAACAACAGAAATGAAATGCCTGCGGAAAATATTGGGCGTAACAGGGAGAGACATGATCAGAAACCATGGAATCAGAAGACTAGTGGAAACAACACCACTATTAGACGACATCAAAAGACAGCAACTATAATGGTTTGGCCACGACACAAGGCTACCACCACCCCACATAGCACCCAACAAGCAATGCTATTTAGTTACAACGAAAAAAGCAAACCACGAAAAAGGTGGCTTACAGAAATATCTGAGGCAGTAAAGCTGATGTGCATGAGGCACACAGACGGGCTCGTTCTAGAGATCTCTTCATAACCTGACGCTGAAAAACAAATCAGGATATTCGTAAAGAAAGAAGAAGATACCTGGGTCATGAGGTCTTTGTTTGAATAACCTTCGTTTGATTAGCTCATTTTCAGAAAACAGCTGATTTAATCTTGTTTTGTTTAGTAACCCATAGCATTACTGCTGTAGTGGTGTGATGTGTTAGCGATCTCACATTTCAAAGTCTCGGCTATATGAGGGCGGTAGACATCTCCTCTCCCTCGCCGATTTTACTTCCCGGACTGAACCGGTACCCATTTAAGGCTGGGTCGACCCGGGGACCGTTGCGGTCTGAAAAAACATTACCGCTTGAACTGGCGAATGAACCCAGGACAACTCAGATGCGAAGCCAGCGTGCTAACCACTGCGCTACGCGGATCCATATGGTTAAGACTAACCATATATTCTCATCTATGATGTGGCTAGTCACCGATGAAGCTATTTTGCTAATAAAATAAAGTCGTTTCTAACTTATTTTGGCATGGATATAACGGCGGTTAATCTCGGACATTGTGATGTTGCTATTGAAAGCTAGGCATGGTATTTCTGCATCGGCTTTTGCCCTGAAAAGGATGTTGTGATGTTGTGTGTCGCAGTTTACAAAAAGGGTGCAATTCGTGCGCCTTTCGACACGACACCCGGTTTTAGTACCACATTTTTGTAACATGGTTTGCTGCCTCTCTAGTGTCAGCTCTCTTAGCAAGGCTGTAGTCTGTTTTCAAAGCCGCCATTTTGCGGATGGGATATGGTCTTCGTCAGCAATTGATGGTTGATCCTGATGCAAGCATCCATACTGGCTGCTGTCAGTACATTCACTGGGTGGAATCTTCGACCACAATGCTCGTGTTGAGTTAATTCATGACGACGATTCTAAGGTTGTGGGTTACAGTAGCTCTTCTTACATGCCAATGAGTACTTGAAAAGGTGGACTCTGGTCCTACTGGCTGTAGTGCAATGAAATACTCCCCGTTAAGCGCATTGTTCTGCACATTACAATATCGATTGGAGAACTGAAACGTTAGTATAGTCAGGCACAGCATACTGACGAGATCGTCGCGTCAGAGCCAGGCACAACATACTGGCCAGGACGTCGTGTTAGAGTCAGTTTCAACATACTGACTAGGACGTCGCGTCAGACCCAGGCACAACATACTGACCAGGACGTCGTGTTAGAGTCAGTTCCAACATACTGACCAGGACGTCGCACTAGAGTCAGTTCCAACACACTGACCAGGAAGTCGCATTAGAGTCAGTTCCAACATACTGATTAGGACGTCGCTTTAGAATCAGTTCCAACATACTGACCAGAACGTCACGTTATAGTCAGTTCCAACATACTGAACAGGACGTCGCGTTAGAGACAGTTCCAACATACTGACCTGGACGTCGCGTTAGAGTCAGTTCCAACATACTGACCAGGACGTCGCGTTAGAGTCAGTTCCAACATACTGACCAAAACGTCGCGTTAGAGTTAGTTCCAACATTCTGACCAGGACGTCGCGCTAGAGTCAGTTCCGACATACTGACCAGGACGTCGCGTTAGAGTCAGTTCCAACATACTGACCAGGACGTCGCGTTAGAGTCAGTTCTAACATACTGACCAGGACGTCGTATTAGAGTCAGTTCCAACATACTGACCAGGACGTCGCGTTAGAATCAGTTCCAACATACGGACCAGGACGTCGCTTCAGAATCAGACCCAACATATTGACCAGAACGTGGCTTCAGAATCAGACCTAACATACTGACCAGGACGTCGCGTTAGAGTCAGTTCCAACATACTTCCCAGGACGTCGCTTCAGAATCTGGCACAACATACTGACCAGGGTGTCGCGTCAGGGTCAGGTACAACATAATTACCAGGACGTCGCTTCAGAATCTGGCACACCATACTGACCAGGGTGTCGCGTCAGGGTCAGGTACAACATAATGACCAGGACGTCGCTTCAGAATCTGGCACAACATACTGACCAGGGTGTCGCATCAGGGTCAGGTACAACATAATGATCAGGACGCGCAGTTTCATTGCTATCTGATTGACTCTGAGCTGCTCGGCATCTGTTTTGCGAAGATCTACATTTCGCACCCATAAGTCCCTGCTGGAATGACCATGCAATTCAAAGCGTGTGCTCTTGTCATCGTGTCGTTCGTCTGTTGAAGTATTGGCTTAATGGAGTTAAAGAAATACCAAGCTGTTTTTCGTTGTCTAGACATTTCGTGCTGGATTGTGTGGCCTAGATAGATATAAGAGTTAACAACCTCGATAGTTTCCTCTCCTAGCTTGATGTCCTGTTTTGAGCAGTAAGATTTTCTGAGGCAGCGTGTTTTACTTGTTTTTATCATTCGACAAACAGCTTTGTTACCCCCATTTAAATCGTTCAAGGATTGTTAGGCTTCCTCAATTGCATGATTGATTAGCACCATGTCCTCTGAAAATCGTAAATGGATGAGTCAATCGCCATCTATAGTTACACATCAAAGCAATTGTTGAAAAATATCTGAAATTATTATGATTATTATTATGAAGTACATTGGTAGCAAAAGATCTTCTCTATAGGGAATTACAATTGAAGAAAAGGTCTCGGGACCGGCCACTACTTTCGTGCAAGGATGTATGCAAGCAGGATATGAATAATGCGGGTATCGATTTTGAATCATGGGAACATGACGCCATGCATCGTTTTTCATGGAGGGGCATGATTGAGCATGGAATACAGACAAAGAAGATACTGATTGGAGTCAGACTAAGGATTCAGGGTTTGTGAAGACCGTCACATCATGCAATTTCGCAAACGGTCCTGACTTTCCTTCCACGGATCGTGGAAGACGCTTCTCTGTTCGGATTGGTCTTACGACTTAAATTCGTTATTGTCATGAACTGTAGTTATACCTTTTTTTCAAAGCACAACTTACTATCGTCAGAAAACACGGAAAGAGTCAATGAAAATGAAGCATATTGGCCCTTCGTCCCAAACAGGAGTGTGTACGGTGTGCCTTAATTTGCCTTAACCTTTCAATTTGATGCACCAGGAATTTATTCGAGGACAATTTGTCAACTCTATTGTCTTAATCTATCTAGCGTTTATCATTGATAAAACTAACATTCTCAAAGAATAATTACACATTAACGTGTTTTCGTGGCATTATCAAATTCACACTGATTGAAAGGTCAGTGAAACTGAACATACCGGCTACACCAAAAACGATGCCTATTACCAGTTGAACAGAAGAGAGCAGGTCGTTGTCTTCAGACTTTGCACAGCCACAATAGACTGAGGTACCACCTATTCAACAAATTGAAGATAGGTGGTACCGACGAATGCCCGTGTGGTACCGAGAAAATGACCGCTGAGCATCTGCTGAAGAACTGCCCGACATACGAGGATCAGAGAGAGCAGATGTGGCCATCACCAGTAGAACTACAAGAGAAGCTCTATGGCAGTGTCGACAGCCTCAGGATGACCGCCACTTTTTTCGAAAAAATAATGGTTACTGTCTGACTGCGTACGAAGAAGAAGAAGAAGAAGAAGAAGAAGAAGAAGAAGAAGAAGAAAGGTCAATGCCGTGCATTTGAGAGTCGACAATGACTTAGATTTCTTCGCACATTATATTATCAATATCGCCATTATCTGCAGCTACTGCTGATCGTCTCCCAACGGACTCACCTCGAAGTCCCAGTGGTTCCTGATTCGGGTTTGTTTTCTTCCAGGAAGGTCGAGTCAGGCCCCTAGGGAAGTTAGTAATGGGTTGGCGACCTCTCTTACACAAAAACCATTACAGATAAAACCACACTAAAAACACATTAATCTAGGATCCATGGATAAGCTGGATATGGTATATCCAAATTGATTTTTCAGTCTGTACTCTGGCAATTGGAGTGATTGGTTTAATGAAATACTAACAATTTGTTCGATTATTTTTTAAACACAATTTTCCACGTTTATTTAAAACGTTATTACTGAAACTGAAAACATTACAGCCGCAGCGTATGGCTTGGAGTCTATAACAGTAAAGTAAGTAGCATTTCCTTTGTCGATCGTCGCTTCATACAACTGTCCCCTATTTGGTTGTTATAAGTTTCTTGGCAAGTCTGCAGTACGTTAGGTTGTCATTACTTTCTGTACGTGGAGGAGCGGGAAAAAAACCTATGTCTGCCAAGCTGGACACGAGCGTGTTTCGAACTGGGGGCGTTGGGATTGTGGAACGGACGCTTGACGCATAAACCACGCAGCCTCAAACACATATGTTTTAGAGGTATAGGGCCAAAGATGCAGTACTGAATGGGCTGACAGCGACTAGTAGGTGCGTGCTTGCGTCATGGTCATCGAACCAGATCTGACGATGACCCTATCCCGCCTCCAAGCTGGCTAAGAAAAAAGGGATTTCTTCTTCTTCTTCTGCGTTCGTTCTCAATCACCCACTACCAAGCCCTGAACAGGACTTTGCATGTAGCTAGATGTAGTCTGCAGAACGGAATGCGTTGTGTCGCTAGTTTACAACCTGGCTGTGATATTTGCACCTTTCGGTCCGACACATCCGTCGTCGGCAGCAGAGAATAGAAATCACAGTGGGAATGCAAGCCAGGTACCCAAAAAAGCTAGCTCGGATCGGATATCCCGTGTCAAAAGTTGCATAAATGGTAGCGAGACAAACTTCCTTTTCAGCAGGCAATCCGAAGAAGAAAATGGTATATAGGAATACTGAAACACACACGAATGAAACAGAAAACGAGAGAGAGAGAGAGAAGTAGAGAGAAAAGATAAGACGCAGAGAATTTAAAAGAACTGCTTAAGACAGTAGAAATGGTCGTTTCTTGATGTTCCACGGAGATCGCAACGGGTTTTACTGGCAGACTAGATATATCTGCTGTTAGGAAGCGTACACTACCAGTTTTAACGTGAGAAGGAAGCGAATAATAATAATTAATATTAATAATTATCATCTGAAACACTAAACTAAATTATGCAGAAAGAGAGATTCATTGCACCAACAAATGTAACATGATCCCGGAGTTCATCGAACCCAGACCGTTAGTGTCAAAGAACGAGATTTCACGGCTTGGTTTTAGATACTGTTGTCTAGTTTTTGTATCCACAATTTCATATCTAATCTTGGTCGAGTAATGAGAACCTAGAATATGTCGAGTAATTACGCATTATCATAATTGAAATCTGACAAAGAAGAGTGATAACTTCAGGATAATTTGTCTTGCGTGCTAATAAATACGCATGTTTTTTGTCTCCCCTTGAATTTGTCATGACAACCGGACATCGCCTGTTTTCATATTCTGTCGCTAGATAAAAATATAGGATTCTCTTCCATTCTGATCCCATATCACGTAATATAACCGATACACTGTATAAGGTTGTGTAACACAATACTGAAACACATGCAAGTAACATTTACGTAAAGAAATGTGTACACACACACACACACAGAGAGAGAGAGAGAGAGAGAGAGAGAGAGAGAGAGAGAGAGAGAGAGAGGGGGAGAGAGAAACAGTCGAATACATAGATAAACGAAACGATATAAGTAAACGATACACACAGAAAGGCAGAGTGGCTTAGGGGTGAAACGTCTGCTTCCCAACCCTAATGCCCAGGGTACGAATTACACCGTGCTCAGTTTGGCAGACACATAATTTTTTCTTGGTACAATATCTTCTCCAAACCCGAAAAGTGATGGCAGCATAGGGTATTACACACCAGCCAAGAAACTGATAAAATCCAAATAGGTTGACAGTTGTTGGAGCGACGATCTGCAAAGGGCATGGTATTTAAAATGTGGATACACACATACAGAAAAAGGTACAATCACAAATCAAAAAGCAGCTACAGATAAACATAACTAAATGGACATAAATAAACAGAACTTAGAAAACACACACATATACGTAGATAAAAAACACATGGCCACATATATGTAATCATTAACATAGACAAACACAAACACACATATGAACAAAGATACATTGATATACAAACACATACACACTTAAATGCACCCAAACACAAAATCCAAAATTCACAAACGCGCATATTTACACACGCAGATACATGGATAAACATACACAAGTATAAACACACGCATCTATCAAATGCAGACATGTGCACTCACATCCACGTTGAGAAACAGACTTCAGCGCGCGCGCATACACGATGACACATGGACTCACATGCACAGTTATACAAATATATATGTGCATAAACATATATTACTCAATCATTAACATATGCATGAACATACACATAATTGTCCGTATAATAAAGTGGGAGGGGGGGGGCATATGCGATATGACATACACGCACACAAAAGTACATTTTAGCACACGCATGTATACACATATGCCAGAAAACGAATGACCTGACATCCGCCGGCGATTCAAAGATGGTTGCTTGCATCCGTGTCAACAAACCAGATCATTAGCCTATCCAGCCTCTAAGTGGCGGCCTTGGTTACAGATTTCAGCCATGCTAATGGTAACTGACTAGGGAAAGCAAACTTGGTACCAAACATTATGGCGGGACCTGTCTACTTGATCTGGGCTATACGCGATAGTATGTAGATGCTCGGCGTTATGATCTCTGTGGGGATCTCAGCATCTGGTACGGACACTCATTCACACACACACACACACGCGCGCGAACGCACACACACACACACTCACACACACACACACACACACACACACACAAGTATACCCAAATATTAAAAGTAAAGTAAAGAAAAGAAAAGTATCTCACAGTATTACCGCCGTAGGAGTGTGAAATGTTAGCGATCTCACATTTCAAAGGTTGCGCTAAAGGAGGGCGGTAGACATCTCTCCCTCGCCGCGTTTAATTCCCGGACTGAACCGGTACCTATTTAAGGCTGGGTTGAACCGGCAGCCTTTGCGGTCTTAAAAAAACACATTTCTGCCTCAACTGGGAACGAACTCAAGACCGCTCAGATGCGAAGCCAGCTCTCTAACCACTGCGCTATGCCGATCCCCATTAGACACAAACATTAACATGAACAGAGAAACGTACATTAGGACAGACATATGTGTTGACACATTGACAAACACGCTGAAGAATACTCCTACACAAACACACAGCCGCACCCATATGCAACCCGCAACCACATTCCAGCTATAATATTGACACGCTTACAGTCTTCACGAACTTGTTCTCACGGCGCTGATTCGAGCCCCACTAGTTTTAAGCGACCATTGGTCTCAAATGGTATGTGACCAGATTGCCTGCATCTTGAATTACTTCCAGTTGGGTCTTGCTACTGTTCCAATGTAGCTCGGAACAAGAGAGTGAGTTTGATGACCAGCTTACAGCTTAAGCTTCATCCTCACTATAATCTGAATACAACAAAGGTTTCGCATCAAGACAAAACCGTCAAATGGTTTCATCATTATCGCTAGCGATGGCCAACTCGCTCATACACACATTCCTCGCACATACACAACAACATACACATACACACACTGACTTACACACATAATCAGCCACACAAGGACTCACCCACACTCATAATTGTTGTCCATCGTAATCGAAGATTGGGACAGGTTCCGACTTGTGCTGGGATATGTGTTTTCGCTATAGAGACCAATCGAAGCACCGCAGATTATGCCGTACTCGGGGCACTCATGGGATGAGTCGGCTATGAAAGCGTCTTCTGCTCTGTGCTTTCGTGCGGCATGCTTTCTCTGAACCTCTGCGATGGGATTGCGCTCTGCGATCTGAGCACCTTGCGTGCTGCAAGAGCGCCAGGTGGGACGGTTCTGTGCAAGAAACTCCCAGGAGGGGACATCAACGCTAGAGCTTTTCAGATACAATTTTAAGTTCGAATTTGTCATACTCCTTCCCTCGCTTCCTCTCTCTCTCTCTCTCTCTATCTTTCTTTCTCTCACTTTCTCTCTTTCCCCTTTTCCCTCTTCCATTGTATTTCATTCTTTGTGTCTCTCTAACCCTTCCTCTATTTCACTTTTTCCAGAGGTCAATGAGAGAGTTCCGTAAGGAAAGAAATGAAGCCACTTGTAGGCCAACCGTACACACCCTCTGACCTTCGTCAAATATTTGACCACACTTTTATGGCCATCTTAAGAATCCCACTTGGAAAATAATCCACTTTTTCACCTGGTGGCAGTTGCCAATACTCCCAGGCTCTACTCCATGAAAGGTCCTTTTAACCATAAGGTTGAAGGTGTTTGCAAAAAAAAAGAAATAACCGCCAAGGACACTCACTTAGTGGGAGCCAAAGAAATACATCTTTGTCAGAACACTGTTGGCGTCTTTGATACTCCCATTCTCACCCCTTCCTCCCAGACACCACCAATATATGTTACCTATCCTGACTAACATTGTTTTATCAGTTAGTATTGCCTGGCCAGATATTAGTCTCCTCTGCCAGTTAACACATTTTAAATGCTTGATTACATATTTATATTATAGCAGTAATTTGTACTAATCACATGCTCATATAATGTATATCTGCTGTAGAGTATCTTTAGAGTTTCAACTGACAGCCCCAAATATGTTTTTAGTAAGTTAACAAATAATAAAACATAACTTAACTTAACGTCTTTATACTGATCTAGAAGACTCTGTTAAGTCTGTATACAGAAAAGTTTATGTTACATTCACTTGGTTAAAAATACCTATGCGAATCCAATATATTCTTGAATGCATTAATTGACCCTGCCTCCACTATTTTCTGTAACAATGCATTAAAAGCATTTACCACTCGCTGAATACACAAGCAATTTCCTGGTATCCAATCTGGACCTTGCTTTAATTAATGTATAGATGTGGAGCCTTGTTCCTGTAGGCGGATGTGTTTAAAAACAAAAACAACTTATTATAGTCTAATTTATCCTTTCAGTTGATTATCTTATAAACCTGTATCAAATCACCCTGAATTCTTCTCTTTTCTCGATATACGCTACATTTTCTGAGTCTTTCCTCGTAGCTATAATTCTGGAATCCCATTTTCAGTTTTGCCGCACTTCTTTGAATAATAACATAACATTGTACATTGTCTGTTCGGATGATCTAAGATAAGAGATGAATCTACTTGAAACGAAAATTAAACCACATAAACTAAAAGACAGCAAAATGAATTCACAATCTGACATTATAGGGATAGATTGTTGCAATAATTGATTTAGTTCGACGTTATATGTCGAAATAATATAATATTTCTTCTTTACACGCGCCAAGAAACCTCTTGCCGATGTTGGGCCATAGTGACCTATGCATTGTCTTGCACACTGATTGCGCATTAGGGATAATTATGGTGTATAACCTTGACGGCAATATTTCATAGCTTTGTTGACTTTTCTCTCACAATCCATTTTAATTAAAACAAGCTTATTGGTGGGAATGATATTTTCTTTTTGTCTGTAAATGCACATTTAATGGGCTACGTCTGAACTAAATTTGAGTTATATGAAAAACAAAAAAGTACTTACATTTTAAAATGTCAAAACAAATTTATTTACCATTTAACGAGAGATAAAGTTAAGTTCAGTTTACTGTAGAATTTATGTCACCTCTAAGTAACTAGACTTTCTCAACACACACATTTGAAGTAAATAGTTAGTAGTTAATTGGGGGACCCAGTGATCTCGAGGTAAGGTGTTCGAGGTAAATAGTTTCCACCTCCCAAGCTAAAAGAAAGAAACATTTCAATGTAATTGTATTCCTATATGTACCAATATAGTTTATGATGTGGTCTACGACACTATTAACTTCATAGTGGTGAGATTTCTGGAAAGCCTCGATTTGTACTGGAAACGGGCGTCCGATCCCTACAAGCCAAAGATCCAGGAAAATACCAGAAAGTCCATGAGAAAAAACCCCCGTCTCAACCGTGATTTAAACCCGCGACCTCCAGCACCAGAGGCCGGTGTCTTACGTCGAGACCACTCAGTCCCTGGCCAGCATAGAAACACCCTCAAGAGTTAACTTAACTTGGCGCGAGTAGCTTTAAACATCAACTACAGACAGCAACAACAAGAGAATAAAATGCTATAACTATTATTCATATATATATACGACGTTTTCCCATTGCTGAGGTAGTCGAGGGGTTTTGAAGGCTATGTTTGTTTATTTCACCCCCAACAGAAAAACAACATATGCCATACCGAGGATTTGAACCGCTGCCCTCCTTGTCGGCAGGCAGGCCTCGAAACCATTCGGCCACGCGTTCCTCGCCATAAATATTATTTTTATTAATTTTAATTAATTGTATTCCTACAGCAAAACAACAAGTCCATGTGAAAAAATAATATTCTCATGTAAATATTAATGATCCATAACTATTATTCTCATTAATATTTACATTTTTTTTGTGTTTCCCACTATCCTTGCTATTCTTTCTTTCTAACAGAATCATACCCCCTCCGTTGTTCGGTGCTGTCCTTCTTGTAAAAACACAGCCACATTTAATTTCCCTCTTTCTAAATCCCATTACCTCCTTTCCTGATATCGACTCGCAATATCAAATCTCATTACGATAAACAAAGCGTATACACAGACATGACACAAGACACTTCCGTCTGTTAAATATTACTTCCTCTGCTAAAAGAGATCCAATATTAAACACATTTCTTGACTTCACAGAGGCGTAACGTCACATCACCACAGGGGCAGATCATCTAAATCAGTGCTCTTCAACCTGGGTGCTAGCGCCTACTAGTGTGCGATTTTAGCTTTCAGGTGGGCGATAGCAGAAAAATTACATTCTGTATTAAAATATATTATTATTATGGCAATAAAGAGGCTATACAGTCTGGGGAAACTATAGCAGAATACAGTAAATCAGCAAAAGTGAACATTTTGAGAACCTGTGTTTTTACTCCTGTGAAACATGGACAGATGCCAAACCTTAAGGAAGGAAATAGAGTTCTCGGAGTTGAAATGCTACATAAAGGTTCTCAGAATATCATGGACCGATAGAAAATGATGAATGCAAATATTCGACAAAAGTTTGGCATAGAGGAGAACTGGTTCATAAATTCATTCAAGAAATACAAATTGAAATACTCTGGCCATTTCAAAATACACAGTGGTCTTGAGAGAACGGTAATGGAAGATATGGTGCGAGGGAAAAGAGGCAGAGGTAGACCAAGAAGGTGATGGCACCAAGATGTCAATGAATGCTTAGGTATGACTGGAGCAGTTCTGAAGATTTGGCAAGACATCGAGTTTCTTACAGAGAAGCTATCATGAGAGCGACGTTCTGCAAAATCCATGACACATGATGATGATGATGTATTAAAAACATTAAAAATACATAGACTCAGCGGACGATCGCAAAATTTGTCTTAAATTGAAATTTGAGTGGACTGAAACGAGAACTGTCCCTCACGACAGTGGGCGCCATGAATAAAACGGTTGAAGAGCTCTCATCTAAATAATACAATAATGACATCGAAATATTGATTATGCTTTTACTTACTTAGCTATACTTTCCGCTTGAGTGTTACTGAAGTCGGAAATGGGTGCAAAGAATAGTAACACTGAGACCTGCCAGACATGTCGTAAAAGACGACTAAGAAGGGTTGGATATGTTCTGACTACTCCATCATCTAGAAACTTTAGAGCAGAAAACCCATCAACAGATGTGGAAACCTGAACGTTTGACGACTAGGCATGCATTTTTAAAGACATATGCTCCATTGGGAGCTGGAAAAGTTAAGATTGATTGATCGACTAGCTTTTTTTTACGTCTAACATTGCCGCAAGGACAAATGGGGTTAGCGGGTTGGGGGGGCTAAATGTTTTTTTTTTTTTTAGAGGTGTGTGTAAAAAGTGAATTGTTGTAAGCCGGCGTTGATGTAGTGGCCTAGGGGTGAAACGTCCGTTTCACAATCCTAAGGCAGCCGGTTCGAAAGTTATGGCAACCTACCGTACTACACACTTGCCAAGAAACTAGTACAGCCAAATAGGCGGTTGAAAGAAGCGACGTTCTACAAAGGATATGCTACTTTCTTTTGACATCTATCCGGCAGCCACTCGGTCTTCATTGCCCCTGTAACATTTTCTTCTAGAGCTAAAAGCGTGCAATGGTGGGTGGCAATGTTGCATTCTCATAAGATAACTTCTTCTTCTTACTTTCCGTTTTAAAATATGTTCAGCAGAAAGAGTGGTGTTGTTTCTTCCTTGCCTAGCTGTATTCAACATTTTGGCGCTGCGTATCTTTCCATCACGATCCATGTCTGTTTTTAATGCTAATCATGTTCTGATTACCGTCTTTCTGATGTGGTAATTGGTCTGCGATTAGCTCTGTAAGGAAGTGAATTATTTATATCAGTGTACCTATCAGGTAGGAGCCAGCAGGAATCAAGGAGCCTCACGTCTCCGCTCGTGATCCGGAGAACAGGATGTGCGGCAACGAGGTGGGGATTGACACTATAATTCCCATAGTGATGAGCATATTGATAAATTAACTAAAATTAACGTATTTATACTGGTTTAGAAGACTCTACAGAGTCTGTATACACCATTTGTTTTGGAGGGTGGTTTAACCGACGTGCGAGTCCTTCTTATTAGACTCAAATACTAGAGCTAAGTAGACCCGCAGCCTGTTAGGTGCCATCTATAGCTACTCTTAACAAACCACCTCGCATTGGGCCTCAGCTATTTGGACCCAAGTGCCACCTTCTTATGTACGCATCAAGATGTAAGAAGAGCCACTGTAACCCACTACTTTATTCCTCTTCTTCTTCTTCGGCATCAGACCCGAAAAGGACGTTATGACGATGTGTCGTAGTTTACAGTGAGGCTAGCGATATCTGTGCTTTTCGCCTCGACACATCCGATTTCAGCTGGCTTTTCTAGGTGCTGGGTTTGTCTTCCAACTGCAATCCCTATTCTCTTAGCTAGCCTACACTAGTGCAGCCTGTTTTCAGGGCTGGTACATAAGGATGGAATAGTGTCTCGGCTGCTGACAGCTCATTCACGGCTGCATCTTCTGCCCAGACCAACAACCAAAGAAACGACGTCAAGAGCTTTCACAGTATGAGTAGCCCTGAACATGAACATCATCATCATCATCATCATCATCAACAACAACAACAACCTTTTCGACCATTGTTATTGAATGCCTACAATGGATAAGATTACTCTTTTGTGCGCCCTGAAAAGTCGTTACGTGTCGGATTGCAGTAGCTTTCTTCACACCACGAGCGTGCTGATGAAGGTGAACCGGGGTGATCTAGGTGGTTGTTCTATGCATGGCTTCATCTGCGTGTCGCTCAATACTGCAGGAATCACGTAGATTTTCTACATCGTTACCCAGACTATCATGAATACAGCCCGTTTCCAGGGAAACCTACGTGGAAGTCAGGGGAGAGTTTTAGCCAGTATCTCTTTCTTACCTGACCTTGACTAGCATGTCCGATCAGTATGTTTTGCCTGACCAGACGTTAGTCTCCCTTTTCTTCTCAGACCAATAACATTAAAAAAACTACAGTAACAATTAAATTAATTTACTAAATTAAAAGAAACCTTGGGAAAAAATGCAAATAGCCGTTTATCAGATACGTCATATCATAGATGTCCTCATTGACAGCAGCTTAAAAATTGCTTCAGGGTGAGTGCCAGTGACCTCACTCCCTACCTATCCGTCCGTAACATTAAGTCAGGTACCCATATATAGTTGAGTAGATTGGAGCCTGCCAATATTGAGGATTGAAGCCAGGGCCATTGTTATGAGAGCTAGCGCTGCAGTCGCTGTGTAACTCTGACGTGTATTTACGTTGTATCATTGTTTGAGAAAATAACAGATATCCTATATCGGGAATTCCCATCTCCTGTGTCCAGAGACAGGGCGTGTGCCGCCACATTTCCGAGGTGTGGAGCCATATTTGAGGGTTTTATATATAAACAAATCGATCATTACTGCGTTTATTTCAATTGTTGGGGCTGCTGTGAGGATTTAAATGGCTGAGGAATAAAGGTCTCTATCTGCAGTCGAGGCGACGTGTACAGGCTAGCTTTCAATTTAACCATAGATGGACGTTGTTGTTAGAAGCTACTCTGGTTTAGTTTAGTTAAATGTTGACAACGTGTGTTTGTTAGCAGGTCACAGTTGATATTAATACACCCCAAGTGTACTGAAGAAAATGGACCATGTTCCTCGTGGCTGTAGTGCAATGCAGTTATCCTCAGCAAGTTCACGATCATGGGAGATACAGTGTCGATCCCCTTCCTCTTTCACCAGACTGATGTGATAAGCCTACTTTTAGGAACACGAACGTGGACTTGAAGTGGATTCTTGACCAATATGTTTCACCTGACCCTGATTACTCTTCTCTCCCACCTTGACCAGTATGTTTCACCTGACCCTGATTACTCTTCCCTCCAACCTTGACCAGTATGTTCCACCTGACCATGATTACTCTTCCCTCCCACCTTGACCAGTATGTTTCACCTGACCCTGATTACTCTTCTCTCCCACCTTGACCAGTATGTTCCACCTGACCATGATTACTCTTCTCTCCCACCTTGACCAGTTTGTTTCACCTGACCCTGATTACTCTTCCCTTCCACCTTGACCAGTATGTTTTACCTGACCCTGATTACTCTTCTCTCCCACCTTGACCAGTTTGTTTCACCTGACCCTGATTACTCTTCCCTTCCACCTTGACCAGTATGTTTTACCTGACCCTGATTAGTATGTTTCACCTGACCCTGATTACTCTTTACTTCATTATACTCATACCCTAAATTCCCCACACCCTCCGGAGGTTCTGAATCTGTGCCTCGTTGATCAAGAAACCAGAATCCTAACAGCTCGGCTTTACCCTATATTGTTCTCTAATTGTTAGGAAGTACAACCCTATTTCACGATCCACCTGTGTGTTAGTTGATAATTCCATGCATATCCTTTCACGATCCACCTGTGTGTTAGTTGATAATTCCATGTATATCCTTTCACGATCCACCTGTGTGTTAGTTGATAATTCCATGCATATCCTTTCACGATCCACCTGTGTGTTAGTTGATAATTCCATGTATATCCTTTCACGATCCACCTGTGTGTTAGTTGATAATTCCATGCATATCCTTTCACGATCCACCTGTGTGTTAGTTGATAATTCCATGCATATCCTTTCACGATTCACCTGTGTGTTAGTTGATAATTCCATGCATATCCTTTCACGATCCACCTGTGTGTTAGTTGATAATTCCATGCATATCAAAATACTATTGTAATTGTGAAAACAATATCAACAATTATCATTACAATATATTATAATTCTGAACATGATTCTTGCAATTACATCAATCCACTATTTCATTGGCCTTCCTCTTGCTCTAAAACCCTGATGTCTGTTGTTATAGGTTCGAGAGACTAGAAGATTTGATGTTATTCTTTTCATATGAACATACCCGTTCATTATATTTCTGTCTTTGTATTCGCAGATGGATTTGTTACCGGGTCTACCCCCAACGCTGGATATGGCGGAGTGATTACATATCCTAACATGTATTCGAGAAGACCATTCCATCCTCTGCATCCCTTGTAGAGATACCTGTTTCAGCTATGTTGCAGAAAGAATAGCATTATAACAGAAATCTCTGTTCTGAATTATCTCAGATTCTGAAAGTGGCACTATAGGCAAAGACAAAGGCCGCCGTCCATCGTAGACGATGATGGCATAATTAATTTTGCTAGCGATATTGTTAGTAAGGATTAACTGCGCTACTTTTTATCCTCACTCTCTGGTTTCGAGCCGCCCGACCCCAGTGGCAAGTCAAGAACAAGTCGACTAGGAGCGACTATCAGATGCAGGGGACTCCGCATCAAGCACCCGTGAAAAAGGCGGCGGAGTCTGGAGTCGAACCCACGCCACCTGATCACGAGGCCGACGGCTTAACCACTTCGCCACGGAATCCCCAAGTGGCACTATAAAACATAAGAAAATTGTTACATTCTCGAACTCAAAATCTGTTCTTCAGGCCTTACAAACAGAATATCTCCAAACATCTACAAATTAATTGACCGACTGTCCACCTCCTGTCGGTCGAAAATAGTGTTCCAGTGGATAACTGGGCCTGTCGGAGTCAATGGCAACTGAGGACGCTGATGAACTAGACATAATACATGCAACACTACCATGACCACTTCCCAGTTTCACACTACAGGCCATCGAGCATACCATGAGACACATCTGTAAACAGGAATAGCTAAAACAGTGGGCGTCATCCCAGATTAGCCGAATACATTTTATAAATCAAACAAAGCCAGATGCCCAGGACCGAGCCAAGGAGCTGATAAGAAAGAGACCAGAGTTTGATCTTCAGGCTGAGAACAGGCCCCTCTCAGCAAAGATCTTAATAGAATAGGCCCAATTCGTGAACCAGATTACATAATCACCACCACGAAGAATCAATCGAGAAAATCCTGAACCTGTGCTCAGGGGTAACCGACATGTGAAAACCAGCTGCTCTTCCTGTACCCCAACATACTCTACCCATCACCACAACAACTGAGGAAGACATGTGCTTTTGTCTGGGAGCCGTTTAGTTGTCAAGAGCAGCCAGCTCACAGTTAAATAGACTATATCATCATCATCTTCATCCTCTTCATCATCATCATCATCATCATTTTTCTGTCTCTATAAGCCATGCGTGAAATTGTTCCAACTTTCTGTGGGATTATTTCACTTCTTACTCTATCTCTTCTAATGACCTTCATTGCTTTTCGCAGGCATCTCAATTCACACGTTGTCATCTTTCATTCTTGTGTCAAGGTCAGAGTCCATGTCTGATACTGATAGCAGAACGTTGATGTGTTTGACGTTTGCATTTTTGACTCCCATGAAATGCTGGGAGGTCTCAGAAATAGTGATTGAATAGTGATTAAAATGTGGTAGTAGAGAATCTCTTGTTATAAATCAATGTGATATATTCATTATTTTACGGTGTTACAATACATTTTAAGAACGTCACAAAAGAATCTTCAATGAAATGTGCTCTGAGGTTGAACAGTTTGGAAATCTTTGCTCTAAATGAACAATTTACTATTTGAAATAAAAGCTAAATAAAAAGCAACAAGATGTATTAAGAACGTTCTATCAAAGCGTTTGTGACATGACTCATGATTAAGAAAGGTTTTAACCCAGCGTTTGTGATCCGACTTAAAATTAAGATATTCAAAAAGATTGTGATTTTAATGAGAATTAATATGATTCCATGCTCATACATTTAGACTTTATGAAGCACAATGCCTCTTCTGTAGACCACTGATTACAGGAAGTCTGGAAAAAATCACTTTGTATTGCCTTGCAACAGAACGGGATAGGAGACTAACGTCGGTCGGACATGACATGCTGATCAGACAATGTTAGTTCGAGTTAGCTGAACATAGTAACCAAGCCCCTACCTCACTGATGACATTCTCTACGGAAACAGGCTTTCTCATGGTAGTCTGGCTGACGAGGGATCGATGTGATCCTAGTAGTAGTGAGCTACACACGAATGAAGTCCAGCATAGCACAACAGCCTGGAGAATCCAGGACCACCTTCATCGCCACGCTTTGGATGTGAAGAAAGCTACCGTAACCCGCCACCTTACGCCCTATTTAGGGAGAACAAAAAAGTAAACTTACTCCTTATGGACATTCAACAACAACAACAACCCATACAGTAGTGGTTTCTGCATTCATGTGTTTGCAATTATCAATTTACTAACCTAACGCGCAAATCTGAGTACTAATATTATCAATTTACTAACCTAACGCGCAAATCTCTGTACTCATATTATCAATTTACTAACCTAACGCGCAAATCTCAGTACTCATATTATCAATTTACTAACCTAACGCGCAAATCTGAGTACTCATATTATCAATTTACTAACCTAACGCGCAAATCTCTGTACTCATATTATCAATTTACTAACCTAACGCGCAAATCTGAGTACTCATATTATCAATTTACTAACCTAACGCGCAAATCTCAGTACTCATATTATCAATTTACTAATCCAACGCGCAAATCTCTGTACTCATATATTTTACGACATCCCTGATAAATGTCATAAGGTCTATTCTTTCATGCTCAGTAAAGTGCCCCAGAATACACAGCATTAAAGATAAGAAAGAACAAACATAACGGCCAATTAGATTTCAAGAACAGCAACAACAAAACCTCAACCCAAACGAAGGGGTGGATGTTGTACCCCCAATGCACCAAAGCGTAGATTCGCCACTGCTTTCCACTCACCGCCAGAGTGATAAATTTGTCTGGAATGTTCAAACCGCTGTATTGAGATCGTGAACTAATTGGTTTATTATTTCACATATTCTTCCTACTCTGAACGGTACAGAACAATAAGATTGCTGCAGTTATATATCGTCCTTTATCATAGCAGACTGTCGGTATTATTGTAGATCTCCTGCTTCCCGTGGTAAAGGTACTGGTATCGCACCCCACCCAATGTTTTTTTAAATGCGCTAAGTCGGCCTGGATGATGTTGTTGTTGCTGTTATTGTTGTTATTTTTGGAATGCACACAATAAGTAAGTTTACTCTTTTTGTGCGCCCTGCAAATGGTGTTACGTGGCGGGTTGTTGTAGCTTTTCTCGCATCCCGAGTGTGCTGATGAAGTTGGACCGCTGTCCTCCTGATGGTTGTACTATGCTTGGCTACATCTGGGGGACGCTCACTACTATGGGGATCACGTCAATCCACATATCGTCAACCAGACTGCCTTGAAAACAGCCTGTTTCCAAGGAACGCTACATGGGAGAGAGAAAGTAGCTGCAAATTGGAGCCTGGCTCGCTGTTAGAAATGTCAAAGTAGAAATGTAGACAACGTGCCACACCATCTCATAAAGCATTGATGGCTAATACAATGTTTTATCCCCTATAGCAATGTCTGGTGTGATGTGAGATAACCGTACATGGACGAGAGAGCATTGTTTCTGAGAGCTTTCTTTTCAACACAGAACGGTTAAGAGTTATAACAATGAGTTATCAGGGTCAGACGAAACATACTAATCAAGATAAAGGCTAAAACATCACGTCCTTGTTATGCTCTTGGAAACAAAATGTGTCACAGCAATCTGGTCAACGAGGCAGGAATCGACAGCGTGATCACTATGGCATTGCACTACAGCCAGAAAGAAATGTAAGAAGCGGCACTTTAATATCCTACAAAATAAAAGTTGTTAAGAGTTGCTCAATCCAGCATGGGTAGCTTCGAACGACAACAACAACAGCAAAAAACAAAAGCAATAACAACAACAGCAACAAATACAACAACAGCAACAACAACAGTGACACTAACAACAATACCAACAACAACAACATCACAGACAGTTATTCCTCACTCATAGACGCGTTTCCTTGTTGTGCTCCAATGGCAGCAACGGGCCAATGGCGCAGTTTTAATTTCTTACAAGAGACGCCTGTTCCAGCATTTTTGTTTACTCTTTTAGTTGAGTCATCTGTACAACTCATTTTTGCATGAGGGTGTTTACTGTTCTATCTATTAGGCATTATTGTTGCATTTAAGGACATGCTCCGTAAGGAGCAGTTGTGATATTCTTTTCTCACCAGTAAGAGGCTCTTTCATTTAAATACAGGAAATACGCAGAAATCTGGTACTTTTGTCCCACAATCATAACAAAACACAAAAGAAACTTCATAGGGTGAAAGAACAATCAACCAAATTGGGACTGAATACTAACATGAAGACAAACAAGTTTCTTAAACTCAACACTATCAGCAAAGAACCACTCGCGCTTGAAGGAGAGCAGTTTGAAGAATTGGAAACCTTTACCAATGTGGGCAGTACAATTGACACTTCAGGAAGTACAGATACAGATGTAAGGACCAGCACTGGAAAGGCCTAAATGATTTTCTGACACTAAACAACATATGGAGATCCAGAAAAAACCCATTTTCGCACCAAAGTTAGAATATTCAACGCCAATGCCAAGTCGGTGCTGCTGTATGGAGCGAATACACTGAGAATGATCAAAGCAATACAGGGAAGACCCCATTCCTTCGTTACCAAAAGTTTAGTTCATCCCGTGACCCATCAGGTCGTTGGGGCACACATGAAGACACTCCCAAAATCCCACGCCATCCCTTTCTGTCTGTCGCCGCCTGTCGTATCTCACCGGGACGAAGGCCTGACCCCTCAGTGATGTTGTCCACCCATCTCTTCCTTGTACGTCCTCGTGGTCTCTGTCCCGGTACGGAACCAAAGAGTATCGAGTTGGTAATTCCGTTTGACCTCGCGACGTTCCCGTACCGGGCCATCTTTCGTCTTTTGATAGCTGTGAACAGATCTTTAAAAGGACCAATAGCGTCTTCAACTCTCTGACGTATTTCTACGTTCGTGACACGATCTTTATATGTAACACTTAGGAGTTTTCTATAGCACCTCATTTCCATTGCATGTTAGGAAAATAAAAAAGGCATAAGCTGGCACGACACGTTGAATAATGAAGACCTATAGGAAAAGAGCCAACAACAGCAACTGGAAGAGGAAATTAAACGAAGAAAATGGAACTGGGCGGCATATTAGGTGCGGAAGGTAGCGTCCAACATAGCCAGACCGGCTTTTACATGAATCCTCGAGGGAAGAGAAAAGAAAGGTAGACCAAAACGATATAAAGAGAAGAGAATGTGATAAGGAACTAAGATTAAATAAATAGACCCGGAGAGAGGCAGAAATAGAAGGTAAGTACAATGTTTGCTGACGAGACGTTGTCAATTTTCTATGCACCGAGGACAGGCTTCGATTAATTGATTGAATAACCAGGGACAACAAAATTTTATCGCAAGGCGGACCATCAATATCGACATTGGTCCATGGACGCTGTTAATTACCTCTCATCTGTCTCGCAGAAATGCCTCCCTGGCTACCTCACTGGCTACCTCACTGGCTACCCCACTGGCTACCTCACAGAAAATGGCCTGGCCAGGGAAGGTTAAGTTGAGTCTGGCAAACCTCGCTTTCCTAAATATAATATTGCCAATATTAATACTACAAACACTACAAATACATGGATCATGGATTTATTATATCCTGGATAGGATAAATCCAAATGTAGTGTTGGGGCCTATGCTCCACACATTGTAGCACAGTCTTCTTCTTCTTTGTCTTCTTCTTCTTATTGGAATTTAAATATTATTATTATTATTCTTTTATTATTGTTATATCCTTTTGGCCAGCAATAACAACAGTAACAAAATTTTAACAATAACAGTACCCAAATTAGCAACATAAACTGCAACAACAACATCAAGAACAAAAATAACTAACAGTAATAACAACAGCAACAACAACAGTAACAACCACAGTAGCAAGAGAATTAACAACAATATTGTCCACACCAGCAACAAAAACTATAACAACAATTTCCTCATCAGCAACATAAATTACAACAACAATAGCAGGAATAACAATATAATTAACAGCAATAACAACAGCAACATAAACTACAACAACAGCAACAACAACAGTAACATAAGCATTGACAACAACAATATCTACATCAGCAACATAAACAACGGGAAGAACACCATCAACATGAACAACAACAACAGCAGCAACAGAAACTACAACAGTAACATCAACAGAAACTACAACATTAACAAGAACAGTATTCACATTATCAACTTAAATTACAACAATAACAACACAAATATCTGACTAGATAGCAAACAAAAATATAACGGAAAAATAAATGTATTAGTTTGGAAAGACATAACAAATCGGAAAATGAACAGCCAATAACAACAGCAACAAAAACAGTAACAACAACAGCAACAACAGCATTAACAATAATATTAACACCATCAGCAGCATAAATAATAACAACAATATCCCATCAGCAAACATAAGTTACAGCAACAAAAGCAAGACCCATACAAAATATACAGTAGTAACAATAGAAAGATCAACTGCAACAGCCGCAATGACAACAGTAACGAACATCACCAACAACAACAATATCTACATCAACGACATTAACTGCAACAGCAAAACCTGCAACAACAATAACAACAATATCCACATGAATAACATAAACTACGAACAACAGCAGCAAGAACAACATCAACATAAACTACAACAGCAATACCACCAGTAACAACAACAATAACAACAATATCCACATCAGCATCATAAACTACAACAACAACAGAAAGAGCAGCAGCAACAACAACAATATCTAAATCAGAAACAAAAACTGCAACAACAACAACAGCAACAACAACAACATTAGCAACAACAATATCCACATCAGAAACAGAAACCACAACAACAGTAGCAAAAAAAACCCAATAAAATTAACAACAATAACAACAGCAACATTAACTACAGCAACAACCGTATTAGTAACAACATGATTAACAGCAACAATATCTACATCGTCAGAATAAATTAGAACAATAACAACAAAAATATCTGACTAAATAGAAAAAAAAACTAAAACTGCAAATTAAACATATTATATTCAGAAGACATAACAAATCAACAACAATGATTATTCTGTGCGTGCAGCATTACGCGCATTACAGCTTTCTTTCCTTAAAGGTTATGACATCCCATGAGGAAGTGCAGCGTTCGTGAGTACGCGGGGAAGCGGAAGGGAAGCAGCCATTATATATAACCGAAATATAAGTCAACCCCTGTCCCCTAATCCGGCAAGCTTCGACAGTTTTCATTCTGGTTTGTCTGGTGCCAATTTGCACCCAGAATGTCATGCTTGTGATAAAGATATTTAAACCTAATAAAGGACACGAAACGTGCTGTGACACTGCCTTATGTGCAAACTAGTAATATTAAAATAATCACCAATATTGTGCATGACTTCAGTGTATGTTCACCTATATCCAGATTACGTTTGATGACAATAATACTACAATAACAATACGTAATAAAAAGCCGACGGGCTACGGTAGTTAAATTTTGGAAGAAAGAAACAATTTGCGAATCACAATAATAATAAGGATGTAACGAAACATATCACGCAATAACTTCCTCTGTCAGGTACCAGGTACACGCAATGAGCAATGTTTTCCTCGCTCGACGCGAACTCCATTTCATTTCTGTGACTTTTGTTAATAACTACTCCCCTGCGTGAGTTATGGGGACCCGTTATTGTGGATTGAACAAGTAAATTTGGGAAAAACCCCGTTTTTCAGTGCAAGCTTTTATGTATGCGAAGACATGCTTTATTTGGTTTGTGGGACTACAAGAATTGTGATTTGTTTAAACATATTTTGGTGTTTATTTGGTGAATTGGTGTAGCTACGTTTTGTTTTATTTATTCATTGGTGTTTTGTTCTTTTAATGACAAGTTTAAGGTGCACATCTCAGCCTTTCATCACTTGATCACGAACATTTCTCGTTTTGAAAATTGAAGATTTCAAGTCGGTCACCATTCATTGCTGACTTTAGTCTTTGATAAATTATTATTTTTCGTGCCGATTTCTTCACCTGCGTCATCTTCGATGTTTACTTCGTGTAAATGAACGTGTTTTTAAGTACTAACGCGACTTTAAGTAACTTATCTTGCAGACGATGCGAATACATAAAAAAACAATAATCTTTGAATGCCGACTTCACGATCCATCACAATTTGATATAATAACAAGTCGCACAAATAAAGGCAGTTTACATAATTTCCGCTCTTTAGGTTATGGGAAAGTTGGTTAAAATAGGAGAAATAGAAGTCCACGCAAACGGACAACGATCATGTCACGTTAAATAAAAGCAGGAAAAAATAGAATTATTGAAAGATGTTGTGTATGTTATTCACAGAATGTTACTGGGGCTCGAAAGGGAAGTATTAACGTTGCAAACCTGCCAAGCGTGTCGTAGGAGGCGACTAGGGAGGGTCGGGAATGGTGTCTTAGATTTCACAAATCCATAAATCAATCAACCAATCTATCTATCAATCAAAGCACGCCGTTACTCTCGATGCATTGGTCATTGACAACATCTCGTTACCAAATACGGTACTTGGCTGCTATTTCTGCCTCTCTCCAGATGTATCCACTAGATCTTAGTTACTTCTCACATCCTCTTCTCCATGTTTTTTTAAAATCTACCTCTCTCATTCTCTGACCCTGAGGATTCCATGTAAAAGCATATCTGGCTATGTTGAATGTTGCCATGTTTAGCGTATGCCCCCTTCAATTCCCATTGTCTTCGCTTAGTTTGATGTTCCAGTGGTTGTTGTTGGTTAATCTCCCATGTCTTCATTCCTCACCATGCCTGCCACTGTATGCACATTGTCTTTCGCAGGCATCTGTTAACGAAGGACTGGAGTCTTTCGTGTATGGTCTTGATCGTTCTCCGTGTCCCCGCTCCATACCGAGTTGACACCGATTTGACACTGGCAATGCATATTTTAACTTGATTTCTCAGGATCTCCATATATTGTTTAGTGTCAGGAACGCCCCTCTTGCCTTTCCAATTCTGATCTTTATATCTGCATCTGTACCTCCTGTTGTGTACTTCTTCCAACGTCCCTCCATCCAACACAATTGGTTCTTTGTTAGTCCTGCTTAGTTTAATGAGCTTGGTTTTGTTCATGTTGATATTCAGTCCCAATGTGTCTGATTGTTTTCTCGCCCAATCAAGTTTCTCTTGAATTTGGCTAGGAATGAGTGACAAAAGTTTAAGATCATCTGAGTAGGCCAGGTTCTCCAAGTGTGACATTAGTGTCAACTGAACAGTTCTTTTCTCTCGATTGGTGTCTTCATTATCCAATCTATAACCAATAACAATTTTTAAAAGTTCGTTGCTCTTTGCAGACGATGATGACCCCATCACCAGGCAGTTATTGTCTTGGTGATGTAACTTCCGCTGTATTTGGATTATAGTGAAGACAAAAAATTGGGCTGGTCTTCAACTTGACTCTCTCGTCCCGAGCTATTTTGAGGAGCCGGTGGCAAGACGACTATTCGAAATCCTGGAGGTAAATCACGATACAGGTACTCTGGTCTTACCTCTCTTGAGATCTGGATTCGCTTGAAATTTGCCGGATTTGACTTTTTTGTTCGTCCTTTTGAAAAGCGGATGATTTAAACAAGAGATGACAGAGCGAGAGCAGAGATCATTGTCTCATTCATGTTTGCACCCCAAAGCTGTCACTGAGTGTCCTTTCATGCACAACTTTACTAACTGTAGCTTCGTACGTATTCATCTTGGACAGTTGGAGGGTTTAACCACAGAAACGGGACGATGAGGCTAACTTCTGGTCAGGCAAAACACACTGATCAAACAATGTTAGCCAGGGTCGTGAGAAATATTCTGGCCAAGACCTTCACCTGACCTACTCGTTGGTAGTCCTGGAAACGGGCTGTTGTTGAGGACAACAGTCTGGCTAACAAGGTGTGGTTTGATGTGACCACCGTAGTAGTGAGTGACACGCAGATGAAGCCAAACATTGTACATCAGGTGCCAAAAAGCAAATGCAATTGCATATAAGCTGTCACCGTTATTGAAACACCCTAACATAAACATGTCATACCAGCTGTCACCATTATTGAAACACCCTTACATAAACATGTCATACCAGCTGTCACCGTTATTGAAACACCCTAACATAAACATGTCCACAACAAGAATGCTAATCAACAGTATATTTATGTCAACTCTCTGCTACTAGTGCCAAACGTGGACATTAACAACAATCTCTAGAAAGAAAGATCACGACATGTGAGATAAAAAGCCTCAGAAAAATAATCAGTGTAACAAGGTTGGATAGAATGCGGAATGACGATTTGAGAACACTAGTTGAAGCAAGACCCTGCACTGAATTTATGAGAAGAAGAGAATCAAGTGGTTCAGTCACCTAATGAGAATGCACGCTGATCAACTATCCCCGTGTGCCACAAACGGGGATCGGATTGTCGCAACCGTGGCAGATCGAGAAGGAGATGGATAGGAAATGGTGCGGTTATTCTAAATCGTCTTGGGGTAACGGCTACTTCAGCAATGCTTTGGTCCCGGACAGAAAGCTACTGCTTCCCACGTCGACTCCCGACACAAGTTGATAAGACAAACCAAGACAAGACAGGATATGACAGAACAGGACAGGATTGGACAAGACAGGATATGACAGGATAGGACAGGATTGGACAAGACAAGAAAGGACAGTACAGGACAGGATTGGACAAGACAGGATATGACAGGACAGGACAGGACAGGATTGGATAAGACAAGACAGGACGGTACAGGACGGGATAGGACAAGATTAGATAAGACAAGTCAGGACATGATAGGACAATGTTAAGGAAAGATAGGGTAGTTGGAGACAAGACTAAGGGAGGTGGCGTTTTATTATACTGTATAAATTCTGTTAATATAACGATCAAAGATGATTTTTCATGTGGTAACAATAATGAAAGTGTATGGGGAGAAATTGAAAGTGGGGGTAAAAAAACAGTGATTGAAGTGTGCTATAGATGTCCATTAAGTCAAAAAGAGGAAGATGAGGAGATGAGTAGTAACATATCAAAGGCAAGTGAAGGGAAATTATTATTAATGAGAGATTTCAACTTTCCAGAAATAAAATGGGATATGGTAGAAGCACTTAAAGAGTCATAACCTTTTGTTAAGTGCATAACAGACAATTTTTTAATTCAACATGTCGAAGCAGCCACCACAGGCAAAAACGCACTTGACCTAGTTTTTACTACAGAGGAAAATGTGATTGAAAACGTTACCGTTGTGGAACTGTTTGGCTCAAGTGACCATCAAATCATCCGTCTGGATCTTATTGCAGGGAAAGAAGTAAACATAAACACGCGAACATACGACTACTCAAAGGCATATGTTAAGAGGATGAAAGAGGCAGCGAACCACATAATCTGGAAAGATATTGTCCTAGGAACAGAAGTTGAACAGGAGTGGGAGAGTTTTAAAACAGTTCTAGAAACGCTAAAAGAGGAATGTGTTCCATGTATGGAGGTAAACCCCAAGCATAAAAAGTGGATAACTAGATTCGTAGCTAAATGCAGAAGAGCTAAAAATAAAGCATGGAAAAAATATATAGATGCAGGTAAACAAAAGAAACATATTTAAAATATTTGGACAAGCAGAACATATCTCAAAAAGCGAGTACAACAGCAAAAATAGACTGCGAAAAAAAAAACATGCTCAGGGGATCAAGACTGATAGTAAAAGCTTCTTCCCTTATGTTAGAAATAAACAAAGAACGAAAGCCAAAGTAGGCCCTTTCATAGATAGTACAGGGAAAATAATAAGTGAGAATAGGGAGGCAGCTAATCTACTCAATCAGTACTTTGGCACATTCTACACAAAAGTGGACTGCTCCAAGATTCCAGAGCCTATAGATATTTTTCAAAGAGACATGGATACAGCGGGATTAAGGTCAGTCTGTATTACAGAGGAAATGGTTTTTAAAAAATTGGAGGGGTTGAAAGTGGATAAATGTCCAGGTCAAGATGGTATTCATCTAAAATTTATGTTTAAAATTAGAGATAAACTAGCAAAACCATTGGCTATATTATGTTTTCAATCACTTGCAAAAGGGATTGTTCCACGGAATTGGAAAGATGCAGGAGTGATTCCCTTATTCAAAAATGGCAAAAAATCAGATCCAGCAAATTATAGACCGCTGAGTTTAACGAGCATAGTCTGTAAATTGATAGAGTCAATAATAAAAAAACAACTTTGTAATGCATTTAGACAAATTTAATCTAATTAGAAATAGTCAGCATGGGTTTACTAGAGGGAGATCATGCTTAACAACTCTAATAAAATTCATAGAGGAAGTTACTAAAATCATAGATAAAGGGGAGCCAGTTGGCATTATTTATCTAGATTTTGCAAAGATTGTTTCGAAAGTTAAAATTACATGGAATAGATGGAGAAGTTGCAAAATGGATTGAAAATTGATTAACGGGAAGAAGGCAGAGAGTGGGCATAAATAAGGAGTATTCTGAGTGGTGTGAAGTGAAAAGTGGAATTCCACAGGGCTCGGTTTTGGGACCAATTTTGTTCTTGATATGTATGTATATATATATAATGATTTGGACATTGATATGGGATCCATGATTGCAAAATTTGCCGAGGAAACAAAACTATGCGGCAGTGTCTCATCTAAAGCAGAAGTGGATATATTGAGTTCGGATTTAGATACAATTCGAGAATGGTCTGTAAGTTGGCAAATGGAGTTTAATGTAGATAAATGTACAGTCATCCACATGGGTAAATCCAATGTGGAACATAATTACAGAATGGGAGAGAACAATATGAGAAAGATAGATATGGAAAGGGACCTAGGGGTTATAATTGATCATACAGAAAAGGTTAGTGAGCAAGTTCAAGTAGCAGTAAAAAAGGCAAATGCAATGTTAGGTATGATCAAAAGAAATATTAAACATAGGAGCAAGGAAGTGATAGTCAAACTGTATAAAGCATTAGTTAGACCTAGATTGGAGTACTGTGTACGGGTGTGGAGTCCTTATCATAGAGGGGATATAAACATGCTGAAAAGAATACAAAAAAGAGCGACAAAGATGATAATGGGATTCCAGAATTGCAGTTATGAGGAAAGACTCAGAAAAACCGGCCTATAGTGTCTAGAAGAGAGAAGAATCCGTGGTGACTTAATACAGGTTTATAAGATAATCAGAGGAATCGATAAATTAGACTATAACAAGTTTTCTAAAATACAGCCACCCACAATAACAAGAGGGCATAGCTACAAGTTGACTAAAGAGAGGTCTAGATTTGATATTAGTAAATATTTTTTTAGTCAGAGAGTGGTGTCTGCTTCGAATGCATTGCCATGGGAGGTAGTGGAGGCAAGGACAGTTAATGCATTTAAGAATAAATTGGATGCGCATAGCTTTTAGAGCAAGGTGATGTAAATAAAACTGGTTGTATACATACTGCAGGGTCTTCTAAACCAGTATAAAGACGTTAAGTTATGTTAAGACAAGGCAGGACAGTACAGGATAGAATAAGACAAAACAAGACAAGACAGGACCTGATAGGACGGGAGATGACAGGACAAAATAAGACAAGACAGGACATGACATAATAGGACAAACCATATATATACAGCAACATGTAACCACAAACGACAGTATGCTGTAGGATTCACAAACAACAATGAAAAACAAGATACATTTAAAGTTACGCTATCAAATATGTATCACGTGTTACTATAACTAAAATAGACAGAAAATGCAGAAGACCAATGGAAACAGGTAAAACAAAAAACTACAACAAAGGTCAAAGAAAGACAAATCAATCAGTCAGATTTGAATGGCAGCAAAACCAGAAATTGTAGGACATACGGTTAGGAAAATAAACACGAATAAACAGTGAAATAAAACAGAGCTTCAGAAAAGATAATAGATAATGTATTGTTGAGTTGGCAAGACATGTAGAGAAAGCAGTTGAACAGGGAAACATGAAAGACTTATTTAACAGAACGTGGAAACTAGTAAACGGCTTTATTACAGAGAAAGAAGAATTTTTTTTGGGGGGGGGGGGGGGTGGCCGGGGGGCAATGAAAATAAGCAGACGACTATATGGGCCAAGCATTCTGAGAAATGTTTAAATAGAACAGCTTCACAAGGTTGCCAGTCAACAGAAACCGGACTGTAAGCTAATTGTGAGAAACGTTCAAATAGACCAGCTTCACAAAAATGTCCGGACATTTAGTTGACCGAAACAAAGCTGTTGGCTAATTGTGAGAAACGTTCAAATAGACCAGCTTCACAAAAATGTCCGGACATTTAGTTGACCGAAACGAAGCTGTTGGCTAATTGTGAGAAACGTTCAAATAGACCAGCTTCACAAAAATGTCCGGACATTTAGTTGACCGAAACGAAGCTGTTGGCTAATTGTGAGAAACGTTCAAATAGACCAGCTTCCCAAAAATGTCCGGACATTTAGTTGACCGAAACGAAGCTGTTGGCTAATTGTGAAAAACATTCAAATAGACCAGCTTCACAAGATTGTCGGACATTTACTCAACAGAAACGAAGCTGTTGGCTAATTGTGAGAAACGTTCAAATAGACCAGCTTCACAAGATTGTCGGACATTTACTCAACATAAACGAAGCTGTTGGCTAATTGTGAGAAACGTTCAAATAGACCAGCTTCACAAGATTGTCGGACATTTACTCAACAGAAACGAAGCTGTTGGCTAATTGTAAAAAACGTTCAAAT
This sequence comes from Ariolimax columbianus, assembly GCA_036924085.1. Classification (NCBI taxonomy): domain Eukaryota; kingdom Metazoa; phylum Mollusca; class Gastropoda; order Stylommatophora; family Arionidae; genus Ariolimax; species Ariolimax columbianus. The sequence continues at coordinate 47,456,904 of JAVGWX010000008.1, read as the reverse complement.
AGACCAGCTTCACAAGATTGTCGGACATTTACTCAACAGAAACGAAGCTGTTGGCTAATTGTGAGAAACGTTCAAATAGACCAGCTTCACAAAAATGTCCGGACATTTATTCGACCGAAACGGACCTGTTGGCTAATTGTGAGAAACAAAGCAAGGAAGAAATCAAGAAAGACAAAATGCTTCAGACAGATCCATTGATATACGTAGTACCTGAGCAGAAGCAATTGAAGTATTCATCAACACTTCAGTAGAGATGTTATAGACATGACTTGGCAATGTCTAGGACAGAGAAGAAATGACAGCATTATGTGAAGAAGACTATCTATCAAGTTTCCACAAAAAACATAATCTGCGACAATGTAGATAATATATTATCGGTGCCTGGAGTAAAGTTGAAAAGAAAGAATACATCAAAGAATAAAAGTTCAGTTCAGTTCAAGTGCAATCTTCGCATCGAAGGTCGGCTCCAATGTATCTCCAATATACTGTATCTCTTGCCGTAATGGTGATATCTGACAGGCTTTTCCCCGTCCATCTCATGATGTTATCCATCCATACATATCGTTGTCTGCCTCTTGGGCAACTGCCTTCCCCCCTGTCCCCTAGTATGGTCTTCGACAAAGAATCGTGTCTTGTTATATGACAGAAATATGTTTGCTGTCTAAGCTTGATTTCGGCAATTAATTCTCATCTCACCCGAATTATTTTCAATACCTCCACATTTGTTTTCTTCTGTTGCCACGAAATGCGACCTAACCTTCCATATTCCCACATTTCGAAAGATTAAAAGAGGCACATTAGGTCATGTGCAGACCATACAGCTACACTGAGAGTAATAGTTGATCAATTTTATTGAATGGAACTCATAACGTTAAATGGTATTCGTGTAGTATGAAATGGGATTCCACGAACAATCCACCAACAATCCATGAAAATTTTTTCATATTTTCACTGGTCCACGAACAATCTTTCATATTTTTACCGAACCATGAACAATTTTTTACATTTTCACCGGACCACGAAATATTTTTTATATTTTCACTGGTCCAGGAACAATTTTTCATATTTTCACTGGTCCACGAACATTTTTCATATTTTCCCTGGTCCACGAACAATTATTCATGTTTTCCCAGGTCCACTAACAATTGTTCATATATTCACCGAACCACGAAACATGTTTCCTCTTTTCACCGGTCCACGAATAATATTTCATATTTTCACCTGTCCCTAAGTGCAAAAATGGTGGAAAACCCTAGTAAAGTACACACACCAAGGAAATGAATCAGGGATGTCATTGGTACAGATGGACATGAATCATGGATGTCACTGGTACAGATGGACATGAATCAGGGATGTCACTGATACAGATGGACATGAATCATGGATGTCACTGGTACAGATGGACATGAATCAGGGATGTCACTGGTACAGATGGACATGAATCAGGGATGACACTGGTACAGATTGACATGAATTAGGGATGTCACTGGTACAGATGGACATGAATCAGGGATGTCACTGGTACAGATGGACATGAATCATGGATGTCACTGGTACAGATGGACATGAATCAGAGATGTCACTGGTACAGATGGACATGAATCAGAGATGTCACTGGTACAGATGGACAAGAATCATGGATGTCACTGGTACAGATGGACATGAATCAAGGAGTACGTTGTGACACTGGAGCAGATGGTATGAATCAAGGAGTACGTTGTGACACTGGAGCAGATGGTATGAATCAAGGAGTACGTTGTGACACTGGAGCAGATGGTATGAATCAGGGAGTACGTTGTGACACTGGAGCAGATGGTATGAATCAAGGAGTACGTTGTGACACTGGAGCAGATGGTATGAATCAAGGAGTACGTTGTGACACTGGAGCAGATGGTATGAATCAAGGAGTACGTTGTGACACTGGAGCAGATGGTATGAATCAAGGAGTACGTGGTGACACTGGAGCAGATGGTATGAATCAAGGAGTACGTGGTGACACTGAAGCAGATGGTATGAATCAGGGAATACGTGGTGACACTGGAGCAGATGGTATGAATCAGGGAGTACGTGGTGACACTGGAGCAGATGGTATGAATAAATGAGTACGTGGAGGACACTGGAGCAGATGGCCCAGTATGGGAGGAATTGGCATGTAGTGGTTGAAGATCTGTGTCCCACAGAGAGCTGAAAGGTTTTGATTGATTGAAATATGCTGTTACTGCTACTAAGGAAGGTTCTGCATGGTGATGGCAACCTCAACTTCTAAAAAATGCATGCAGAAATTACAAATATTACACAATGCTTCAGCGCAGACATCTTTCATCACGACAACAGTGGTAGACCATACTTCTTCGGGAATTAAGCAAATTATGATTTATTCAAAACTTCTCTTATCTGAAACTTTACTTTTTAAGTGCGATATTTGACAGGCAGCGATTATGCATTGGCTATTTTTAAATCCTGCGGCCAAACAGCAAGAGAGATCTGGAAAAACAAAATGGAAAGCTTCAACCTGGACATAGAAGGGAACAAGCTATGGAAGCTAGTCAGAGACATGAATGACGAAACCCCTTCAAACAAACAAATTACCATCAAGCAGGGCGAAAACTTGCTCACTGGTAAAAAAGCCGCAAACGCTTTTGTCGATCACTATGCCAGAGCAAAACACATCGAGGTCCCTGCAGATAAGCATACAGACACTAGCGAAGAGCTAAAGGGGCACGACAACATGAATACGGCTCCTGAAGAGCACATGATGGCCAATATAACAATGCGCGAAATGGAAGAGGCTATGAGAACATTAAAGAAAAGGAAATCTCCCGGAAAAGACGGGATAACAAACGATATGCTGATCTGGCTGTGCCAAACAGCGAAGAGGAAACTGCTATCGGTCCTGAACCAAAGCTGGAAAAGGGGAATTGTACCCCAGGCATGGAAAGACGCAATACTGGTACCAGTACCAAAAACAGGAAAGGACAAAACAGATCCAAATGGATACAGGCCCATCAGCCTACTGAGCTGTGTCGGCAAGCTGATGGAACGGATGATAAACACCAGACTGATGTGGCATCTGGAAGAAAAACGAATACTAATTCCACAGCAAGCCGGCTTTAGACAGCACAGATCCACTGAGGACCAGGTCACCCTCATAGCCCAGGAGATAGAAGATGCCTACCAGGCACAGAAACACACAGTAGCTATTTGGGTTAATCTGGAAAAGGCATTTGACAAAGTCTGGAAAGACGGACTTAGAATCAAGCTAAGAAGAAGTGATGTTTGTGGGAAAATGTTCAAGTGGATCAACCACTACCTCAAACAAAGAACGGCCAGAGTCCAAGTACAAGGGCAGATGAGCAAAAAGGTGACACTCGAGCAGGGAGTACCCCAAGGGGGAGTATTGTCACCCACCCTCTTCCTGGTATATATAAACGACATTACAGAGAATATACCAAGGAGAGTCCATAGCTCAATGTTTGCAGACAATCTGGCTATGTGGACCTCTGAAAAGAATCTCACCATAGCAAGAAATCGGATGCAGACGGCCCTAACATCACTGGAAGAGTGGGCGAACTCATGGCTGGTCAAAATAAACGAGGAGAAAACCACATGCACAATATTCTCGCTGTCATTAAAACCCCAAAATACCAAATTAAGTCTAAATGGCAAATTCCTGCAGCCAAACGACAACCCAACCTATCTGGGAGTCACATTTGATCGGCGCATGACATGGAAAAGTCAGATCGAGAGAAACCGAATGAGAGCCAGAGAAAGAATGGCAATCATGAGGAAACTTGCTGGCACAAACTGGCAGCAGACGAAGGCATACTAAAGAAACTGTACACTGGAAGAGTGAGACCAGTGCTCGAGTATGGCATTGCGGCATGGACAACAGCAGCAAAGGCGAACTTCGATAAAGTTAACAAACTTCAAAACCAAGCCATGAGAATTATAACAGGAGGCATGAAGTCAACGCCAATTATAGAACTTGAAAAGATTACAAAACTGCAATCAATGACCGATAGAAGAGACTGCAGAGCCCAGCTGCAGTCAGAGAAACTCCGAAGACTGACTGACCATCCAATGCACCAGAGACTAAACAATTTGGGAAATGGGAAACTAAAGCGGAGAAACTTTGCAGAAATAGCCAAAGCAAAGTTGCACGAAGATCCCATAAACGCACTAACAACACCAAAACCCATCACTACTGTACGAAAACCTACCTGGAGGCAGGATATATTTCCAGAGGTGGTAGAAAATATACCAGGTATTGTAAACAAAAACTGCCAGACTGAAAAAGAAAAGAGAGATACTACCCTAAGCTTCATATCGAAAAGCTACCCAAGCATGGACTGGACCCATGCATACACCGACGGTTCTGTAACAAACACTACACAGAACGGAGGGGCAGGAGCATTCCTGAACCTACCAAATGGCAGAAAAGTAACACTGTCATTCGCTACTGGTAAGTACACAAGCAATTTCAGAGCGGAGGCAGAGGCACTGAGGGCGGCAGTGGAAGAAATGGTGACACACAACGAAAATGAAAGCCATATAGTCCTGCTTACAGATGCTCTCGCCGTAGTCACAGCGCTAAAAAGCCAGAAAAATACTGAGCTTAATGACTTAAGAGCAGCACTCTGCAAACTGTGCCAGCTGTCCGCACCAAAAAAGGTAGTGGTACAGTGGGTCCCATCACACTGCAACATCTAAGGAAACGAGGAGGCAGACAGACTGGCAAAAGAAGGTGCAAGACTACCACAAACAGATACTAGTATGACGTACGAATAGTCAAAACGGCTTATCAAAGCCAGATACATGACCAAATGGGAAACCGAACATACTGGTTACACCAAAAACGATGCCTATTACCAGTTGAACAGAAGAGAGCAGGTCGTTGTCTTCAGACTTCGCACTGGCCACAATAGACTGAGGTACCACCTATTCAACAAATTGAAGATAGGTGGTACCGACGAATGCCCGTGCGGTACTGGTAAAATGACCGCTGAACATCTGCTGCAGAACTGCCCGACATACGAGGATCAGAGAGAGCAGATGTGGCCATCACCAGTGGAACTGCAAGACAAGCTCTATGGCAGTGGCGACAGCCTCAGGATGACCGCCGCTTTTTTCGAAAAAATAATGGTTACTGTCTGACTGCGTACGAAGAAGAAGAAGAAGAAGAAGAAGAAGAAACATTATACCAAGATCAACAAGTCGCTGTCCGAGTATCTGGGCAAACAACAGATTGGTTTGCAGTGCAAAAGTGGGAAAGACAGGGATGTATCCTCTCACCTTATCTGTACAACATATATGCAGAATGTATAATGAGAAATGTTCGAGAAGACGAGAACATTGAAAGTTTCGACCCATTTACGATTGGGGGTACGAGATTCGAAGAGTTACAATACGCAGATGACACAATGATACTATCAAGAAGTGCAGAAGGGCTAGAGCAGCTACTTTCAGCCGTTAATTGACATAGTAAAGATCAAAACCTGTTCTTAAAAAAAATAAAACAAAGATAATGACCACCGACAAAACACAATGTCAGCATAAATTTACAGTGGGTGGTGAGGAGATAGATCAGGTCACACATTTTGAATATCTGGGCTCCAGAACTGACAAAAATGGCGACTGCTCGAAAGAAATCAGAAGAAGACTAGCTATGAAAATACAGAGACTGAAGAGCCTGAAGAAATTATAGCAAAGTACCAACAAAAGGATAAAAGTAAAGGTCTTAAGAGCTTGTGTTTTTCCTGGGGCAGCTTATGGCTGTGAATCCTGGACGATTACCAAAACTTCTAGACAAAGAATCGAATCCTTCGAGTCAAAATTTTACAGTAAGAGTTGAGCATAGAGGAGAACTGGTTTATCATTTCCATTTTAAAAATGCAAATACTTTGGTCACATCAAGAGACACAACGGTCTTAAGAGAACGGTGATGGAAGGTATGGTGCCAGGCAAAAGAAGAAGGGGTAGACCAAGAAGACGATGTCACATAGGTATCCAGGAATGCCTGGGCATGACTGTGGCGGAGGCTGGAGTTTTGGCAAGAGAACGAGATTCTTTCAGACAGACTGTGATGGGAGCGACGTTTTACAAAGGACATGCTACATGATGATGATGATGTTTTTGAAAGATTCCAACGCGTATCACTGCTGGGATCGTTGTTATACTACTAGCTTACCATGCATGTTGCCTCTAGCTGGGTTTGAAAGATGCCAACGCGTATCACTGCGGGGATCGTTGTTATACTACTAGCTTACCATGTATGTTGCCTCTAGCTGGGTTTGAAAGATGCCAACGCGTATCACTGCGGGGATCGTTGTTATACTACTAGCTTACCATGCATGTTGCCTCTAGCTGGGCTTGAAAGATGCCAACGCGTATCACTGCGGGGATCGTTGTTATACTACTAGCTTACCATGCATGTTGCCTCTAGCTGGGTTTGAAAGATGCCAATGTGCATCACTGCGGGGATCGTTGTTATGCCACTAGCTTGCCATGCATGTTGCCTCTAGCTGGGTTTGAAAGATTACTTGAAACAATAAATCAAAATTGGTCTGATAAAAATCTCACCGTAGCAAACAATCGGATGCAGCAGGACTTAACATCGTTGGAGGAGTGGGCAAACTCATGCTGGTCAAAATAAATGAGGAAAAAACAACATGTACGCTATTCTCGCTTTCAAATATACCCCAGAACACGAAAATAAGTCTTAACGGCAAATATCTGCGGCCAAACGACAACCCAAACTATCTGGGAGTCACATTTGATCGGCGCATGACATGGAAAATTCAGATCGAGAGAAACCGAAGGAGAGCTAGACACAGATTGGCAATCATGAGGAAACTTGCTGGCACAAGCTGGGGAGCAGACGAAAGTATACTAATGAAACTGTACGCTGGAAGATTGAGACCAGTTCTCGAGTATGGCATTGCGGCATGGACAACAGCAGCAAAGGCGAACTTTGATAAAATTAGCAAACTTCAAAACCAAGCCATGAGAGTTATAACAGGAGGCATGAAGTCAACGCCAATTGTGGAACTTAAAAAGATTACAAATCTGCAATCCATGACCGACAGAAGAGACTGCAAAGCCTAGCAGCAAGCAGAGAAAGTGAGAAGACTGACAGACCATCCAATGCATCAGAGCCTAAATAGATTTGGAAATGGGAAACTAAAGCGGAGAAACTTTGCAGAAATAGCCAAAGCAAAGATGAGCGAAGACTTTATGAACACATAACAACACCAAAGCCCATCCCTACTGTATGCAAATCAACATGGAAGCAGCATATCATTCCGGAGGTGGTAGAAAATATACCAGGTATTGGAAACAAGAACAGCCAGACTGAAAAAGAAAGAAGACACATAACCTTGAGTTCATAGCGGAAAACTACCCAAGCATGGACTGGACCTATGCATACACCGACGGTTCTGCAACAAACACAACACAGAATGGAAGGGGAGAGGTATTCCTGAGCCTAACAAATGGTAGAAAAATAACACTGTCAGTGGCAACTGGAAAATTGTCAAGCAATTTCAGAGCGGAGGCAGAGGCACTGAAGGCTGCAGTAGAAGCAATGCTGACAGGCGAAAGCAATGAAAGCCAGATAGTCCTGTTTACAGATGCCCTGGCCGTAGTCACAGCACTAAAAAGCCAGAAAAATACTGAACTTAATGATTTAAGAGCAGTACTCTGTCAACTATGCCAGCAGGCCGCACCAAACAGAGTAGTGGTACAGTGGGTTCCTCCCCACTGTAACATCCAAGGCAACGAGGAGGCAGAGAGACTGACAAAAGAAGGTGCAAGACTACCACAACCAGATTCTAGTGTGACCTACGAAGAGTCCAAAAGGTTTATTAAGGCCAGATACATGGCCAAATGGGAAACAGAACATACTGGCTACACATAAAATGATGCCTATTACCAGTTGAACAGAAGAGAGTAGGTCGTGGTCTTTAGGCTCCGCACAGGCCACAACAGTCTGAGGTACCACCTATTCAATAACCTGAAGATATGCACTTGTGGTATCGGGAAAATGACCGCTGAATATCTGCTGCAAAACTGCCCGACATACGAGGACCAGAGAAAGCACATGTGGCCATCACCAGTGGCAACACTAGACAAGCTCTATGGCAGTGTCGACAGCCTCAGGATGACCGCTGCTTTTTTCGAAAAAATAAAGGTTGACGTTTGACAGCGTAAGAAGAAGAAGAAGAAGAAATCAAAATTGTGATAATTAGATTAAATAGTGTTATAAGAGTGATTATTCTGCTTCCCGGTGTGTTATAAAGACGAAGAAGAACAAGAAAATGAAGAAGAAGAACAAGAAAATGAAGTAGAAGAACAAGAAAATGAAGAAGAAGAACAAGAAAATGAAGAAGAAGAACAAGAAAATGAAGAAGAAAAAAATAGTGCAAGAAGAAAAAATAACAAAAAGAGATAGAATAATAAGAAGAAGAATGCAAGCAAAAAACAATAAAAATACGATGAGGACAAAGAAGAACAAGAGGAATGAAGGAAGAAGAAAAGAATTAAGTAGAAGAACAGGAGCAGAAAAATTGAACAACTAATAGAAGAAGAACATCCCAAGTTGAAGAAAAAAAAGAAGAAGAGGAAGAAGAAGAACAAGAAGCAAAACACAATTTGAAAAACAGAAAAAGAAGAAGAAGAAGAAAAAGAAGAAAAAGAAGAAGAAGAAAAGTGCAAGTAAAAAAATAATAAAAGATTAAGAAAAGAATAGAACAAGCAGCAAAAGAAGAGAACGATGATGGAATATTACAAGAAAATAAAAAGATCTACAATCTGAAAGGAATCCATTAGTTTCTAATTCGACAGTCCATTCGCTTAAATGTGCTGAACTTCCATATTCTAGAAATAGTTTCTAATTCGGCAGTCTATTCGCTTAAATGTGCTGAGCCTCGGTATTCTAGAAATAGTTTCTAATTCGACAGTCTATTCGCTAAATGTACTGAGCCTCCGTATTCTAGAAATAGTTTCTAATTCGACAGTCTATTCGCTTAAATGTGCTGAGCCTCGGTATTCTAGAAATAGTTTCTAATTCTACAGTCTATTCGCTAAATGTACTGAGCCTCCATATTCTAGAAATGCACCGATTCCCGCCTTGAAATGGTGCATCTAAGCTCATTTTTATTTGGTTGATTTTCATGAACAAAATTACTCAGACAGATTTGCAGAGCTAGGACAAGTTAAGGAAAAAGAAATCATAATAAAAATACTATAAAATATAGGTAAGTAGAGGAATAAAAGGTGAGAAACCGGAAAAATAAAAAATAAGAGAAAAAAACTGATAAAATGTGAGTAGGCTAGTCTAGTCTATTCGATGTTTGAAGGTCAAGAGCGAAGGTAGAAGGAGAGGAGATTAGGAATGCCTGGAGTCTATCCAGTCTGCCAGCGTTTGGAGGTGTCTAGCGTTCCCACGGTTTGTGAAATAAGGTTCGTGAAAATGTCTGGTGCCTGGTCCCAAGTGAACCAGTTCCCTTTCAATAACTTTTAAGAGATGCCAGCTCCTAGAACACGAGAGAACCGCAAGTTTTTCAAGTTCAAGCTTGCCGGGTGTGTTTTGGTAGTAGTAACTAGGGCATGCAATAAAAACAGTACCGGTTGAGATGATTCGTATCTTGGATAACTTATTTATTTTTTGTGTGCTGGTCGGGGAATAGAAAGGTAACAAATTAGATGAACTTCCTTCCTGGATGTTGTCTCAGCCCAGGGGTCGATGTTCTGCAACTCGCTAGTAGGAAATATCCGGTCTATAACATTAAAAACAAATATCTTATCCCATGCCCTAACCACATATTTCGTGATGCAAACACAACACACATTTTCATAAATTGTGGTGATTAACCTATATATATATATATTTAGGTACAGATAATATGTACTTATGCGTACGTCTGTCCAATCATTATTCCTTTATGATTGTGTGAAATGGACAATTACAGCTGACCTGCAGCGGAGGATACAAGCCTTGTAGATTACATGTTACCTAAAACTTCTTAACGTCACATACAAAGGCAGAGTTATAAATGAGGAAACACGAACAATAATTACATTAGCTAAAGACCTCTTGTCACCGGTCTAAGGACGGAAACTATCTTGGTACGGGCACATATCGCGATCAAATGATCTTGCAAATACGATCGTGCAGGGAAAGGAGCGAGGCAGACGACGAAGAAGTGGTCCCAAAAAAAGAGATGGGAGAACAACATAAAAGAATGAACCAATCTTCGAGCAAAGGAGACTGAGGCAAGGCCGCTGACAGAGAGGGGTGATGTGGAGTTGTGGGGGTGTCTGCACGTGTGTCCCAAGGACCCATCAGCTTACTAGATGATCTTATCTGATCTGACCTGACCTGATATACGAGGCGTGTTCAAATGAAACCGGACCAAACTGCAAAAAGTGAACTTACGCACGATGCGCATGATGACGTCACGTCTGCTGTAAGCAGCGCACGTACCAAACGTCAAGTTCACAAAATGTAATTATCCTCTGACTCTTAGTTTTTTCAGCAGGCAGATACATACACGGCGGGAATGATACGGAATCCGTCCAGAGTTGGTCAACGAGCGGTGATTCTGTTACTAACAGCTGAAGGATGTCGACCAGTTGAAATTTATCGCAAAATGCAGGCAGTGTCTGGTGACAAACGAACTGGCCAACGATGTTTAAAGAAGGACGTGAGTTAGCGTAACAACATACGCCTGACCTTGTCTCGGAAGGTCTTTCGTTAACTCAAGGTCTTCATGTTCATTTGTTGCAGTTTGGTCCGGTTTAATTTGAACATATCTCGTACACACATATATATATACACACACACACACACACATACATATATACACAGAAATACATACATGTACACCTAGTTGGAATAATTTGAATCCAAGTAAACGAACATACAGATTGTCTTCTGCTGTTAGGTAGCCGAAGAGTAATCGTAGGTGGCGAATCAGATAGGGATATCACTATTGCTTTCAACATTTATTGAGAAGGAAGACTAACGTCTGGTCAGGTAAAACATACTGGGCAATATCCTCCTATTTGCTTCCTCGCAGCCATTTCTAGAATGGCAGGTTTTAGTGGCAGTCTGGCTAACAAGGTAGGGGATCGACGTGATCCTTGTTGTAGTTAGCGACAGGCAGATGAGGTCAAGCATATCACAAACACCTGGGATCAAGATGTTGAGCAGCGCATGAGCTGCAGTGGTCAGCGACTCTTAGCTGACTGCTAGAGTCTGGGCCAGCGAACTAAAGCTGCCAAGACCCTTCTACACCTCCATGCGGTGATCCTGGATAAAAGGCTGCAACAGAGCAGACTGGCTAAGGAGAAGGGATCGAAGAGGGAATGCTAACCCGGTACTAAAAAAATGCTTGCTGAAGTCGGATGTGTTGGACTGAAAGGTGCAAATATCGCAGCCAAACTGTAAACTACGACACAACGCATTCCGTTCTCTGGACTACATTCTGCTACTTACCCTTTCATGGTTTGGTAATGGGAGATTGAGAATGAACGAATCCAAGCCAAGCCACAACCACCAGGAGGACCCCAGTCCACACTCATCAGCACGCTCGAGACGTGAGGAAAGCTACGACAACTGGCCACTTAACGTCCTTTTTAGGGCACACAAAAGAGTAATCCTCTTAACAGTGTGCATTCAACAACAACAATAACATTTCTTGCTCGGTCTGTCCGGACCAGTCTTCTCTTTTTTATTGTCAAATGCCAATGGGTCTTTTACGTTCACCGCGAGAAACAGGGAAATCGTGGCTGCTCTCCTAAAGGCCTAGTATCTAATCAGTCGCTTGAGACTTGGTGTTCCTTAACAATAGCGGGTTTCGAGCATATGCTGCGTAATTATTTTGTTTTTGGCGTTTGCCTTATTTCTCTAATCCCCAAGGCGGTGTGCTTTGCACTGTGGTTTTTATTTTGCGCCTGTCGGCCCAGTGCATCCGACTTCAGCATACATTTTATGTAAGGATCTACTTCCTCCTGCATTTTCTAAGGGTTCGCTTCCCCGGGGTAACAACCGGTGCTGTGATAGGGATCGAGCCCAGCACCTTCGGATTATGAGCCATGTCACTTAACCACTAGACCACGCTGTCCCCTGCTGCGTTATGTTTTCGTTAGTTTCTTGAAAGACAAACGTCTGTCTTCTCCACTGTGCTTGAGATGGCATATATTTTTTATATGTAACTCCTGTAAGGAGCATAGCCTTAGGAGATCGTCACTTCTTACAAACGCCAACTTAGTTGACAAGCCATTACGTTCTGTACCCTGAGGAGCGATCATACTGATCTATCTATCTATCTATCTATCTATCTTCAGTCCACTTATGCCGTTAGACGTCGTTGGGAGGTGCGACCTTCTTTGTTTCTGATATTTTGGCAGGTGAAAATCCAATGGTGACTTGCCAAGTCAATCCCACCATCTGTTAGCCCCTGGAAAATACGATCGCCTTCTTCTTCTTCTGCGTTCGTTCTCACTCTCCCGCTACCAAGTGCTGAACAAGGCTTTGCAAGTAGCAGGATGTAGTCCGGAGAACGGAATGCGTTGTGTCGCTAGTTTTCAGTTTGACTGCGATATTTGCACCTTTCGGTCCAACACATCTAAGCCGCTCCGCTAACCACATAATCCCCTTTTTTGCGACATTTTCTCTGTGGGGCGAGAATCCCTAGAATAATTTGATTAGAATTTTAACTTGTATTTTGTTCGAGCAGCGGCCGTTATGTTTGATTTTCAACTGCTAAGGAATTTTGAACGTGCGCGCCACTGTACACAGGTGTCTGATCTCACTACTCAGAGATCAGAGGAAATAATTACTGGATGATCCACGTGTAAAAATTCCGGTGTTTACACCCGAGACAAATCCGAGGCGAACACCTTACCTCGAGACCACTGGGTCCCCCCTGATCCCTGATCAAACTGATATTCCGCCAAAATGGATACGGCGGTATTGTGAAGATGACGTTTCACCCATAAGCCTCGTTACCTCTAAATATACCTATTTGTATTATTGGTCACAATAATACAGATATTATCAAATGCAACTCTATCGATAAACACTTACTGAATGATGGAAGACAGGCAACATCTTAAACAAATAACAAGGGGGAGATAAAGAGTTAAATCGATCCACAATATATAGTTCACTGAATAATGCTATATGTACTTTGTGCGAAGTGCAAACGAAAAGCAGATAGAATCAAAGTGCAAGGTGATAGAAAGTGACTTCTCTCCCACCGCGGAATCACAGGAAACGAGAGAGCTTAAAGCTCACACACAAGATGGCAGTAAAAAGGAACAATTTAATCATCGAGTACCAGAGAGATCAAAGCCATCTAACGAAAATCAATATATACATCAATGGAGAGGACATGAACATAAGTGGTAGACCAGACCAACTAGAAAGAAACCAACAAACTACCTATTTCAAATGAGAACTCGTCACTGCAGACTACTAGAGCATCTATGCCGAACAAAGCTCTCGTACGCGTAAGAATGCCTATGTGGAAAAAGGTGCCAGAAACCTGAACATGTTCTAAAGAAATGTCCACTCTATAAGGACATGAGATGTTAGACCTGGTGAAATGGTTGTTGTTGTTGTTGTTTAATGCCCACAATGAGTAAGTCTACTCTTTTTGGGCCTCATGAAAAGGGCGCTAGTTGGGGGCTGGCAGCAGTTTTCCACACATCCAGAGCGTCCAGATGAAGGTGGACCACAGTCCTCTGCGTGACACTCACTACTACGGAAACTAAATTGATCTTGAAAACAGCCTGCTTCTATGGAGCGATACATGATAGAGGGATAGTGCTCATGTTCATTATGTTGTGCCTGACCGGCCTAGCGTCTCAGTTCCTCTGGCCTTGTGCCTGATCGGACTAGCGTCTCAGTTCCTCTGGCCTAGTGTCTGACCGGCCTAGCGTCTCAGTTCCCCTGGCCTAGTGCCTGACCGGCCTAGTGTCTCAGTTCCTCTGGCCTAGTGCCTGACCGGACTAGCGTCTCAGTTCCTCTGGCCTTGTGCCTGACCGGACTAGCGTCTCAGTTCCCCTGGGCTTGTGCCTGACAGGACTAGCGTCTCAGTTCCCCTGGCCTAGTGCCTGACCGGACTAGCGTCTCAGTTCCCCTGGGCTTGTGCCTGACCGGACTAGCGTTTCAGTTCCCCTGGCCTAGTGCCTGACCGGACTAGCGTCTCATTTCCTCTGGCCAACTGGTGTTGTGCTGAGATAAAAGCTGTGGGGCAGCCGATCCGACCTGGTGAAGACTACAGACTTCATGATGGAGACTGACCTACAGATATAGCATGACCAAAGATCCTGCACAGAAAGAGAACGGGTCACAAACTTTAAGTATTTTGGTTCCAGAATTAACAACAATGGCGACTGCTCAAAAGAAATCAGAAGTAGATTGGCAATAGCAATGCAGTGGCTAGACAGCATGAGTAAACCAACAAAAAGTGAAAATTGTGAGAACCTGTGCGTTTCTCCTCACAGCATACGACAACGAAACATTGACAGTTACTCAAAACTTCAAAAGGAGAATTGATTCCTTTTGAGTCGCATCGTTATAGAAAAGTCCATATAATACCATAGACCGAAAAAAGAAGAATCCATACATTCGACATTAATTACGCATAGAGGAATATTAGTTTATAAAATCCATCATGAACAGAAAATGTTAATGCTTTGGCCGCGTCAAAAGACACAACGGTCTTGAGAGAACGGTAATGGAAGGAATGGGATCAAGCAAGACGGTCAGAAGCAGATCAAGAAGACGATGGCACAAAGATGCAAAGAATTGTTTTGGCATGATTCTGGAGCAGTCTGGAGATATATGAGGTCTAGTTTCATTTAGACGGGCTGTAACTGGAGCGACGTTCTGCAGAAAACATGCTACATGATGATGAAGCGGATATATGTGTGTATGTATAAGAAATTTGGGATTTTAACGAAAATAAAATAAATGTGGAAGTCTTTGTGAAATTTAAGGTGTAAATACAATTGATGAACGAAAGCAGTCCCATAGATTGGGCCCATACAAAGGCATTCCTTGCTAAAAGGAAAAGTGGATTGAAAACATGCCACCGAGAAAAATCTGGGAGATCGTAAAATCAAAGCATGAAACAGGAGATATATTGCAGCCAACCTTTGTCGTGGAAATGGCATCTGAACTGAGACGGAAGGAGTAAAACCCCTCTGAGGTTGAGTAATCTCTAGCTCATGACATTAGATGGAAACATATTTTTGTCGACATATAGAGGAAATGTCAAGTATCAGAATCGGTCGGGTTTCAATAAATAATCTCTGAGACGACACAGTTATCTGAAAGCAAACATGAATAACAAAAAAAATGGTGATTCAAATAAAGAATACACGTACAGATTGTTCTGAACCAGCTCAGGGCTATTCAGGATTCGTGGCTAAACAGCAAAGCTGATGACATCCAGCGGAACGCAGAAACACATGACTGAAATCAGTTTTACGATGCCATGAACATGGTCTATGGTCCCAGGTCATATCATGCATCTTTTGTTCTTAATGCTGATGGCACGGCACTGATGACCGACAAAGCCGACATTCTGGAGCAATAGTCAGAGCACTTCAGTGCTATCCTAAACTGTTAATCTACTATCAGTAAATTAGCCATAACACGCAGGCCTCAAGTTGAAGTCAATGACAAGCTGGGAATCCCGCCCAGTACAGATGAGGTTGAGAAAGCAATCAGCTTAATGTCCGCTGGCAAAGCCCCCGGGTCAGATGCTATTCCTGCTGAGCTCTACACGGCAGGAGGCCCTATGCTGTTACACAAGCTAACGGACCTCTTTTGCTCAATTTGGGACACAGGTCATACTGTAACTGTACTTGTCATACAAGAACTGAAAAATGCCGCCATTGTCCACATGTACAAGCACAAGGGTAATCGTCAATTTTCTAATATCCAAAAGAGGGATCTGCCTGCTGTCGATCGCTGGACAAATTCTAGCTCGAGTCTTGCTCAAGCGTTTTACAACTCATCTCGAGCAGAAGCTACTCCCAGAGAGTCAATGTGGTTTCTGAGCTGGTCGTGGGACGGTTGACATGATTTTTACAGATCGTCAAATCCAAGAGAAATATCAGGAACCATATTTTGACACCGTCAACAGGGACGGACTCTGGAAAATCATGGCGAAATTCGGTTGCCCCGAAAAATTAATCACAGTGGTCCGCCAGTTTTATAATGGCATGTCAAAAAAGGGTACAGAATGATGATGAACTCTCTGCAGCATTGCCAGTCACAAATGGAGTCACACAGTGCTATGTGCTGGCCCCGATATGTTTTAGCATGGTATTTGCAGTCATGCTTTATGGTGCAACACGTGACTCTGGCACTGACATACAGATATGATACCGGACGGATACTCAGCTGTTCATTCTGAGGCGCCTAAAGGTCACCACAAAGGTCAAAGAAGCAACTATCTTAGATCTCCTCTTTGTCGACAACTGCACAATTAACACGTGCTCAGAACAAGACATGCAGGCAATCATGTATGAGTTCTCAACTGCTTCACTCATTTTGGTCTTACTGTAAACACCAAGAAAATAGAGGTAATACTTCTACGTGGGCCTGGGGAGCATTATCAGGAACCAAACGTCACTGTACAGGGACATCGCCTGAGAGCAGTTGATAGCTTTACCTAACTTGGCAGTACGCCTACGAAAGAAGGAAATATTGACTCTGAGATCCACAACAGAATTTGCAAAGTGAGTGCTGCTTTCGGAAGACTTCGAGAATATCTTTGAGACCAGCAGGGAATCAGTGTTTCCACCAAGATTAGTGTATATTGTGCTGTTGTACTAACCACCCTTCTGTACGCATGGGAAACATGGACAGTCTATAGCAGGCATGTCAGGAATCTTAATCATTTCCATGTAAACTGTCTCCGCAGACTTCAGGATCGGTTGACAGGACAGAGTGCCCAACTCTGAAGTCCTCAGCAGGGCTAGACTCTCTGGCATCCATACGCTGCTACAGAAAGCCCACATCAGATGGCCAGGGCATGTTGTTCGCATGTCAGATAAGCGTTTCCCTAAACAACTGTTGTACGGTGAACTCATGAAACGACAACGCTCGCATGGTTGCACAAGAAACGATACAAAGACACTCTAACAGTTTCTTTGAAACGTTTCTACATTGATGTTGCTGACCGGGAGCTATTTGCTCTAAACCGCTCAGCCTGGAGCACTGTCGTCACACATGGTGTTTGCACTGCTGAGCAGAGAGCGATCACGGAGGCGCAGTAAAAGCGAGCTGCATGAAAGAAAAGAATGCAACACTGCCCAATTAAAAATGCTGTTCATGTTTGCCCTACTTGCGGTAGAGTTTATCATGCTCAAATCGGACTGTACAGTCATATGCAGTCACATCTGAATAAACATGTATTTATGTATGACATGTATTTTCAAAGCAGACTTAGATCTACTGTACAGAAAATGTAAATAGATAAACACTGGATCATTTCAAAAGCTCTTCCTATCTTGGAAATATAATATCTGAAGATGCGAAAATTAAATCAAGAAGTGAGTAGGGATAGCTTCAATCAGTTTACACAAAAATCGTCTCCTTTTTTTCTTCTATTTCTTCCGAAAGGGCTTTGTAAGTAGCAGGATGAAGTCCGGAGAACGGAATGCGTTGTGTCACTAATTTACAGTTTGACTGCTTTGTTTGCAACTTTCGGTCCGACACATTCGTCTTCGACGACAAACAGTAGTCATATTCTGACATCCAAGCAAATTCCCTGACATATTTATAATGAGAGGATACAGTGTGATATATATGCACTCATCTTCACTGTGTGTGGTACAGACATGGCTAATAAGCAAACTGTTCATGAAGTGAATTCACACCTTCAAACGGTGCATATCCATCAGCAAGGAACGGATTGCTTGAAAATAATAGAAAGCAAATACTGATGTCTTTGAGAAACTAGCTGCAAAGGAAATTGATGACGATTGTCAGACAATTAATATATTTTAGCTACATCAAATTGAATAACAACTTGCTGAAATCGATTCTGGGATGAAAGGTGGAGTACGAACTGTAGCGAAGTAAACAATACTGTGTGTGGAAGAATAACATCAAAAGATGTGCAGGAAAATGCCTGAAAGATTGTATCATTATGGAAAGTTACATTGGACGTTGAAATTACATTGCAGCCAGATTTCGCTGTGGAGATGGCACCGGAACCTAACTAAGTCCCTATATTTAGTTTTAAAATATAGTTTATTTGTCTCATTATGGAATGTTACAGTGGACGTTGAAATTACATTGCAGCCGGATTTCGCTCTGGAGATGGCACCTGAACCAAACTAAATCCCTATATTTATTTTTAAATTATAGTTTATATGTCTCATTATGGATTGTTACAGTGGACGTTGAAATTACATTGCAACCGGATTTCGCTGTGGAGATGGCACCTGAACCAAACTAAGTCCCTTTATTTAGCTTTAAAATATAGTTTATATGTGGATGCGGTCTATTATACACTAAATAGCAGGACACACCGTCCCTGTCTGAGAAGACAGCTGCCGAGCCGTAACCGTGAGAAAGTTGCTAATCCCTGTCTGGTTTAGGTTTTTTGATCGTTGTCCGTATAACCTTAAGAAATTTGTAGGTTATTGTTCGCATGATGGTTGCTGACCCTTGACCAGTAGAGTGTTGTCGACTCCTGTCCGGTAGAAGGTTTACGGTACTGTTCGTATGAAGGTTGTCGACCTCTGCTTGGGACACGATTTCCTACCGCTGTCCGGGGTAAGGTTACCGACGCCAGTCAATCAAGGAGTAGGTTGCCGACTCCTGTCAATAAATGAGAAGGTTGCCGACTCCTGTCAATAAAGGAGAAGGTTGCCGACTCATGTCAATCAATGAGAAGGTTGCCGACTCCTGCCAAACAAGGGGAATGTTCCTGTCTCATGTCAATCAATTAGTAGATTGACTAGAAGGTTGCCAACCCCGGTCCGGTAGAAGGTTGCCGACCTAATCTGATAAAAGGTAATCGATCCTTGTCAAGGAGAAGGTTGCCAACCTCTATCTTGGAGAAGGTTGCAAACCTCTTTCTTGGAGAAGGTTGCCAACGTCTATCTTGGAGAAGGTTGCCAACCTCTATCTTGGAGAAGGTTGCCAACCTCTATCTTGGAGAAGGTTGCCAACCTCTATCTTGGAGAAGGTTGCCAACCTCTATCTTGGAGAAGGTTGCCAACCTCTATCTTGGAGAAGGTTGCCGATCCTGATTCGGGACAAGGCTCCCTGCTCTACTGGAGGATGTCTGCTGGGGTTGAATCAAAGTCCTTGTGTCCACAATATCTAACACTGCTTTATGTATGCTAATTGTTGCTTTTGGTTGCTTTTGGTTGAATCTTTGGCGAATAGACGCTTCTTTCAACCACAGACAGTCTCTTCGGTTACATCAGTGGTCGTGCATCATTAAACAAAATGGTTAGAATCGAGATCTGAACAGTTTCTTTTTCGTGTCCCTTTTTCAATTCAGTGAGATATAGGGTTACCACTACAGCGTTGCCGGGTCCGAATGGGGAACAAAGAATAGTTGCACTATGACCTTCCAGGCATGTAAGAACATGCGACTAAGGGAATGTCAACCTCATCTTGTAGAAACTTCAAGGCACAAACATTTCAATGGATATGAGCAGGTCAACATTTGATGGGAGCTGATAATATTGTTGAATACCTGTGCCCCATAGGGAGCTTAAAGGGTTTTGACCAATGATGACTACAGTTGTCCTACTTTCGAAATCCTACACCAAAGTGCGCTACGGGATTTTGAAGCGGTGGTTTTGTAAGCAATTTGTTTTACACGGAGATGTTGCAAGCTACGTTTACAACTCTCTCTGTTCCCCTTTTTACGTCATGCATGGAGTAGAAGTGGGTCTGTTATTCCCTTCTCCGGAAAATTAAAAATAAGGCGAGGCAGCGGTGAGCTTATGGATTAACATAGGGTGAACAAACATATATACGGTAGACGTGGTCAGATACCGTGCTAAATCAGAAAGAGAAGACGGCTGCGTCAATTAATGCATCCAAAATAGATTGGATGTGAATAGTAGTTTTAGATCAAGTGAATGTAATAGAAACTGGTTGTATATAGACTTTGCATAATCTT
Source organism: Ariolimax columbianus (assembly GCA_036924085.1). Taxonomy (NCBI): domain Eukaryota; kingdom Metazoa; phylum Mollusca; class Gastropoda; order Stylommatophora; family Arionidae; genus Ariolimax; species Ariolimax columbianus. The sequence continues at coordinate 47,436,730 of JAVGWX010000008.1, read as the reverse complement.
CTAAAACAGATTAAAAACGTTAAGTTACGTTAAGTTTAGACACAAAACCTACGTTAGGACCAAAAGGCCTTTACCGGGGACAACGAACAACTAAAGTATCAGCTAGCGGCTCGTATAGGAAGTGATGGATACTTAACTTAACTTAACGTCTTTATAATTGATTTAGAAGATTCTGCAATCTGTATGCAACCAGTTTCATTTGCAATACCTTGCTATAAAAGCTATGCGCATCCAATTTATTCTTAAATGCATTAATTGTCCCTGCCTCCGCTGCATTCTGTGGCAATGCATTCCAAGCATTCACCATTCTGACTAAAAAATATTTCCTAATATCTAATCTGGACCTTTCTTTAGCTCATTTGTAGCTATGCCCTCTTGTTCTTGTAGGTGGTTGCATTTTGAAAAAGATATGTTATAGTCTAATTTATCCATTCCTTTGAATATCTTATAAACCTGTATTAAGTCACCTCGAATTTTTCTCTTTTCTAAGCACTTTACGCCGGTTTTTCTCTTTCCTGATAACTGTAATTCCGTAATCCCACTATCAGCTTTGCCGCTCATTTTTGTATACTTTCCAGCATGTTTATATCCCAGTTCTTCAATCTAGGTCTAACTAATGTTTTATACAGTTTGATTATGACATCTTTGCTCCTATGTTAAATATTTCTTTTTATGATACCTAACATTGCATTTGCCTTTTTCACTGCTATATGTATTCTAAGCTTTGATAATTTACACAGTTAAAATTTTTTCAGTGTTATTGTGCAATCCATCTTTCTTAATTGTAATCTTTACTGAATCACCTTCTGCTACTTCTTCATCTTCTTCTTATGTTTCTTCTTCTCCTTCCTGTTCTTCTTTTGTCTTGATCAACTTATGACATTTTTATATCTCTGTGATTTAAAAATCAGTTTCCAGTTTGATCGCCTCGCAATGTGCAGGATAGTTTTTTTAGGTACATGTAAGTAAAGACAAACTAGAAATCTTCGGGGATTATGAAACCTTTAACAATGATCTGGTACTTACTTACTTTCCGTGTCCAACAATCTCACAAAGTGTTCTTCCAGACATCAGCCGCCACGGAAGCTTTTGAGTTAGGCGCCATGAGATCCGACAAAGTACATGATTCCTGCATTCTTGGAATGTTGTACATTCTTGGAATGTTGTACATTCTTGGAATGTTGTACATATGTTCGGGGTCTTTGATGGCAATACAACCCCAGACATCGTCGTTGGCGTATCCCGATTTAAACAAAATAGATCTACGTTGAACACCACGTTCTTAACCTGTTTATGGCTTTCCACATAGGGTATGGCATGTTTTGCTCTGTCGCAAATTCTTTTTTGAGCTCCATCCATTCCTCATCATATCTTTGACTCCATTGTCCGATCTGGTTTATCTCATGTTTCACGTCTTAAACTGTACAGCTTGTAGGAAACTTTTCCTTGATTTCATCCGTCTCTCTTCCAGGCTATATCCGAAAAGGGGGTGTCTCTGATAGGAGGACGGCTTTCTCTGACGCGCTACATCTGCTGATCTCTGGTGGGACAATGCCAGCGACTGCATACACATTTCCTTTCGGTGTTTGATTAGAACTCCTTGTTGCAATACGACAGACGTCATTTACTGCCACGTACCAATCTTCCTCTTCTTCCTTTGCCATCCTGCTCTTATCATATCGCGTCGCAGAGAGGTGAGATGTGTAGATTTCATGCTATCGCTAAGTGGGTGGCTTGTGATATCGTCAGGTGTTACTTCATGATAGTGTCAGAGACACCGTCGATCTTCGACGTCGTGGTCTGCACTTTGCTCGTGGACCCGAGATCTGCATATGATATCCTCTTGATGAAGGTTGGTCATAATGCATTCTGATTAAATTACAAAACGGCTTCATTTGTGGAGAGTCAATGAAGGGAACTAACTGGGCTTTTCCCCACTGTATGTATCAGCGTGAAGTTGGGTATTCGGTCACATATTGTCTTTCCGGCTGCTCTCCTCACACAGCGCATCTCGCAGCTCTGGATCTTACTCCTATGGGTTTCTATTAAGGGCCAATAATGACATTGGTAACCCAATTTATTAAAAAATAGTGTATTTTTTAGCCTCCTCGAAGAAGAGGCACAGGCAGCCGCCGCTGACAGAGAAGGGTGGCGTAGGGTTGTAAGAATGTCTGTATGTGTTCCCAAACGACCTCACTGGTTACGGGATGACCTGATTTGACCTGATTTAGTTGAAAGAAGCACTCTACGGTGTTTCAGAATCGGTGTAATTTGATAGTGGACACTGTCCCTCTTCTGAATTATATGTGCAATCTCTCTGTCCACACTGCAGCCATTATGTATTTGAACTCCCGCACTTCCTGGCTACCAATCTCACTGATATGGAAAATGCTCTGCAATTTTTCACTTGAAATTAACATAGTCTTACCTCTGTTCATCTTCATGTCATATTTTCATTACAAGCATCCGACTTCAGCGTGTATTTTATGTAAGGGTCTGCTTTCTCCTGCATTTTCTAAGGGTGTGCTTCCCCGGAGCAAATGCTGGTGCCGTAATGGGGATCGAGCACAGCACCTTCTGTGAGCCGTGGCACTTAACCACTAGCCAACACTGTACCATGTATATTATGAATAAACGTGGAAAAAAACACACCTAAGTGGAACACAACTCGGCACTGGAAACCAATTTGTCATACCTGAATTAGTTGGTACTTTACCTTCACTGTTTACGTACATTGCATTAATGTCATCCAGTAGTTGACCCTCAACACCATACTCCTCCAATACCTCTCACATGCCGATGATTCCGTGTATTCTTCTTCTTCTTCTTCTTCTTCTTCGTACGCAGTCAGACAGTAACCATTATTTTTTCGAAAAAAACGGCGGTCATCCTGAGGCTGTCGACACTGCCATAGAGCTTGTCTTGCAGTTCCACTGGTGATGGCCACATCTGCTCTCTCTGATTCTCGTATGTCGGGCAGTTCTGCAGCAGATGTTCAGCAGTCATTTTATCGGTATCGCACGGGCATTCGTCGGTACCACACGGGCATTCGTCGGTACCACCTATCTTCAATTTGTTGAATAGGTGGTACCTCAGTCTATTGTGGCCAGTGCGAAGTCTGAAGACAACGACCTGCTCTCTTCTGTTCAACTGGTAATAGGCATCGTTTTTGGTGTAACCAGTATGTTCGGTTTCCCATGTGGTCATATATCTGGCATTGATAAGCCGTATTGACTCTTCGTACGTCATACTAGTATCTGTTTGTGGTAGTCTTGCACGTTCTTTTGCCAGTCTGTCTGCCTCCTCGTTGCCTTGGATGTTGCAGTGTGATGGGACCCACTGTACCACTACCCTTTTTGGTGCGGACTGCTGGCACAGTTTGCAGAGTGCTGCTCTTAAGTCATTAAGCTCAGTGTTTTTCTGGCTTTTTAGCGCAGTGACTACGGCGAGAGCATCTGTAAGCAGGACTATATGGCTTTCATTTCCTTTGTGTGTCACCATTTCTTCCACTGCCGCCCTCAGTGCCTCTGCCTCCGATCTGAAATTGCTTATGTACTTACCAGTAGCGAATGACAGTGTTATTTTTCTGCCATTCTGACTGCAGCTGAGCTCTGCAGTCTCTTCTATCGGTCATGGATTGCAGTTTTGTAATCTGTTCAAGTTCTACAATTGGCGTTGACTTCCTGCCTCCTGTTATAACTCTCATGGCTTGGTTTTGAAGTTTGCTAACTTTATCGAAGTTCGCCTTTGCTGCTGTTGTCCATGCCGCGATTCCATACTCGAGAACTGGTCTCACTCTTCCAGTGTACAGTTTCTTTAGTATGCTTTCGTCTGCTCCCCAGCTTGTGCCAGCAAGTTTCCTCATGATTGCCATTTTTTCTCTGGCTCTAATTCGGTTTCTCTCGATCTGACTTTTCTATGTCATGCGCCGATCAAATGTGACTCCCAGATAGTTTGGGTTGTCGTTTGGCTGCAGGAATTTGCCATTTAGACTTAATTTGGTATTTTTGGGTTTTATTGAAAGCGATAATATTGTGCATGTGGTTTTCTCCTCGTTTATTTATTCCGTGCATTCGTCTTGTAGGACATCACCTGAAGAGATGACACACAATGCAAGTTGTGGGGCGAAGCAACGACAGAGGATGATATTGGTGAATTGTCTGCTCTGAAACACGAACAGTATACATAAATACAGACAGAGATAGTCGAATGAACTGAGAGATGGACAGATAGAGTGACAGATTAAAAGATAGACATACCAAAAGATAGATTGACAAATAGATCAAATGAAAGTGAAAAATACAGATAAAGATAATTGTCAGACAGACAGACACGACGACATATAGAATAACTGACAAATAGACTGACAGGCGGCAAGACTGTGTAAGAGACATACACAGCTACAAATTGACAGACTGAAAGACATATATGCTGATCACTGGCAGATAAACAGACACAGTGACAAGACTGGCAGCAAAAAAACACAAAGACTGATTAAGTGAAAGATATACAGACAGATACACTGTAAGTCAACCAAACAGAAAAAAACAATTTCACTGAGTCACACAGACCAATAAACAAGAAGCCGGCAAACAGATAGACTTATAGACTGAAGGTCACGTAGACTGTTACAGAATCAAACAGAAAAACGCACAAATAAAGTCCATCAACTGAATTATCTTTGCGTCTACACACAACACGTGTTTGTCTGAGTAGCTGAGTGGCTAGGGTGCTTATCTGTATATTTCTAATGACAAAGGGATCAGATTTAATCAGTGATCTCAACATGATCAGTCAGATAAGTTAAGGTGGTACTAAATATCGTATGTGTGTATATATGTGTGAATGTATGTATGTAATGTATGCATGTAATGTATGCATGTATGTATGTATGTATGTATGTATGTATGTAATGTATATATGTATGTAATGTATGTATGTATGTATGTAATGTATGTATGTATGTATGTATATATGTATGTATGTAATGTATGTATGTAATGTATGTATGTAATGTATGTATGTAATGTATGTATGTAATGTATGTATGTCTGTATGTATGTATGCAATGTATATGCAATGTATGTATGAAATGTGTGTATGCAATGAATGTATGTAATGTATGTTTGTAATGTATGTATGCATGTATTGTAATGTAATGTAGTGTAATGTAATGTGATGTATGTAATGTGATGTGTGTAATGTAATGTGTGTAATGTAATGTATGTAATGTAATGTATGTAATGTAATGCATGGTGTGTAATGTATGGTATCTAATGTATGTACGTAATGTATGTATGTAATGTATGTATGTACTGTATGTATGTAATGTATGTATGAAATGTATGTATGTAATGTATGTATGAAATGTATGTATGTAATGTATGTATGTAATGCATGTATGTAATGTATGTATATATGTATTTATGTCTGTCTGTCTGTCTGTCTGTCTGTATGCATGTATGTATGTTGTATGTATGTATGTATGTATATATGTCTGTCTGTATGTATGTATGTATGTATGTATCTTTGTATGTATTCATGTATGAATATAAAAACACTCTTATTATCACGGATCGTTTACAATATGACCGAAAAATAGTTTAAGAAACGGCAGGGTCACTTGGCTTATCCACACAATACCTACTTAACTGCACCACGGGTAAGAAAATCGTGCTCATTATAACAAACTACATTGTCTTCATAATAACAGATAACTCCACATGAAAGAAAAACACTCACGATCATCACCTAGGTCACTTGACGTGCCCTATATAACTACAGGGAATTCCATGCCAGCTTAATGACATCACAGTTACAGAGCATAAAGACAGCACAACTGACGCTATAAATCTCGTTCGTTGCAGGTTCAACATTAACAGAACGTAAGAAAATCAGAAATATTGATCGAATATCGAGAGATTCTGTGATGGCAAAGAGTATAACGACTTCGTTGAGTATATAAAAATCATGTCGTACAGTGTTAATGAGCGCCAATGCACCACATGAGGCTCAGGTGTAATCTTAGTTCAAGGTGAAATGTCCATAGATCTTATCCGTTCTCAATACTGCCTCAGTGGTCGAGTGAGTGGTTAGGGCTGGTCGAAAACAGGCACTGCTAATGATCAACTTCCTAGCACCGGCCAATACATGTGCTCGTCTCCGAGAGCCATAATATGTTTGTGCCAGTCAGCAGGCCTGGGCTAACTGCTCATTGGCAAAACATTTCTTTGTTTGTGTTATGACTTACATTCCATGCACTTTCTTTCATTTAGTAATATTTTTCCTTTTCAGCTCGTCTTCAATTTCGTATCTGCTTTTTATTATTGTTGTTTTGTTTCATTGACAAAGACAATGCATGGGTGCATGGCTTTAACGGCGGGTTCAGGGCTGGTCAACCGCCAAAGTCCGAAAATTGCCGTACGACGGATCATTGAGTTTTCACTTTACAGTGCATATAACAGCAGAAAAATAACTTAGTACTAAAATGTATTCAGTTTGACATGACACAATACCTTTAGAAACGATGTGAAAGTAAAATAAATTTCACTGTTTTTGGTTGGTTTACATTTTTGCTATTTTAATAATTTCACTTTGTTTTGTTAGCTTACATTTTTGCCATTTTTTCTTACTGCTACAGAAAAATGTGCGCGGCCAAAGTCAGTAAATATGTCACAATGATAAATATAAAAAATAAAAACAACTAAATGAGCTACAAGCTTTAAAACCATTTACTATTGTACTTACATTGTCCCTTATTTTCCAGCATAATTTCCACCAGCATTGATACACTTATCCCATCGCTTTGTCAATGCAATTCATCAGGGGTTCGCTGTTGTCGAGAAGTAAAGCACTCGCCTCAAAAGCGATGAACGAAAACGACACCCAGACGTCTTGACTTATACTTTGTCACTGGTCCAAGGTAGTTCGGGACGAGAGAGTGAGGTTGATGACCAGCCCAATGTCTTGCACACTATAATTCAAATACAGTGAAAGTGACATCTACGAATCTATCTATCTTCGGTCCAGTTATGCCGTTAGACGTTGTGGGGAGGGGGAGGGAGGGGGGGGAGGAGGTGACCTCCTTCGTTTCATATTTTTTGGGAGGTGAAAATCCCCTGGTGATTTGCCATGTTAATCCTAGCATCTGTTATCACCTGGAATATACGATCACCTATTTTTGAGACTGGTGGAGGTGGAAGCTTAAATTAGAGCAAGGTAGACTCGCAGCGTGTCAGGCGCCATCTAAGCCGCTCCGCTTGTCCACACAGTATATTTTTAACTTGAATTTTGCCTGAGCAGTGGCCGTTAGGCTTACTCTTTTCGATTTCTATCTGCTAAGGTCTTTTTAACGTGCGCGCCACTGCACACAGGTGTCTGATCTCACTACTCAGAGATCAGGCTACATATTTACCAGATGATCCACGTGAGAAAATCTCGGTCTCCACAGTGATTTGAACCCCCGACCTCTAGCACCCGCTAGCACCTCTACCACCTCGAGACCACTGTGTCCTCCACCCCCCTCCCTCCCTGCCCCCGCAGGTGACATCATCAAGTTAAAAAAACGTCTGATGATGTCGATTTCATCGCTTAGTGTTGCTATCTCCAAATTTCAGTTCTTCAAGATGTGAAGCATATGTCTTTAGTCTGCTGTCCCAGCAACATTTGCATTTTTATTCAACCTCTACTATTCGCGAGACTTGTCCCGCCTAGGAAGGATCATACATTAAGCTGTAGGCTAAACCTTGGAAGGCAAGCATCATATTGCAGCTACTACACCGTCTATCGCTACTAGCTTGTCAACTCGAATCATTTCCTCCTTCTGCGGCACGCATGCGTCTGCTGCAATCTGAACAGGACGACCAGGTCGAGCCTCATTAACTGTCTCTAAGCGTCCTTTAGAACATGTAGTGACCCAGTCAAGCACCGCATTAAGCGACATACACTTATTATCGCACACAGAAAGCATTTTCTTATGTTTTTCATTTATAGGAACCAATTCTGCCCCAAATAAACGCACACTAGCCTGCTGTTTGTTGATTGTACATTATGTGAGTATGGACACTGTTTTCTTTTTTACGCTCTGTACATGCATGTCACACCCATCGTCTGCTACATAACGCAATCAAAAATCCCTCCCCCCCCCCCCCCCTCTTCCCATTCCTCCCAATGACCGATTTACATTTCACCAATTACATTTTTCAGCTATATATTTCACTTTGTATCTTATTTACTGACTTTACAAACCCGTTTATAAGAAGTGAGTTGGACAGCGTGTTACAGTATCTGGTATCCAGATCGAGAAGATGTCAGTCCGAATGGTTCAATTACAACAGGCAGCATAGCCATCTCGACGGTTTGAATCGTTTTAAATCTCAAGCTCTCGCAACAAATTCGGGACCAATTCATCGAAAGCGGAAATCGTTTCTAAGGGCCGGTCCTGCCAACGCAACACATGTCTTGTCGGTACGCGGCCATTGGAAGTATTCGTCTTATGTTGGGAAAATTAACACCTCAACGGAAGGTATCGGTTCTGCAGAGAGTGATGTTAACCCTGCCCAGACGAGCCAGTGAGAGAGCAGGTGGTCAGGCGGACGGCTCTGTCTGTCTCTCTTGTCTGCTCTGCTCCAGCTATATGATTGATCGTGCCAGTAGTGCACTGGGATAATGGAATTCAATTCAGCATTGTATTGGGATAATTTGGATAATGGTATTCAATTCGGTATTCACTGGAATACTGGTATTCAAATCAGCATTGTACTGGGTGAATTGGAATAACGGTATTTAACTTCGGTAAATAGTATTCATCTCGGCATTGCACTTGTATAACGGTATTCCCCACAACAATGGTATTCAACTCGAAATTAGACTGGGATAATAGTATTCAACTCAGCATTGTACTGGGAAAATGGTTTTCAGCTCCACATTGCACTGTAAAACAGTATTCAACTCGGCATTGTACAGCTGATTACGTGTCCCTGGCCCTATTGCGAAACTGAAACACTGTTAAACTAACGGATATGATGCTCTCCAGAAGACCAGTAGGGGATAGGGGAGTAGGGTAGAGGTCTTCTGCACTTACTTATTTAATCGCTGCTCTTCTACCGTGATGTGAAGAGGTTTGCCATAGATAACGCCACACTGCTCTATCCACCGTCTTTTTCCTGGTCTCTTTCCAATCCATCCCTCATCCACTTAGGGACTGTCCTATGTTGTCTTCCCAACGTACCCTGGGACGTCCTGGAGGTATGCGTCCTAGACTTTTTATCTCATGTGACCGTCTTGGCATCCGATCTTCTTCCATTCTACAGACATAGCCAAACCACTGTAGTTTGGACTGCTCTACTCGTGTCTGCAGGGGTTGGACTTCGAGATAGTTACGAAATGTCTGGTTACGGATCTTGTCCCGTTTTCGTCACCTGAACCGCCTTTCTTAGGTACCTCATTTCTGAAGTTTGTAGTTGCGTTTCTTGGGCTGTGGTCGTTGCCCATGATTCACATCCGTTTGTCAGGACAGGACCATAGGTCGAGCGGTATACATCCATCTTTGTTTTTCTGCTTATTTCTCTTTTGCTAAGAAAACCTCTGTTTATTGCATGGAAAAGTCTACCAGCTGCTGCCCTTCGTTCAGTTAACTTTTCATAGATTTCTCCCCTGCTGTCTATTATCACACTTAGATATTTGAAGCTACTGACCTGCTCCAATGCTCGTGTTCACATGGTTATCTGATGTCTGTACTCATCTTTGGCGATCACCATGTTTTTAGTTTGTTTTGTTGAGTTACTGATATGCATTCCTCTCTTCTTCAACTCTTCTTCCCGGATCAGGAGATGTGCATGGAATTTTATGATCAGGGCCACGTCATCTGCAAATGTTAGTTCCGATATGTAACTTGGTCTCATCTTCCAGTGCCTTACTTCATACTTTTTTGTCCGTTCCTTGCAGGCTTTGATGACGTCATCCATGAAGAGTATGAAAAGGTACGGTGATAGAATGTTCCCCTGTATTACTCCGCTAGTGGCCCTGAACTTTTGATTTAATGTCCGCACATAATTTTTGCATGTTTTAGAGAAACTCTGTATGGCAGAGATCGAGGGTCCTAGGATATTCTTCCTTGTAAGACACTCCCAGAGTTTGTCCCAAGGAACTTAATCAAATGCTTTCTCCAAATCCGAAAAGCATAAATACATCTCCTTATCACACTCAAGAGCCTTTTCACTCAGCTGTCTGAGTGTAAAGATAAGGTCTTGAGTACTTCTGTTTGCCCTCAGCTGTCTGAGTGTAAAGATAAGGTCTTGAGTACTTCTGTTTGCCCTCAGCTGTCTGAGTGTAAAGATAAGGTCTTGAGTACTTCTGTTTGCCCTCAGCTGTCTGAGTGTAAAGATAAGGTCTTGAGTACTTCTGTTTGCCCTCAGCTGTCTGAGTGTAAAGATAAGGTCTTGAGTACTTCTGTTTGCCCTCAGCTGTCTGAGTGTAAAGATAAGGTCTTGAGTACTTCTGTTTGCCCTCAGCTGTCTGAGTGTAAAGATAAGGTCTTGAGTACTTCTGTTTGCCCTCAGCTGTCTGAGTGTAAAGATAAGGTCTTGAGTACTTCTGTTTGCCCTCAGCTGTCTGAGTGTAAAGATAAGGTCTTGAGTACTTCTGTTTGCCCTAAGCCCACATTGAGTTTCGTCCATATTTGGCTCTGCTAGACCTCTTAATCGCCGTTCTAGAATCCTAGAATAGACTTTCCCGGGGACACTGAAAAGGGAAATACCTCTGTGATTTCCACATTGTCGATTGTCCCCCTTTTTAAATATTGGTATTATTATGGCAACCTCCCAATCTTTTGGTATCTTCTTGTGGAGCCAAGCTGCCTTGAGAATCTTCTTAAATAGGATCTCTCCTGCCGCTCCCATGTATATAACTATTTCTGGTGTTATACCATCATGTCCTGCTGCTTTACCGATCTTAATTTTCTCCAATGCTACCTTTAGTTCTTCCATTGTGATATTATTGTTCCCCACCATGGCTTCCTCCTCTTGAATTGGGACTATTACTTCCAGAGCTTGATTTTCCTCCACTACAAGAAGATCTGAGAAATATTCCTTTCATCTGTTCATTACCTCTTCTGGTGTGGTCAATAGGGCACTTTGTTTATTTTTAACAAATTTTAGAGGGCATTCCTTTTCCTTAAGGGTCCTGTAGAACACTTTCTGGTTTTCTCCAGCATTATTTTCCAGTTTCTCTTCAAATTCCTCCCATGATTTCTGTTTGGCCTTGAGCACAGTCTTCTATGCTTCTGTTCTTAAATGTTTATATTCTTTATATTTCGTTGTTTGTTCCTAAGTATTCCTAGCCCCGAGGTATTGCTTCCATGCCTTTTTCTTTAATCGTATTAATCTTTTCACTTCTTTTGTCCACCATGGTGTACTCTTTCTCTTCCACCCTTGTTTGGTTGGACTGCAGCCTCTATGAGGATGTCTTTGAATTTGAACCAAGAGCATTGCTACATCTTCTTCAGATTCTTCTATCCTTCCTATTGCTGTTGTTATGAGCACTTAGTATCTCCTCTTAACATCTAGTTCTCTTAGTTTGCAAGCCGTAATTTTATTTTCTCCAGGTATGTTATTATGTTTCTTGCTTGTTGATGGGTATTGTCTGCCTGAAAACTTTTTTCGATTTCTCTTTTTATTTTAACTTTATTTTTCCTTCACATGCTTGAAATCACTTTTCCTCACTATTGCACAGTTAATTATCGATATTTCTTTTCTTGCCGGCTCGCATCTTGTATAGGCATGAATTAGCTTGTATGGAAACCTTGAATTTCTAAAAAACAAGGTTTTGTTGTTTGCAGAATCTCAGCAGTCGTTTTCATGGTTCAGAACGCCCTGTCTCTTTTTCTTTGTTTCTGTAAGTGCCAGGACTGTCAATTTTGCTCTCTTCATCTCCTCTATTAGTTCATTTTCTTTTCCGTTCAAACTTCGTACATTCCATGTTCCTTAAATCGTGGTCCTTATTTCTCGCCTGTTCGTCGCCGTTGAGATCAGTCCGGTTTTCTCTATATTTTGACTTGTAATCGTTTGTTAAGGCAAACAGGTGATTGGCATGGCGGAGGGACTGCCTCCTTACAGCCTCCATGCCTGCCAACTCGTTTTTGTCCACCGCTGCTTATTTATCGCAGCTAAGCTCCAAATTATGAGGCCTTCACTGCAATCCGCAACTCTGTTGACGTGCCTGGTAGGAGGTAGATTTCTCCCACAGGAGAGCTCTTCTGTACAAGCACAAATTTGTCCTGCGTCGAGTGCTCTCAACTCGAAATTGCCCTGCGTCGAGTGCTCTTAACTCGGAATTGCTCTGCAAGAAATAACCCATGTCCTATTGCAAAACACAAACACTGTGGGATTGACGAATATGGAGCTATTCTCGAGGCCCTGTAATGTTGATGAAGCTTGCAAGCCCGCTAAGCTACTCAGAGCTGTTTAGCTCAGCACTCGTCACTGCACACCGGCTAACGCATGGCTCTTTCCTTACTGTGATCGGGAAGAAGTCAGAGACATTTCTGGTTTCTGTCCGCAGACGGAATGAAACCCACGGGACACCCAGCGCTGTTGTCAAGTATACTCAACAGCTAATCGCTGGCGCAAGCTGATTAATAATAATAATCATAACCTGTGTGTATATATATATATATATATATATATATATATATTGAGTCTGATAAGTATGTTTTCCCTGACCCTGACTAAAACATTTTGACAGTATGTTTCAGATGACGCTAACAATCATTACTCTGATAAGTATGTTTTGCCTGATCGGACGTTAATATATTCTAGCCAACGTTATCTGTAGTTCTATAATCTCATATCTTCCAGTGATTAATCATACAATACAATTTGTGATTGAAAATAAATTTAGATTGTGGAAGAACTTATCAATACAAACATCGTACGGTCCTAAGCCCGGATGAGCATGGAGGAAGGTTGAGCGTAGGGCCGGCTATTCCCCAACTCGCCAAAAAGCAATTGCTAGAAAAACTATAACCAAAGAAAAAACCAAAGGTTCCCTCAGCAGGGCCATTGACGCGTCTCAGTCAAACTCGAATGGAAGCTGGACTGCCGACTACGTATCGTTCCACAAGGAGCCTTCCAGATTCAGCACCTGGAATGTTAGAACGATGTGGGAGGATGGGAAGACAGCGCAGATTACAACAGAGAGGGAGCTATATGGTATTAGTATCTTTGGCTTGAGTGAGACTAGATGGACTCAGCCATGAAATGTACTATTGTCAACAGGGGAGACTGTGATATAATCAGGGCATGAGGAAGAGAAAGACGCACTACACACAGAGGGAGTGACTTTAATGCTCTCGGTGGAGGCCCATAGTGCGCTCATAGAGTGGAGAGCAGCCAGATGGAAGTCTTGCGCGAACTGAAAAAAGTGTCTGTACCCTAGGAGTCCGAGATAAGTCAATAAATAGGTCACACATTTTCTATTGATAAAAAACAAACCAAAACGAAATAAGAACGAACTTGAAAACCATTTATTATTGCACTGACATTGTCCTTTATTTCTCAATATAATTGTATCCTACATTGGCACACTTCTCGGTCAACCTCTTCGTCATTCGGGAAGCGTCACTCGCCCCGGTGGGTTTTTAGTGCATCAACATGTGCAAATCGCTCGAGGGTAAGTCGGGGCTATAAGGTTCAAGAAGTTGCCGCTCTAGTTGGTTAATTTTCTCATCAGTTAATCGAGTCGTACGTTATCTGGCTTTCTCATGATGGATCAGTACTCGTCTAGCCAGCAAGCCTGGATATTTTCTTCACATTACATCCGGAAGAATCAACAGAACTTCACAGTACTGTACATAATTCACATTGCCACCTATCTTATTGGTTAGCAGCACTCGGTGAGAATTCCCCAAAACTGATTGTACATTCTATGAGCACCAATGCCTCGTGTAATCTCAAATAATGCAGAAGTCAATCGGATGTTACTTTGTATCAATCGAGGGAAAAAGAACTGGTATTCACTCTACACTAACGTCACAATTAAATGAGCTGGACTACGTAAATGATCTGGTATTTTTATTTATCATAGCTAAATGATCTGGTATTTTTATTTATCATAGCTAAATGATCTGGTATTTTTATTTATCATAGCTAAATGATCTGGTATTTTTATTTATCATAGCTAAATGATCTGGTATTTTTATTTATCATAGCTAAATGATCTGGTATTTTTATTTATCATAGCTAAATGCAAGAGAAATTGTGTGAAAGAATACTCAGCCACATTGGAACTGAATATTAACATGAAGAAAATCAAGCTCCTTAAACTCAACACTACGAAAAAAGGACATAGAGATTCAGAGAAATCAATACACAGCAAAGCTAGAATAGTCAACCCAAATGTCATTTCGGTGCTGATGAATGGAGCGGAAAGATAGAGAACGACCAGGGCATACACCAATGACTGCAATCCTTCGTTAACAGATACAAATGAATAAGAATGGGCATAAAGTGGCATAGTAGGGTGAGGAATGAAGATCTTTGAGGAAAGGCGCTAACAACAACCACTGGAACAAATAACTATTTTAGACTATAGGACAACACATTTAGCGAAGAAAAGGGCTGGTTATGACATACTCTGCGACAAGCACCGTCGAACAAAGCCAGACAGGCTATTACATGGCATCTGCAAGACAAGTTAGAGATAAGTTGACCGAAAAAAAACATGGATAAGAGACTATTAGAAGAAATAAGATTACATGATCACACGGAGAAAGGCAGAACGATCAGTTGAGGAGAGGCATGTCGGCGAGAGTTATTGGTCTTTGCACCAATAGTAGCGACTTTAATTGGTTGATTGATTGATTGATTGAATTGAAATAGCAGATAAGATTGCAGAAAAAAATGATGGAAACTCGCTTAATCTTGTTGATTTTACAATTTGAAATTCAAGTTCAAATAAAATATCAAGTTATCACCATCCTGTACCATGCCCTTTTTAGAACGTCGCTCCTATCATAGTCTGTTTGAAAGAAACTCGTTCCTTTGCCAAAACTCCAGCCTCCGCCAGCCATACCCAGGCATTCCTGTATATCTTGGACCATCGTATTCTTGGTCTACCCCTTCCTCTTTTATCTGGCACCATATATTCCATCACTGTTCTCTGATAATATAAATATCAAGCACCAATTGAAAATTGTCCACTTTTATTAAACATGATCCCAATTTTCGCTCATTTATCACTGTATCGGTGGCCATCTTAATGTAAACTTTACCGACCAGTTCTTCGGCAAGGAGATTGGCATTTGTGAGGGCGCGCGATGATCAATGGACGATCAACGTGTTCTATATAGGGTCGCTGATATTGTAGCGAGTCCTGCCAACGGGTGAGATGTTGTTCTCGAGATCTTTTCATTAAGAGGGGGTTTCCTAGAACGTCTCAGGAACTCCAACTTTGGTCATTTCTTCTCGAAGTGTGTCTAGTCCATCGATGTTTGGAATGATATATATGCTGTAAAATGTATTTGTCTAAAGACATTCTTCGGATGTCCATCTTGTGAAGGGCCATTTGACGTTGCTGTCTTATTGTTAGTCCCAGAAGACGTCGCTGAGGCGTAGGCAAAACATCAGACATGTTAGTCAGGGTCAGGCAAAACATCAGACATGTTAGTCAGGGTCAGGAAAAGCATCAGACATGTTAGTCAGGGTCAGGCAAAACATCAGACATGTTAATCAGGGACAGGCAAAATGTACTGATCAGATATGTTGATCATGGTCAGGAATAATATACTGATCAGGCATGTTAGTAAGAGTCAGGCAAAATATACTGAACAAGACCCTCACCTCGACTTTCCCTGAAAACGGACTGTTTTTATGGAAGCCTAGCTAGCGAGGTGAGAGACCTATGTGATCACCGTAGTACTGAGCGACACGTAAGTGAAATAGCGCATAGCACAACTACCCGACCACCTGGAGGATGCAGGTCCATCTTCATCATTACACGCTCGAGAAGTGAAGAAAGCTACAACAAACAGTCACTTAACGTCCTTTTCATGGCGTATAAAAGACAAAAGTTACTCATTGTGGGAATTCAACAGCAACAACAGCATGCTGAGATTGCTAGCGCCATACACACCTCTATGTAATCGCCTATTGTAATATTATTGGAAGGTTACGGTGGTCACATTCTCTCCCACCCGAAAACCAACTGTCTTTGCTTATCTCTTTTCCACTCGACCTAAAGTACAGGGCCACCACTACAGTTGACCTTCTGCGCCAAATGACTTACACGATGAGATGGCTAGTCACATGCACAACTCTCTTTAGTCTTTGTTTACAACATGCATGGAGTTGCAATGGTCATTATTGTTCCATTCCAGTAAGAGACCACCTGGGAATGATACCACTTGGGAGTCATTTATTTTGAAGGTTTTTCATAAACTATATATGTGGGTCGATGGTAATGCTTTGAATACTTTGAATTCTGCTATTCAAACAGATATTTGCCTGCTGCAAAGGTAATCGAAGAATTTCCAGAGTGCGTTTAATTTATGCACTCGCTATTTCCTGCATCTTATCAGTTCTTGGGAAAAGTAAGTTGCGTTTTGGGTGTGAATATCTTTTAGAACTTTGCTCGGAAAGCGGCAAGCTGCCTACTAGTATTTATTTTCAAATACCAAGGGTTATTTAAGGAGCACTGCTTGTACATAGGATCTCACAGTTTCTTCGTCAATCTCCAATTTGACTGGCTCTTTCTTCTTTGACATCCACTGAGACCAGTGGGAAGCTTGTAACTTGTGGGATTCGACGGTCAAATGTTCTTGGGCCTCCGTTTCTTGAAAACAATGTCTTTATATCTCAATCCAAGTAATTTATTGGACTTTAAACACAATTTAAATGCATTTGATCTGAGGTAATATAATGTGATTATTATAACGTGTTATAATATTTATTATAATTATTAAGTGAATTGCAAGGCGAAAGAATACATTTAATAGCTTGAGACATACATTTCTGGTGAAGAAGTTATCTCAGAACTTAAAAATAACAATCATGAAATGCTATATGTATTCAGTTTTATTGTACGGAGTAGAAACCTGAACCCTGTACAAGAAAACAGATCAAAGTCTTTGAAATGCAGATCCTCAGAAGAATTGTAAATTTTTCTTGGAAAGATAGACAAAACACATACTGAGGTTCAAGAATAACTGAAGGCGGAAAAGATACTTCAAAAGGGAAGTTAAAAAAGCAGAAAAATAACATATTTTGGTAATGTCGAACAATCTACTGAAAGTTATATCGGAGAGAAGAATGAAGAGCAAGAGAGCCAGAAACCGACAGATGTACAGATGTACAGATGTACAGATGGACAGATGGACAGATGTACAGATGGACAGACAACATCAAGATGTCGGGACAAAATTTGACTGAGTGAATGAACATGCAACGAGGCAGAGATTTCTTGAGATCTAATACCCTCAACCTCTGAAAGGGAGACGGCAGATGCTGATAATGAACACTTTATGGCGTTTACAAATTAAATGTCCGGTACCTTCTGCTACTGAGTGTGACGTTCTACAGAACTAACACGATTCAAGAGTGGGTTGAGTGCTGGTAGATGGAGTTTAATGGTTTCGAGGTAAGGTGTTTGCTCCTGGTGCTGGAGGTCACGGGTTCTAATCACGGTGGAGGCGGGATTTTTTCACGTGAATCATCCAGTAATAATTTCCTCTGCTTTCTGAGTAGTGAGATCAGCCAACTGTGTGCGGTGGAGTGCACTTTAAAAATCCCATTAGCAGTTGGAAATAAAAAGGAGTAGGCTTAACAGCCGCCAAAATTCAAGTTAAAAATCTGTTCATATTATTGTAGGGAGTATTGCCCCACCGAGGAAATGTCGCAAAAAGTGAACCGTGTAGCTATAAAATCAGGTCTTGGATTTGTGTTTTGCGAAGCAACATAGATGGCGCCTGGCAGACTGCGGGTCTGCATTGTTCTAATTTACACTTCCACCACCACCAGTTCCAAAAATAAGTTATCGTAAATCCCAGGGGCTACCAAACTAACAGGCGATATGATTGAGCTAACCAGTCACCAGCGGATTTGTGCCTGCCAAATAATATGAAACAAAGGAGGTCACACTTCCCCACGACATCTAACGGCACAAGTGGACTGAAGATAGATGGTTAGATAGACAGACAGACAGATAGACAGACAGACATGCAAGCAGGCAGGCAGACAGGCAGGCAGGCAGACAGGCAGACAGGCAGACAGGCAGACAGGGAGACAGGCAGATAGGGAGACATGCAGACAGGCAGGCAGACAGGCAGACAGGGAGACAGGCAGACAGGCAGACATGCAGACAGGGAGACAGGCAGACAGGCAGGCAGGCAGACAGACAGACAGAAAGATATACAGACATGCAGACAGGCAGGCAGGCAGACAGGGAGACAGGCAGACAGGGAGACAGGCAGATAGGCAGACAGGGAGACAGGCAGACAGGCAGGGAGACAGGCAGACAGGGAGATATGCAGGGAGACAGGCAGGCAGACAGGCAGACAGGCAGACAGGTAGGCAGATAAGCAGACAGGCAGACAGGCAGACGAGGAGACAGGCAGACAGGGAGAAAGGCAGGCATACAGGGAGACAGGCAGACAGGGAGATATGCAGGGAGACAGGCAGGCAGACAGGCAGACAGGCAGGCAGATAGGCAGACAGGCAGACAGGCAGACAAGGAGACAGGCAGACAGGGAGACAGGCAGACAGGGAGACAGGCAGAAAGGCAGGCAGACAGGCAGACAGGCAGGCAGACAGGCATACAGGCAGACAGGCAGAAAGGCAGGCATACAGGGAGACAGGCAGACAGGGAGGCAGGCAGACATGCAGGCAGACAGGCAGGCAGACGGGCAGACAGGGAGACAGGCAGACAGGCAGGCAGACAGGCAGACATGCAGACAGATAGAAAGGCAGACAGGGAGACAGGCAGACAGGGAGACAGGCAGACAGGCAGGCAGACAGGCAGGGAGACATCAGGGAGACAGGCAGACAGGCAGACAGGCAGGCAGACAAGCAGGGAGACAGGCAGACAGGGAGACATGCAGACAGGCAGGCAGCCAGGCAGAGAGACAGGCAGACAGGTAGACAGGCAGGCAGATAGGCAGGGAGACAGGCAAACAGGCAGGGAGACAGGCAGGGAGACAGGCATGGAGACAGGCAGACAGACAGGCAGACGGGGAGACAGGCAGGCAGGCAGGCAAACAGGCAGGGAGATAGGCAGACAGGCAGGGAGACAGGCAGGGAGACAGGCAGGAAGACAGGGAGACAGGCAGGGAGACAGGCAGGCAGAGAGACAGACAGGCAGGCAGATAGACAGACAGGAAGACAGGCAGACAGGGAGACAGGCAGACAGACTGATAGACAGATAGATAGATATATAGATAGATAGATAGATAGATAGCTAGATAGATAGATAGATAGATATATAGATAAATAGATAGATAGATAGATAGATAGATAGATAGATAGATAGATAGATAGATAGATAGATAGATAGATAGATAGATAGATAGATAGATAGATAGATAGATAGATAGATAGATAGATAGATAGACAGACAGACAGATAGACAGACAGACAGACAGACAGACAAGACAAGACAAGACAAGGCATGATAAGATAAGATAAGATAAGACAAGATAAGATAAGAAAAGATAAGATATGGAAGGTAGAATATGAAAGCGACCTAGCGTTGTAATAGATCAAAGAAGTAAGGTGAGTGAGGAAGTTCATGTAGCAGTGAAAAAGGTATCTACAATGCTAGGAATGATTTTGTTAATGTTTAATGCCAAAAATGACAATGTTTGCTGTTCTGTGCGATAGGACAATGGCTGGGTGTAGTAGTCTCCCGAGGGTACTGAAGACGCTTGACCATAGTGCTCCAGAGGTTTGCTATAGTTGGTTTCATCTGCGTGACGCTCATTTCTACGGGGATCGCGTCAATCCACATCTCGTCAGCCCGTTTCCAAGGAACACTACATGGAAGAGAGATTACGGTCGGTCTGTATATTGCTCCTGACTCTGACACGACGCCCTACTCAGTAGATTATGCCTGACCGTGACGCAGCGTCCTGGACAGAATGTTGTGTTTGACCCTAACGCGACGTCATGATCAGTATGTTATGCCTGGCCCTGATGCGACGTAGTGGGCAGTATGATGTGTCTGACAGGACTAGAGTCTTAGTTCCTCTATGTTAGGTTTGATATAAATAAATATTGAACATTCGAGCAAGGAAGTAGCGATAGTCAATTGTGAATAAAGCATTAGTTAGACCTATATTGGAGTACTGTGTACAGGTGGGAAGTCTTTATCAAAGAGGAGAAATAAACATGCTGGAAAGGAGAGGCAGTCTAAGAAGATGAGCCCCAAAAATGATAGTGGAATTGGAGACAGTTTAACACATGTCTTTAAGTTAATCAAGGCAATGAAATTAAACTGTAACAATTGTTTTTCAAAGTTCAGCCGTCTACAACAACAAGATGGCACAGATATAAAGTAATTAAAGAAAAATCCATATTAGATGTTAATATTTTTGTGTTAGAAAGATGAATGATTGGAATGCACTGCCACGTGAAATAGTGAGGACAGGATAAGTTAATGCATTAAAAAATACAATAGGAGCACCTGGTTATTTTAAGATCAAATTCTCGTGGAGAAAACTGTTTGTACACAGACCATGCAGAGCATTGCAAACAAAGTTAAGTTAAGTTGATCTATCCAAACATGTGCGCCAGCGTATTAATTATATTTGCGCAGTCATGATTTCTTATTCTGCTTCTTCGATCAACTGATGCTGTGCTTCTAGTCCGCCGAGGTTAACAGTAGAGACAGTGCGTTGCAGGTCTTTGACGGTCCCCACCCCACCCCACTGTTTTTCGAGCATGGTCACTCACACAGGCTAGGCTGCGTCTCTGCCCCCGTAGAAGTACAAGTCGACTAAGACTAAGACTAAGACTAAGACTTGTTTCGAACAATTGTTTTCGCCACTTTGGGAAATAGCTAATGGGAAATCGCTACTACGTTTCAAGCTTTTCTACCTGAAGATTCGACATATAACCTGTCGTTTACCTGACAGGTAAACCGACTTCCCGTGAACACCTCAGGTGAGGACAACAGGTCGCGAGCCTTGTTTAGCACTTGGATTTAATCTCTTGCCCTCCTTAGTG